>OY757023.1:45797434-45917434 GCA_963580285.1 Lucinisca nassula | reverse complement strand
ACACCGCCCGATTCCCGGCGGATGTCTCTCTAGGCCCCACACGGCATACTTTTTGCCAAAACCGAGCCAGACACCCATTTCTCGGCTTGGACTGCTCGGCCGACCACAACGTATAGTATAGCTCGGCCGGGGTACGCCGAATTTGTGACCGAGGCATCAGCAGTTAACCAGTACAGTGCACACTCTTTCGCCACTGACAACTGCCCTTCTTGAATCAGCGGATGCCCAGTGGTAGAGGATGGCCGTGGAAAATATTTCATCTATCTCCACGAAAGAATGTTGCCGACCCGGCAGGTACCGAACACGCGCCTTTCTGATCACCAGTCAGACGTTCATCCGACCGAGGTACTGAGGCCGATGATTATCATACGAGATATTTTGGCCAGCAATAATCAAGTGTATATAAATGTAAAGTGCAGATAACTCCATGTCAACAGACATACAACGTCTAAACAACGTCCAAGTCAACAGACATACAACGTCTAAACAACGATGCATTGACGCTGACGCAGCAAAGTCGATGCAACAACGAAATTGACATAGCGTGTAGCATCGGCTCCGGAACTTTTTACTCAAAAGTACCAGATTAATGTGGAAAATGATCATACCGACGGTAACGGGCCTCCGTGGCCTAGTGGTTAAGAGTGCTGACTCTTGATCATTAGGTCTCTCACCGCTGTGGTTCGAGTCTCGCTCGGGTCATATGTGAGACGCCAAGTTCTGCAACGGAAGGTAAGGTGGTTTTTCTCCGGGTACTCTGGTTTTCGCCCATCTCTGATTAACGATCGCTCGATACGGGTGAAATAATCTTGAAAGGGCCGTAAAACCAAAACCAAAAAAAAAATACGGACGGCAGGTAATGACCTAATTTGGCGTTATTACGTAAAGCTACAAAAAATGTAGAACCTAAAACCACTTCCCATCACGTGAACAAGTCCGTGAAATTAAGACCCCACTAAACCCCATTTTATATAAAGAAAACTGGGGTTTACGGGGAATAACATTAATTTCCTTAGTTCTGCTCCTAGACATAAGCTGTGGGTACTCGTTAGAACCGCCTCAATGAGGTGGTTCTAACGAGCATCCAAAACCTGTGTTTGGAGTATAAATAAGAAAAATATCACACATCTTCAGCAGAAAAAGATGCCTTTTTTAAGGTTTGAGAAATTTACTATATCCCACGGATGTGTTATCCTAATGCCATATTAACTGAACTTATTTTCTCTGAAATTCTTGTGCAGACATTTTGGAAAGCTTTGAAAAGGTTTGAGGGTCACTGATGAGGCCTTATTGGCCGAAACTAGCTATTCTGGCCCAGAAAACATGTACACTCCATAAGTTCCAGTTTTGTGGTGCATTCCTTGCTTCCAAAGGATACACACTTTCGGATGAGTCTTTAAACCTAGGTCCCGTCTCAGTATGGCCTTAGCTGTTGGTGGGACGTAAAACTCAAACACTCACTCACTCACTTCAAAGGATAACCATTTCTAGAACATATTTAACGTCACTATAGCTGGTGTCTGGGAATGTGTGGAGGTCGTAAAAAGTCTCCCTGCCCAACATCATAGTGTAGTTTATATTTTCTTGCCCTTCCAGTGGTGAATTTTGAAATTTTTGAGGGTCACTGATGAGGCCTAATTGGGCAAAACTACCTAGTCTGGTCCAGAAAATATGTACACTCCATATTTATCCCCACGTTTTTCGAAGAAAAGTGGGGATATTGTTATCGCCTCCGTCTGTCCGTTCGTCCGTCTGTCCGGCTATCTCCTCCTACACCGTTCATTGGAATTCAACCAAATTTGGTGTGTGAGTTACATACATGAATGGCTTCTGCAAGAGCACATTAATTTTTTGACCAGCCCCCAGGGGTCCCTGGAAGAGGTCAAAACGTGGGGATTTGCGATGGCGCGCCATCGACTGCGCGGTCTAGTTTACAGTTTTGTTTTTTGTATTCCTTGTTTCCAAAGGACAACCCTTTCTAGAACATATTTTAGAAGTAAGTAGATGAGAGAAAGTACAAAAAGGGGACAGGGAATTATTGAAAGGTTGTGTGAGTGCTTTTCAGTTTAGACAACATGTACGATAGAAGTTGGTCTTCTGTCTTCCTCGACTGGTAGGCGAGTATCTCTAGCAATGTTAATAATAAGACGATTCATTACGATAACAGGTCCGTGCAATGAACGCCCCTTTAAACCCAACTTTATAGAGAGAGAACTGGGGGTTACAATATTTTGTAACTGGGTATACAATTTGCTGCGTCAGCGTCAATGCATCGCAGTGATGTTGCATTGACGTTGACACGACGTTGTTTAGACGTTGTATGTCTGTCGACATGGAGTTATCTGCACTTTACGTTTACATACACTCGATTATTGCTTGCCAAAATATCTCGTATGATAATCGTCGGCCTCAGTACCTCAGTCGGATGCGCGTCTGACTGGGTATACAATATTTTTCTCATTCCTGCTCCAAGACATACGCCGTGGGTACTCGATAGAACCACTTCACTGCGGCATTTCCAACGAGCACCAACAGCCATGTTTGAAGCATAAATGAGAAAACTATCACAATTTTTCACCAGAAAAGTAAATATTGTTAAGATATGAAAGAATGCACAAAGTCATACGGGTGTAACATCGTAATGGCTAATAGACGATGATAATCAATTTGAAAAAAAAAAAAAAAAAAAAATAATAATAATAAAATTCTTTCATGGGAGAGCAGAAAACAAACTGTAGTAACAATGTACATGTATTTTCTACAAGATGTGCCTTTTATAGCTAATTGTACGAGTCTACTGCACTATATGTGTGGCAGATAGTCGACGGAAAACAGAACCCTGACACCAAACATAAACATAAAGTCGGAATAGGCCTCATGAATCATCAGTGTTTGGGTAAAAGTAGTTATATGTAGAACATACAAGTGTAGGCAATGATCAGGAATCGACACAATTTACCCACAGCTCCCACCAAAGAAACACAAACATGAAACAACAGACCCTAATGGAAACATCAATAGCGCAAAGCCAATAGGACAGTTACTTTTCCACAAAATGGCCAATTCGATATCCAAAACAAAATAAAATAAGTGATACAAACACTCAAAGACAAACCATAACAAAAATAAACAGCGACAGAAGAACCGCCTTGGAGCGGTCAGTGAAACGAATTCCACTGGGCTGGGCGAGAGAGGGGCTTTAATCTTAAAGAATTTATCTAACCTGTTGTTTATGAGTGAAATGTATCTCTCGCTAAGCACTTTATTCATAGAAACAAATTTGTTTTCGTATATACAATATTTTGCTAAAACACACAGAGAGAGAGAGAGAGAGAGAGAGAGAGCTGTAATTGACCACTTCTGCTTTACCACCGTGTGAAAATAGTATTTTACGATCCTCTAGCGATATTTCTGGATTTACATTTGTGGTCAACCATGATTAAAGTTCAGTCTAAAACGTTCTTACTTTTGGGCATCTAAGAAATAAATAATGGATTTTTTCTGGTTGTTCATTACAGTAACTACAACCCTGATTTTATTAATTTTAAATAGAAATGAATGTGTTACTAAATTTTTATTATTGATTTTGTATTTAAAGTTGCGTAGTTTTGTCTCGAGAAATGTCTTTAATGCTCTTTTTCCACTTTATCTCCTATCTCCGTTTGCCATTTTGTTTGTGTAATGTATTCGTTTACTCTAACCAAAATATCATAAATAGTCTACGCCCTTTCTTTGAACTAATCAAGTCTTGAAAGTATATGTTACAAACTACATTTGCTTAAAGTGTGTACATTTTGTAATAACCGGACACCCCTTTAATTGGAAATGGACACTCCAAACTTATTAAGTGGAATATTCTATTATCATACATGGATTAAACTTATTGACAAAAAAAAAAAAAAAAAAAAAGGGGGTTCCGATAACATCGTCTGTTGCGTGTTTAGGGGTGCCAATCACTCAAAACATATTAACATGATGAGTAATAAGATAATATTTTCTATACATGTGTTCAACAATCAGCTTATCCCATCACGAAAACACGTCTATATACTTTTGACCCCCTTGAACCTCACGTCCATATAGTAAAACTGGGCATCACTGGGGTAGACCCTATCCCTTCATCCCCGCCCCCAAAATACAGACTATAGGTACTCGCTTGAACCGCCCCGATGGGGCGGTTCTAACGAGCACCCACAATCCACATTCAGCGCAGAAATTAGAAAGATATCGCAATTGTTCGTCTTAAAATTTTCGTGTTTTTTCTTTTTTTTTTTTTTTTTTTTTGTATTCCGAGGTAAAAATTACACTGTATTCGTATAGGCGTGTTTACGTAGTATGACTTATATACAATAGCATGCTTTGCGTTCATATGACACAACCCGTAAGTGAAACACGTGGTCTTACGTTCACCATGAATGAGTTTAGAGTAATAATCTATGAATGAAAATTGAGTAAACTGGCACAGTCAATGAAAACGTATAGTAAGTACACACTATTATAGTAAATTGATTAGAATGCCGATGCACCACCAGAAACATTTTCAATATTTAACAAACCGAATTTGTGTTCAATGTTGTCATTCAGAGACAAACGAACTGGGTTTCCGCACCTATCCTTTTCAACCCTTATATTGCTGTTCACAACAACCCCTATCTTTGAAAACAGTGTAGATCCAGATCAGATGACTTCTGAAGAAGCCCTCTGATCAGGATCTACACTATTTGACATTCAATTTATGAATTTGTAGGAATAAATTGCATCTAGAAATCGGATTGGTTCAAAGTCAGAAATGGGTGTGGCTTAACTGAATGTTCAGCAAAAGTAGGGTTAACAAGAACTAGGATGCCGATGCACCACCAGAAACATTTTCCATATTTAATAAACCGAGTTTGTGCTCAATGTTGTCATTCAAGGACAAGCGAACTGGGTTCCCATGGCTATCTTTTTTAACAAGAACTCTGCCATCACGAGTCCAGAAACTGTCAATTGAACCATTTTTCTTCAATGGCAACAGTGATTTCACTAGTGAATGGTTAACTGTGGTGAGGTCTTCAGTCATAAAAGTTTTATTTGGGTTATTTTTCAAGTTCTTTTTAGACAGAAACACCCTTCTTTTATCGTGATAGCGAGCAAACTTGATTAATATTTGCTGTGGACCTGTACTTTTACGTTTACCCACATAATGGCATCGTTCTATGTCAGAACTGGAAATTTTCCCTGTTCCCTTTAAAACAGCAGTATTTATAAAGTACACGACAGCAGAGGTTAAAGCCTCCTCATTGACAGGTGGTCCTGAGGGACCAGAAAGATCTAGGTTGTTGATTCGGAGTGAATTTCTCCGTCCATACTGTTCCAGATCGTTGACATTACTTCTCAGTTCATCAATTTCAGCTGTCAAAGAATACACCTGGTTCTGTAGATCTTCAACTGCATCATTATTTGAGTCAATTATCGCCCTTTGATTTTCAATCACCGATTTCTGTTCTTTAATTATATCATTCTGTTTTTTGACAGAGTCCTGCAGGCTCTTATTCGATTTTAACATTTCATCAAGTACATTTGTACGTATGCTTTCAATAGCTTCTGTCACAGCTGTAGATACAGTTGTCTGTATTGTTTCCTGGATCATTGGACAGACCATCTCATACAGAACTGGAGTTATACTGTCCTTGAATGATTGATCATCAAAAGTCATTCTCATCATATCAGAGAAAGCCATAGGCTTGGAACTGGGTTTTGATTTTGTTTTTGATTTAGAAATCTTAGTAATGTCAGGGAATGAATTTCGCCGTCTAAGACCTTCATGTGTTGAGACTTGCTTCTTTACATCTGTATTACTGAGAGGTGAGCCTTTTCGCTTAGTTGCAAACTCAGATCCATTTTGATTATCATTGTTTAGCTCACAAGGTTCACCAATGTCCATGTTGTGTGTATCATCAGACAAAGCCATCTTTATGCTTTTTGCACAGGTTACACAGGTGATTAATATACAACAGGTTTAGCAGGTATGTGTGCAATATGTCTTCCACAGTTCAGTAGTTTTCAGGTGAAATTGTGAAAAAAAAAACACTCACAGTTTCTGCTTTAAATAGTTAAAATTTCCAAAATTTCGTCATCCAGGAATAACAAATATGTTGTCCCACATCACTGACCGTAAAATTTCTAAGTACAAATCCAGAGGGACATAATATTCCAATATTTTTGTAACCCGCTCAAATCAACGACTTTTCACCGCCATACCACGTGCACGGGATGGCTCAGCATGTTTTACTGTCGTGTCCTCATGGCTTTAATTGTGATTTCTTTGTTTACCAAGTAGATTTACTGATGAGCTAGAAAACCTTCACGCGGACCAAACAAATACTTGGTTGAACCACAGCGAAAGTATGGGTGAGGGTTGGGATCCCGTAAAGCTAACTTAAACCCACCAGTAATTTTTACTGACCGTTCCAAATCGATGCTTGTGCTGTGGTTCTCTATGTGTGTGCTGATGTTTTGTGTTGGTGGTTCTTATTCTTTCCCTTATCATATATGTTGTTACATTGATGACTCGGATTCTTCCTCCTTTTTGGTTGTTCATTTTTAGTTACGTTTGTCCTTCCAGTTTAATGTTTGTCACGTTGGAGATTGTGATTCTTTCCCCATTATGTATATTGCTCCTTTTCAGTTTTGTTTGACTATTCTGAGTCACAACCTGTTTGGGAAAGAGCTGCTGACTCGATTTGGCTGTTGTCCGTTTTGTTTACTATCGTCACTACATGTTTCGACTTCTTTCCCTAGTGATATTGTGGGAAGAATTTGGGTTCTGATTGTGTCAGTTCCTGATCATTTCTTTTTTTTTTATTTTAATGACATGAATAAACTTGACACACATACGGCCTTTTCAAAATTTTAAGGGAAACTGCATTGATGACTGCCTAGTTTCACGCCTTCCTCTTTCCTTGCCTATTCAAAATTACGATAGAACATCAGTGCGACAGTCATTTTTTTCACATCTCCAAAAAGGCTCCTTTTCTGAAAAAAAAATCCGTGGTATTTTTCTTATTTATACATGTACTGCAAACATGGGATGTGGATTCTCGTTAGACGGTTTAACTAGTACCCACAGCCTTTGTCTTGGAGCAGAAAAAAATAAAATAGTGTATACCCACCTAAAACCCATTTTTTTCTATTTAAAAAAGGTGGTTTAGTTGGGTGCTCATTTAACAAACTTGTCCACATTTACAGACCTGATTCTTGTACGCAACAATAGCAGCGGGTTTACTGATACATTCACTCCTAATCAGACTTGATGTTCAAAAATATTTACACTACGAAAACACGCCTATATAAATAAACTGTAAAGTTTACAGCCGTAAAATAAAAGTTTAAGATGAAAAAGTGTGATATTGTTCTTATTTCTGCTCAAAATATAAATTGTGAGTATTTGTTAGAACCGCCGCGAGGCGTTTCTAACGAGTACCCAAAATCTATACTTTAGAGCAGTGATAAGAAAATAAGGTTTTCCCCTATAAACACCAGTTTTACTATATAAAAGTGTGGTTTAAAAGGGTCAAACCTATATAGGCGTGTTTGCGTGATGACCGAAATACATATGGAACTTCAAACTAGCGGACGTTAAAAGTTACATGTAACGAGAAATATTAGCGGATAAACAATATGGAAGAAGACAAAATCTTACCTACATGTATGTACATTGATGAAAATATTATCCAAATCGTCGAAACTATGTGGTCTGCTCCTGAGCAAGCTGTTCCTAACAAGACCTGCGGAACACTTATGGATTTCAGATCTCGTAAGAGTGAGTGAGTGAGTGTTTTAGTTTTACGTCCCACCAACAGCTAAGGTCATACGGAGACGGGACCTCGGTTTAAAGACTCATCCGAAAGTCTGGAGAAGCCCGGGATCGATCCTGCGATCCCTGGTTTACAAGGCGAGTAGCGTAACCACTACACCACGGAGGCTTCTAGATCTCGTAAGACAGTGGAAACGTACATGTACATACAACATCAAATGACAACGTCTGGGAAAAGTATATGATATTCGCAATCAGATTGTGCCTCTTACAAAATTATCTATATAAAGGATTATTTCCAGAAATAGATTGGACGCCTTGCTTTGATTGATTGAGTGAGTGTTTGAGTTTTACGTCCCACCAACAGCTAAAGTCATACGGAGACGGGACCTCGGTTTAAAGACTCATCCGAAAGTCTGGAGAAGCCCGGGATCGATCCTGCTACCCCTGGTTTACCGTAAGTTACGAGTAGCGTAATCACTGCACCACGGAGGCTTCTAGAAACAACTGATTTGAAATAATTTTGCAAAACATCCCAACAGTTGCTAAACATCGGGAAATCAACATTAATTGTCCCTACACGGAACTAAATAATGCTATTTCAAATACCACCACGATAAAAAAGTATTGGCAAAAATTAAGATGGTACTGTCTTAAAGTGAATGAACACCTTTATAACATAATTACTTCATTTGCAAGAAAAAGTTACTGTAATGATTAATCTCTGACTTTTATTACCAATTGAAACCAATTAATGGTTTCAGTGAAGCCTTCTGGCAGCGGCCATATTTTCTCCAAGGTAATCCAAATGTATCCCAGAAATCCACCTGTTTGCTAAAATCCTGATCTCATGGAGACTGTAGAAGCTCTATGTCTCTCTATGCAGCTAATAAAGGAGAAGTGATTAGACTCTCTAATCAGGTTGAATTCTCAAAAATCATTTGAATAGACTGTCAGTTCATCATCTTACATAAGGCTTCATTATGTCTTTGGACGAAAATAAAGACTTTGAAGACAGTTTTCCTGAGTTTGGTGCTCAGGGCTATCAGTATGAGCCCGAGTTCACAGAAGAGGAGTTTTTGTAGGTGAAATGGGGATTTACAAGGACATATATATATTCTTATAATTTCTCCAAAACATAAATTATGGGTGCTCAAAGGAATCGCCCCATTGAGACATTCCTAACGAGTACCCACAATCTATGCTTTAAAAATATCACAAAATACCATGTGAAATGCAATGAAATATTACCTAAACTTGCCGAGGCGTGTTAATGTAATGATTGGTTAAATGATAATGATATGCATTAATTAACCCTTTTTGTACCATATGGAATCTTCCTCTTTATATATAGCAGGAGTTCATTTCAAAATTTAGGGGTGTAAGGTTGTGTTTTCATCGAAATTTATTTGGAAAATGACTGGACTTTTAGCAAACAGTGGAGGCCCTGATCAGACGCTGTATTCTGCAGCATCTGATCTGGGCATGCAATGTTTGCCAGGGTACCCGTTTTTGGGTTTCTGGTACTAAATGGGTTATTGAAGAAAAGAAAATAAATAAGTAATCAACAAGCCTTCAAGTCCACTTGAAAACAGCAATCTTCAAAATGTTTAGCACAAACAATGTTATGCTTTGCATAAACAAATGTCTTGATGTTGAGATTCTCTGTTCCAAGATTATGAATCCATTTTCACATAACTCTTTATTTTTCTTAGGGTCAGGGATAGCAAAACAGCTAATTCCTTGTCCTCTACACTGTGCATCATTTGGCCTTACAAGAAGGCATTTTCATTTTAATGTTCACTTTCTTCTCTAAAATCCTCAGCTGCTAAAATACCAAGATTTGTTAGCTGCAGTTGCTGTGAGGTCACCCCAGGAGATATAATCTGTAAACATGTCTGACACCCTATCAGCAACTTTAATGAGCCATTACAGTTAATTAGAGAAACAGTTTAGATGAAGAATGTGATTTTATCATTCCTCAATAGTGTTACTATAAAATGGATCTGAGAAAAAAAAATGGTGGTCATTCACTTTAAGAAAATGAGGAGAGACGGAAGACCTAGTTTACTCGTGGTCTAAAGGGTGCTGCAAGCCTTCCAAAAGACCAATTAAGACGCTATAGAAATCTTCACATCCCACACCCGACTGCAAGTATTGACATTTAAGGGGACATTCGTCAGTTATCCCCAAGGCTCAAGGCGCAAAAGATAAAGTACGAGCTAAGTTGACCCTGTTAGTGAAAGGTAGGATCTAACTTCACACAATCACATGTTATGGTGAATGAATGTCATTCGACGTGTCACCGATAACCATTCTGATTAGCATCAGGTGAACAAGTCCATATATAGAAAAAACCTGGGGTTACAGAGGATATGCATTATTTTTCTTATTTCTGCTCCAAGATATAGGCTGTGGGTACTCGTTAGAACCGCCTCAATGAGGCGGTTCTAACGAGCATCCACAACCTATGTTTGCAATATAAATAAGAAAAATATCGCGGATTGTCATGAAAAAAGGTAGCCATTTTGGAGATGTTGAAATATACACTATGTCGCACGGGTGTGTTATCGTACATGTAATGTGCAGTTTCACTATTTATAGGTTATTGACTTTATATTGTGAAATATTCGGCACGAGTTCATATGGCGAAGGACGCACAAGCTTGCGAGTGCGTCTTCGCCATATGAACGAGTGCCGAATATTTACAATATAAAGTCAATAACCTTTTTATTATATACCCAAAAGTTCAAATGACGGCTAGAATTCAGGATTGCCTGGTATGAATTTCTGAACATAAAATCAGATTATACATCTTAAAGTGGTTTGAAATGGAAAATAATGAAGGTCGTTAAGTGTCTCCCTACACGTTGAAAAACCACGCCCAACGGCGCCAAAGTTAACGTTGGCAGATGTGACGTCATTAAAAACATTGACGCTTCCCAACACAGGACGCCATTTTTTCCGAAGCGTCTGTTATATTTCTTTCAAAATACTCCAGATTTCTTAGAAGAAAGTGTTGAAAATCTAAAAAGATTGCAGGTAGGTCATATTTGACAGCATAAGATGCGCTTTATGCACTTTGTCAGCACCTATATTCGTTTTGTTTTACGTTCTTTCAGTCGATACTCACGACAAGATGGCTGCCAATTTTTAGTATCGAAATGGACAAAATTGAAAGTAGTTCTATTGTGAACGTGACTGCTTATCAACGGGCAATATGAACTTGACTACGGGCAATATTTATAGGTTATTGACTTTATATTGTGAAATATTCGGCACGAGTTCATATGGCGAAGGACGCACGAGCTTGCCAGTGCGTCTTCGCCATATGAACGAGTGCCGAATATTTCACAATATAAAGTTAATAACCTTTTTATTATATACCCAAAAATTCAACTGTCGAATAGAATTCAGGATTGTCTGGTATAAATTTCTGAACGTAAAATCAGATAATATATCTTTAAGTGGTTTGAAATGGAAAATAATGATGGTCGTTAAGTGTCTCCCTACACGTTGAAAAACCACGCCTAACGGCGCCAAACTGAAGACGACGTAAACGTTGGTGGATGTGACGTCATTAAAAACATTGACGTTTCCCAAAACAGGACGCCATATTTTCCGAAGCGTCGGTTATATTTCTTTCAAAATACTCCTGATTTCTTAGTAGAAAGTATTGAAAATCTAAACAGATTGCAGGTAGGTCATATTTGACAGCATAAAATGCGGTTTATGCACTTTGCCAGAACCTATATTCGTTTGGTTTTACGTTCTTTCAGTCGATACTCACGACAAGATGGCTGCCAATTTTATCATCGAAATGGACAAATTTGAAAGTAGTTCTATTGTGAACGTGACTGCTTATCTACGGGCAATATGAACTTGACTACGGGCAATATGGAAAAATATTGACCGGTAACTTCTGTAGAAAGTATGCGGGACATTTTCTGGGTATATAATAAGGAAAAATATTGACCGGTAACTTCTGTAGAAAGTAAACGGGACGTTTTCACGGTATATAAAAAGAACAGATATCCGTCATGCATTACGAAAACACGCCGACAAAAAAGGAAATTTTAAATCGAAACATTAAGATAGTTTTCTTATTTCTGCTCAAAAATAGATTGTAGGTACTCGCTAGAACCGCCTCGATGAGGCGGTTCTAACGAGTACCCACAATCTATATTTTAGCGCAATAATTAGAAAAATAAGGTTTACCCCTTTAAACACAAGTTTTACTATAAAAAGCGGGGTTCAAGGGGGTCAGAATTATATAATCGTGTTTTCGTGATGGGCTTTGAAAAATGGCATTTAGTCGATGACATTTAGGACATTCTAACCTATAACATGGACTTTGAGTGGGCGACTTAACTGCATAGTCGTGGATGGAGCAGTTCCGACGAGTACCCACAACTTATATTTTGGAGCAAAATCCATTACGAAAACACGCCTATTAAAAATATTGACAATTTTACCACACACAAATAAAAAAATGATTTTTTTTTAGAAAAAAAATGCTCTTATATTTTTTCTTTCAAAATAGAGATTGTGGGTACACTATAGAACCGCCTCATATTTTAGAGCAGAAACAAGAATCATAATATATACACCTGTAAACCCCAGTTTAACTATTATATAAGTTGGGTCTAAGGGGGTCAAAATTATAGAGGCATGTTGTCGTGTTGAAAATTAATGTATACGCTCAGTCTAAACCCCACTTTTATCTGTATATAATGGGGTTTATCAGGGTATTTATTTCATGAACCTATAAACTTGGTGTTTAAGTAAATTAGAATAAAATGAATTGGAAAATGCATATATTTTCAGCTTCGAGCCGAAGGTTTTCGCCATATTGACGCCCTCGATCCCTCCGAAGCTATGCTGTCCATTGCCAAAAAAGATCGCTTGTATGAAAACTACATCTGTGAATTTTTGACCGATAAACCACTCCCAATTGAACCAGGTAGGTTCAGTTAAATAATCACATTGTCAACAAATTCATACGTCACGATGACCTAAATAGTGTTGATGGGCCGTTAAACCTCAATTCAAACAAACAAAATCGTACATTACGAAAACAGGCCTATATGATTTTGACCCCCTCTAACACCAATTTTATATAGTTTTGCAGGAGGTTATTTTTCTTATTTCGGCTCAAAAACATATAAAGTAAAACTGGTGTTTACAGGGGTTTACATTTTTAGCTCTCCTGGGTCGAAGGCTCCAGGGAAGCTTATAGTATAGTGGATCGTCCGTCGTCTGTCCGTCGTCCGCCTGTCCGTCCACACCCTCAACCAGTCATATCTCTGCAACATGCAGGCTGATCTCAACCCTTTTTCATCTGTAGCATGCCTCTGGTGGGGCATTGATAACATAAGCTATTTTTCGAAATCAATCAAAAACTTTGGTTACTATGACAGCTGCAACGTCCCATAGACTTACAATGGGGAAAATGCTTGTCATCACCATAGCGCCTTCAGTTTTGATCGAATCTTTCTGAAACTTATATGTAAGGTGGCTGGGGTACTCGGATGAGTTCATAGAGTTACATGTACGTCCCTTGCTTGCTGAAAAATGCCTATGTTTGACCTTGTTATCGCCGTAGACCCTTCAGTTTTGATCGGATCATCATGAAACTTACAAACAAGTAAGTCAGGGTTAAAAGCTCGGATGAGTTCGAAAACTAGCGATATCGGACAAGTCATAGAGTTACATGTACGTCCCTTGCTTGCTGTAAATGCCTATGTTTGACCTTTTCATCACCGCATCCCCTTCAGTTTTGATCGGATCATCATGAAACTTACAAATAAGTAAGTCAGGGTTAAAAGCTCGGATGAGTTCGAAAACTAGCGATGTCTGTCGATGACTCACGGAGTTATGTCCCCTACTTTGCTTAAAATGCTTATGTTTGACATTGTCATCACCGTAGCCCCTTCAGTTTTGATTGGATCTTACAAACAAGTAAGTCAGGGATAATAGCTCGGATGAGTTCGAAAACTAGCGATAGCGGTCGATTCCTTACGGAGTTATGTCGGCTTGACCTTGTCATCACCGTAGACCCTTCATTTTTGATTGGATCTTCTTGAAACTTACAAACAAGTAAGTCGGGGATAAAAGCTCGGATGTGTTCGAAAACTAGCGATGTCGGTCGATTACTCACGGAGTATTGTCCTCTACGTTGCTGAAAATGCTTATTTTGGTCTTGCCATCACCGTAGCCCCTTCAGCTTTGATCTGATCTTCTTGAAACTTCTTCGAACAAGTAAGACAGGGATAAAAGCCCGGATTAGTTAAAAAACTAGCGATATCTGTCGATTACTTACGGAGTTATGGCCACCACTTTGCTGAAAATACTTATTTTTGACATTGTCGTCACCGTAGACCCTCCTGTTTTGATTGGATCTTCTTGAAACTTACAAACAAGTAAGTAAAGGATAAAAGCTCGGATGATTTCGAAAACTAGCGATGTCGGTCGATTACGCACGGAGTATTTTCCCCAACTGTACTGAAAATGCTTATTTTTGACCTTGTCATCACCGTAGTCCCTTCAGTTTTGATCGGATCTTCTTGAAACTTACAAACAAGTAAGTCAGGGATAAAATCTCAGATGAGTTGAAAAAATTGCGATATCGGTCGGAGTTATGTCCCCTTCTTTGCTGAAAATGCTTATTTTTGACCTTGTCATCACCGTAACCCCTCCAGATTTGATCGGATCTTCTTGAAACTTACAAATACGTAAGTCAGGGATAAAACTAGTATGAGTTCGAAAACTAGCGATGTCGGTCGATTACTCATGGAGTTACATGTATGTCCCCTACGTTGCTGAAAATGCCTATTATTGACCTTGTCATCACCGTAGCCCCTTCGGTTTTGATCGGATCTTCTTGAAACTTTCCAACAAGTAAGTCAGGGATACAAGTTCGGATGAGTTAAAAAAAGGAAAGGTCTATTGCCAGTCGACTGGCAATAGCCAAAACACGTTAAAATGGCTATTGACAGTCGACTGGCAATAGCCATTTTAACGTATTTTGGCTATTGCCAGTCGACTGGCACTAGCCATTTTAACGTATTTTGGCTATTGCCAGTTGCTTCTTGTTTTTTTATTATTATTATTTATATCATATGCCCCCGCCCATAGGGGCTTGAAGAAATATATGGGCTGGATGATGCTTCCACGCAGAGCTTAATCCGGCCCGCACACTAGTACTGGTAAACCGCTTAGAGGATCTAAGCCTGTCCAGAAACCGCGGTGCGAGGCGGACCGTCCATGCTAATAAACCCTATTCATTGGGCGACAGGGCTTGAGATGTCATTTCATCTCAATGTCGGGTAAAAGTCCCACAAAATTGGAAGCAACGTCTCCAAAATGACCTTTACAGTGTTGACGGGGACGTTAAACATCAAATCAAACAAACAATCAAACAAACGATTGTTATTATTTTTTACAGTAGGTCATATTTCATATACGCTATGATTCTGTGCAGACAAACATATACTGCGCCGCTACGAGGCGGCTCTAATGTTTGTCTATCCTCAACGGTTTTCAGCAGTAAATCAGCTGACAGGTCCTTATGAGGACCACCACCCCTGTTAACACCACTTTGTACCGAAAAATTATGGACATTACAGGGGCATACCTCAATGTCCTAAACATAGTTTTTTTATAACTGATTGAAGCGTTTCTACCCAGTATCCCCAATCTATGTTTAGCCTGAAAAAAATACTCAAAATTCTGCTGAACGATGCTAGTTCTGGAGATAAAATGGAGTTAGTTTAAGATTTTCTTTCATGGTTCCCTGCTACATACATTCTTGTTTGCTACTACATACATGGATATTGCGTCGCATCATCATCGGTTTAGCAGTACTAACAAGTCCATATAAATAAGACTTCTGTTAGCCACACTTTATACAGAGAAAGTAAAATTTACATGGATGTACCTTATTCTCATATCATAGATTTTGGAAATTTCTAACGAATACCTACAATCTATGTTTCGACTGAAACATTATGTATATTAACCCTGTTGGTTTCATTGGGTGGCAGGGGTTTAGATGTCATTTCATCTCAATGTCGGGTAAAAATCCCACAATATTGAAACAACGTCTCCAAAATGACCTTTACTGTGTTGACGAGGACGTTAAACCTCAAAACAAATGAATTGGGGTGTGGAACTAATAAAGCTTCTCGGCGTATTAAATACTGACTCGCCATACAACTATGAAGGAACTATGGCAGGGGTATGTCCAGGGGGGATTTTGTCCACCTCAACAAATGACGGGGGGGGGGGGGGGATTTTGCCCGCCTTTACAAAAAGGGGAGGGGAGGGGGATTTGTCGGGGTGATTTTGTCCGTGATTAGGAGAAAATAGTGTTTTACGGCGGTATTCATTTTTAAATTATTACATAGAGTTTAGACACTTGTTAGAAAGGTGGATATAAAGAGCAACAATAATCTACGCTTTGGCTGGAAAAACAAAGAAAAGAAGAAAACTATTGAACATGATTACAACCAATATAGTGATGTTTTCCGTGTTTTTTTTTTTTTTTTTTTTTTTTTTGTTATTTTTCAAAGACTTTCTTTCCTACATTCGTTAGATTTTATGAAAAACATAGATTGTGGATACTTTTTAAAACCACCTCTTCTGGCTAGAAATAAGAAAAATACAGAACATGATTAAACTTAATTCTGTGACTTTTCTTCCGTGACTCTTTTTCCTACCCAAAACTGTGACTTTTATTTCCATTGCGTTTTTTTCCTGTGACTTTTCTTTTTAGCTCACCTGAGCCGAAGGCCACAATTTCTATAAATGACATCTCCTCCTAAACCACTGAACAGATTTTGACCAAACATGGCAGAAATTATCTGTGGGTGGTCCTCTCTCAAAGTTGTTCAAACAATTCCATTCTATGCAGAACTCTGGTTGCCATGGTTACGAAAAGGAGAAAATAAGAAAAAAATCCTTAAAAATCTTCTTGTCTGAAACACAGGTCCAGGTCTTTGGTATTTGGTATGAAGCTTCATCTAGTGGACCTCCACCAAGATTGTTCAAATTATAGCCCTGGGGCCAAAAATGCCCCCGCACCGGGGCCCACTGGTTTTACATAGGCTTATATTCGGAAACCTTTAAAAATCTTCTTGTCAGAAACCAAAAGGCCCAGGTCTTTGATATTTGGTATGAAGCTTCGTCTAGTGGACCGATACCAAAATTATTCAAATTATTACCCTTTGGCCAAAAATAGCCTCGGTGGGGCCCACTGATTTTACATAGGCTTATATGGAGAAAACCTTTAAAATCTTCTTGTCTGAAACCAGAAGGCCCAGGTCTGATATTTGGTATGATGCTTCATGTAGTGGACCTTTACCAAGATTCTGATTGTTCATATTCTAGCCCTTGGGCCAAAAATGGCCCCGCCCCATGGCCCACTGGTTTTACATAGGCTTATATAGGGAAAACCTTCAAAAATCTTCTTGTCTGAAACCAGAAGGCCCAGGTCTTTGATGTTTGGTATGAAGTTTCAACTGATGGACCTCTACCAAGATTGTTCCAATTATAGCCCTGGGGCCAAAAATGGCCCTGCCCCAGGTTTTACATATAGGGAATACCTTTAAAAGTATTCTTGTCTGAAACCAAAAGGCCTAGATCTTGGATATGTGGTATGACGCATGCTGCTTCATCTAGTGGACCTCTTCCAAGATTGTTAAAATTCTAGCCTAGGGACCAAAAATGCCCCCCCCCCACCCAGGGCCCGCATCTTTTACATATATAGGCTTATAAAGGGAAAACCTTAAAAAAATTATCTGAAACCAGAAGGCCAGGCTTATGATATTTGATATTAAGCTTCATTTGGTGGACCTCTACAAGATTGTTCAAATTATAGCCATGAGGCCAAAAGTTGTCCCGCCGAAGGACCCACATGTAAATCTCTTAGTTCAGGTGAGCGATATAGGACAATCATGGTCCTCTTGTTTCTATATTCAGTTATGTACATGCGTTTTGGAGACGCGATCATCTAGGTGATCAGATGCTTGATCAGACAGTATTACTAAAACATTTATTTTACATGTCTTATGTTCAAGTGTATTTAAATATCCCCATAAAATTCATCACGCAAATATGCCTATATAATTTTGACCCCCTTTAACCCAACATTCATATAGTAAAACTGGGGTTTACATGGGAAACTTTATTTTTCTTATTTTTGCTCTCAAATATAGAATGTGGGTACTCGTTAGAACGACCTCAATGAGGCGGTTCTTACGAGTACCCACAATCTTTTTTTTTGAGCACAAATAAGAAAAATATCACAATTTTTTATCTTAAATGATTAGGGTTTTTTAGCTCACCTGAGCCTTTAGGCTCATAGGTGAGCTTATAGTATAGCCATGGTCCGTCGTCCGTCCGTCCGTCCGTCCGTCCGTCCGTCCGTCCGTCCGTCCACCATTTTCAAAGATCTTCTTCTCCTATACTGCAGGGCCAATCAAAGCCAAATTTCATATGGAGCCTCAGTGGGATGGGGGAACGAAAGTTTGTTCGCGGGGTCTGGATCACATGACCAAGATGGCCGCCATGCCCATATATGGTAAAAAGCCTTCAAAAATCTTCTTCTCCAGAACCATAAGGCCAGTGGCCTTGAAACTTGGCATGTAGCATATGGTACTCGGGCCCATCATGGTTTGTACAAATGGTGACCCTGGGTTGACCTTGACCTATTTTACAGCAATGTCAAATTTGTCGACTTAGGCTTTTGCATGGGGCAAAGTGAAAATAATGGATTTATAGGAAACCATTGAAGACAGTGTCACCAAAATTTGTAGATCAGGTAAAGTAACTGAATACATGAATGTATATGGATCAGAAAGGTCAAGGTCATTCATTGGCCTTGTTCGCGGGTCTGGATCACATGACCAAGATGGCCGCCATGCCCATATATGGTAAAAAGCCTTCAAAAATCTTCTTCTCCAGAACCATAAGGCCAGTGGCTTTGAAACTTGGCATGTAGCATATGGTACTTTGGCCCATTATGGTTTGTACAAATGGTGACCCTGGGTTGACCTTGACCTATTTTACAGCAATGTTAAATTTTCCGACTTAGGCTTTTGCATGGGGCAAAGTGAAAATAATGGATTTAAAGGAAACCAATTGAAGACAGTGTCAACAAAATTTGTAGATCAGGTAAAGTAATTGAATACATGAAGATCTATGGGTGAGAAAGGTCAAGGTCATTCATTGGCCTTAGACCAAGGTCATTCAGGATCCATATTTCAGATATTTTTTTCTCCAAAACTGCTGAGCCAATTTAAGTAAAATTTAATATGGAGCCTTTGTGAGTTGAACAAATGAAAAAATGCCAATACGGTCTAGATCACATGACCAAAATGGCTGTCACGCCCATATATGGTAAAAAGCCTTCAAAAATCTTCTCCTCCAGAACCGTAAGGCCAATGGCCTTGAAACTTGGCATGTAGCATATGGTACTCAGGCCCATCATAGTTTGTACAAATGGTGACCCTGAGTTGACCTTGACCTATTTTACAGCAATGTCAAATTTGCCGACTTAGGCTTTTGCATGGGAAAAAGTGAAAATATTGGATTTTTAGGAAACCATTGAAGACACTGTCACCAAAATTAGTAGATAAGGTAAAGTAGCTGAATACATGAAGATCTATGTGTAAGAAAGGTCAAGGTCATTAATTGACCTTAGACCAAGGTCACGCAGGTTCCATATTTCAAACATTTTTTCTCAGAAACTTCTGAGCCAATTGAAGTGAAATTCAATATGGAGCCTTTGGGAGTTGAACAAATGAAAAGCTGCCAATATGGTCTAGATCACATGACCAAGATGGCCACCACGCCCATATATGGTAAAAACACTTCGAAATTCTTCTTCTCAAGAACCGTAAGGCCAATGGCCTTGAAACTTGGCATGTAGCATATGGTACTCGGGCCTATCATAATTTGTTCAAATGGTGACCCTGGGTTGAACTTGACCTATTTTACAGTAATTTCAAATATGCTGACTTAGGCTTTTGCATAGGAAAAAGTGAAAATAATGGATTTTTAGCTCACCTGAGCCTTTAGGCTCATAGGTGAGCTTATAGTATAGCCATGGTCCGTCGTCCGTTCGTCCGTCGTCCTTCCGTCCATCCGTCCGTCCACCATTTTCAAAGATCTTCTTCTCCTATACTGCTGGGCCAATCAAAGCCAAATTTCATATGGAGCCTCAGTGGGATGGGGGAACGAAAGTTTGTTTGCAGGGTCTGGATCACATGACCAAGATGGCCGCCATGCCCATATATGGTAAAAAGCCTTCAAAAATCTTCTTCTCCAGAACCATAAGGCCAGTGGCCTTGAAACTTGGCATGTAGCATATGGTACTCAGGCCCATCATGGTTTGTACAAATGGTGACCCTGGGTTGACCTTGACCTATTTTACAGCAATGTCAAATTTGCCGACTTAGGCTTTTGCATGGGGCAAAGTGAAAATTATGGATTTATAGGAAACCATTGAAGACAGCGTCACCAAAATTTGTAGATCAGGTAAAGTAACTGAATACATGAAGATCTATGGGTGATAAAGGTCAAGGTCATTCATTGGCCTTAGACCCAAGATGGCCGCTATGCCCATATATGGTAAAAAACCTTCAAAAATCTTCTTCTCCAGAACCATAAGGCCATTGGCCTTGAAACTTGGCATGTAGCATATGGTACTCGGGCCCATCATGGTTTGTACAAATGGTGACCCTGGGTTGACCTTGACCTATTTTACAGCAATGTCAAATTTGCCGACTTAGGCTTTTGCATGGGGCAAAGTGAAAATAATGGATTTATAGGGAACCATTGAAGACAGTGTCACCAAAATTGGTAGATCAGGTAAAGTAACTGAATACATGAAGATCTGTGGGTGAGAAAGGTCAAGGTCATTCATTGGCCTTAGACCCAAGATGGCCGCCATGCCCATATATGGTAAAAAGCCTTCAAAAATCTTCTTCTCCAGAACCAAAAAGCCAGTGGCCTTGAAACTTGGCATGTAGCATATGGTACTCTGGCCCATCATGGTTTATACAACTGATGACCCTGGGTTGACCTTGACCTATTTTACAGCAATGTCAAATTTGCCGACTTAGGCTTTTGCATGGGACAAAGTGAAAATAATGGATTTATAGGAAACCATTGAAGACAGTGTCACCAAAATTTGTAGATCAGGTAAAGTAACTGAATACATGAAGATCTATGGGTGAGAAAGGTCAAGGTCATTCATTGGCCTTAGACCAAGGTCATTCAGGATCCATATTTCAGATATTTTTTTCTCCAAAACTGCTGAGCCAATTTAAGTGAAATTTAATATGGAGCCTTTGTGAGTTGAACAAATGAAAAAATGCCAATATGGTCTAGATCACATGACCAAGATGAAAAGTTGCCAATATGGTCTAGGTCACATGACCAAAATAGCCACCACGACTATATATTTATATATATTTCTTATAACTATTTGATTTTGTGCAGAGTTTAATAAAAATAAATAAATAAAGGCTGTTTATAGTTTTAAGCGTCGGTTGTTATTTTTTTTTTTTTTTTTATTATTTTCTACTTGAAAATAGACAAAAAGGGGACCAGTCTGAAGCATAGGCACCGAGGTTATAAAACTTTTTTCACGCTCAACTCACTTCAGCATGAAATTTACCCTGCTCATAAGTTTTAAAATGCCAAAAAATATTGAGATGGCATTTTAAAATTTATGAGCAGGGTAAATGACATTTTTTGCTGATCTAAGTAGGAAAATTGTCACCAGACAGGTGAGCGGTTCAGGACCACTGGTCCTCTGGTTTACGTTTAAGTTTACAATGTATTTATTTAGACGCGTTTTCGTAATGTTGGGAAGGATATGCCCTTACTAACAGTGAACAAACCGTGAAGACCCATTTCAGACTTACTCAGGCGGTTCTAACGAGTACCCAAAACCTATGCATCACCAATTTTCTCTATATAAAAGAGGGGTTTATTGAGAGTGATTATGATACGGAATTGTTTACATGATGTGGACACTCATTAGAAGCGCCTTATAATACATATATTGAAACGTGTTATGGGTACCAGTGTCATAATATATCTTATCTGCGCCGATAAAATGTGGATATTGTGACAGGTTCAATATGACCAAATATTACCCAAGTTGATCGCAAATGTTTATGGCTTAAACCCTTCCAACCTTGTAAACCGGTTCATTTACCTTTGCAAACAGTGTAGATCCAGATGAGAGGGCCTCCGTGGCCTAGTGGATAGGAGCGCTGACTCTAAGTCATTAGGTCTCTCACCGCCGTAGGTTCGAGCCTCGCTCGGGCCACGTGTGAGACGCCAAGTTCTGCAACGGAAGGTCAGGTGGTTTTTCTCCGGGTACTCCGGTTTTCGCCCACCTCTGATTAACGATCGGCTCGATATGAATGAAATAATCTTGAAAGGGCCGTAAAACCCAAACCAAAAAGATCCAGATGAGGCTCAAAATGCACCGTCTCATCAGCAAGTAAGCGAATTAAACTCGGACCCAGTACGGAGAATTATATTACAAGATTATTCGATTCCTTCAGAACATGATAAGCATGTAATATGAGGTGCAAACAATATTATTTGGAACATAGGCTGTATGTAGACGGCTAACCATGTAGACACCCACACTGCAAAGCCTTTACGTACCACATACACACGCACAAAGTAGATACAGACTTTCTGAATCATGTTAATTCGTCGTGATTATAAATGAATGTATTGCTAACGGGGATGTATTTTAAATGTATCCAGAATTATTTGTAGAAATTTACATAGGCGCCTTAATTTCATAATATTTGATTCATTAAACAAATTTGCGAACAAAAGACAATTTGCACGTCTTGTATTAATGTTTGGTAAATACAATGATCTTTCAAAATCGAAAGATTAAACTTATATAGAATTACATATATATTTGAAGTCATTACTTATGATCAATTCTTAATCTCGGGGGTGAAAGGGTTATTTACCGATCCCTTAGAGATAAACAATAGGTAATCATTGCTAGCAATAAACAGTTTGGCTCACTTATATAGATATCATAAATTTACCTAAACCTTAAGATGCCAATCACAACAATTCTCGGCTTTGTTGTCAGCTGGTTTGTTGCAAAACATTGTAAACCCAGAGCAGGCTGCTACTTGAGGAGCAGTCTGATCGGGATCTATACAAATTGCACGCATGCCAAATGTTTTCGAAAGTTTGCAAGTATGAAGCAGACGACATAAAATGACAATATTTTCACATGCAGGTTTTCTTGGCGTTTTTTGGGTTAAAGGAGTTCTTTCACAAAACATATGAGCCTGTGCATAACAAAACCTACAATAATATTAGTACAACCAGCGAAGACTCAGATCAATGTGTATATACATTCAGTCTGGTCAGTCTTTGACTAATCCGGATGCCTTAGAAGACTCATTCGCACAGCAAAGACTGATCAGTAATCAAGGAAGAATCACATCAGCCAAAGCATTCTGCAGCGCCTTATCTGGGTCTGCACAGTTCGCTGCAAATAAACTAAAGCCAAGTTCCCATATTAAGACCACCTTTGCGACTGTTAAACGTGGTATTTCAGGCCACTTTTGAACAGACCCAAAAGTGGCCTCTGTGGAGGGGACGCTTGTTGAAAAAAAAGAAAGAATCACTGAAGCCTTCTAAATAATCTTTTTAAAACAGGATTAGTCTTAATCCATATATGACATTGGACTCTACCACCTAGTAAGTTTGGGGTGGTCCATTACCAATTATAGGGGTGTCAGGTTTGTATTTGTTTGTGGCAAATTTAACAAAAACGAATGTTCTTTAACCAATCACTTTAGACCCAGATCTGACGCCGCGTTCCGCGGCGTCTGATTTGGGTCTGCACTGTTTGCCAATGTCCCAGAAAAGGGCTGGTTTGCTGGTCGCAACGGTCCTATTGCAGGTTTTGTCATGCGCAGGCTCATACATCATAATTTTTTCTAATAAGCAGATCTAGATCAGAGGTTCTGTATAAAAAATAACCCATATATGATACTGACGTCCCTTTTGTTGAAACACGCAAACAGTCATATGGCGCAGCTGATCTGGGCCTTTACTGGTCAATCAATTATATGCAAGCATTATAATATCACGAGAAAGAAACCTGTTTATGCCATACATTACGAAAACACGCCTATTCATATATTTTCAGAATTCTACTAAAAACATAGATTGTGGGAACTCGTTAGAACCGCCTCGTCAAGTAACGAGTACACAACATGTATGACTGCGAGCAGAAATAAGGAAAATAATATGAACCCCTATAAACCCTAGTTCTATTATATAAAAGTGCGGTTTAAGGGGATTAAAATTATTTTGTTTTGTTTGTTTGTTTGTTTGTTTGATTTGAGGTTTTCAGTCCCCGTCAAAACGGTATAGGTCATTTTGGAGACGTTGCTTCCAACTTTGTGGGACTTTTACCCGACATTGAGTGGAAATTACATCTCAAGCCCTGTCGCCCAATGAAACCAATAAGATTTATAATCATGGACGGTCCTACTCGCAACGCTTTGCTTGGGCAAGCTTAGATCCGCATAGCTCATGTGCGGTCGTTTTCAGCTCTGCGTGGAAGCATCATGCAACCCAAATATTTCTTTAATTTCTGATGGGCGGAGGCGAGTGGTCAAAGTTATATGGGTATATTTTGGTAATACATGCAAACAAACATGTACAGTGAAACTTCAAGCTCCCGCCCATAGGGGCTTGAAGAAATATATGGGCTGCATGATACTTCCACGCAGAGCTGAATCCGGCCCGCACACTAGTGCTGGTAAACCGCTTAGAGGATCTAAGCCTGTCCAGGAACCGTGGTGCGAGGCGGACCGTCCATGCTATTAAACCCTATTGGTTTCATTGGGCGACAGGGCTTGAGATGTCATTTCATCTCAATGTCGGGTAAAAGTCCCACAAAATTGGAAGCAACGTCTCCAAAATGACCTTTACAGTGTTGACGGGGACGTTAAACCTCAAATCAAACAAAAACAGTGAAACTTCGCCATCTCGAACACCGATTGGTCGATTACCATGGCTGATTCTAACACATTCTGCAGACCCTAGGGACGTCTTTCTATATATCCCGATAAAACATAGCTTTAAATTAAGGAAGGTAGTTCATTATTAAAAGGTAAGTTGTGTGAACGCAGCAAGACACAAAGGAGACATCATAATTACCATGCAAACTGCCGCTATTATTATTACAGGAAAATCGGATACGGCGGGCGCAAATAGTTGGATACATGTCATTTCATCTCAATGTCAGGTAAAAGTAACGCAAAATTGGAAGCAACGTCTCAAAAATGACCTATACAGTGTTAACGGGGACGTTAAACATGAAATCAAACAAACAAAACTTGTCCTCCCTGCCAAAGTTTAACAGTGTGCCATTGTCCTGTGGGATAGTGTCCAATGGGCCCTAGTGGGCTTTTGTTCCAGTGGGCGCTTGTCCGTTCACCATAATGGCACTTTCTGTGTCCCCGCCCGCTAATGATGCAGAAAGCAAAATGTTTATGGGTGTCTGCTCACAAACCCGGCCATATGAATAAAATGCAGTCAATTCGATGTGAACATGAACAGCGCTACCATGAACAACCCCAGTCATTTTCTCTATATAAATTGTATCGGCTAATCGGACTTAATTTCTGACAGAGGAATTCTGGAGTGATCAGCGGGTTTCTGTAACTGTGGTTTCTGAGAAAATCGCCAGCATTCAAGAGTTTAACTTGATGCAAACTTGCGTTAAACGGGCGACTGGTAATAGCCAAAAAAGTTAAAATACCTTAGTGACAGTCGACTAGTAATAGCCAAAACACGTTAAAATGGCTATTGACAGTCGACTGTCACTAGCCATTTTAACGTATTTTGGCTATTGCCAGTCGACTGTCACTAGCCATTTTAACGTATTTTGGCTATTGCCAGTCGACTGTCACTAGCCATTTTAACGTATTTTGGCTATTACCAGTCGACTGTCAATAGCCACTCCGTAAAAAAAACTAGCGATGTTGATTGATTGCTCACGGAGTTATGTCCCCTGCTCTGCTGAAAATGCTTGTTTTTGACCTTGTCATCGCTGTAGCCCCTTCAGCTTTGATCGGATCTTCTTGCATGAGTTCGAAAACTAGCGATATAGAATAGAATAGACATAGTTTGTAAGGTAACCGGGCGCTAAAAGCACATAGGGGCTCCCCCAGTTCGCCGACTGGGTTTATTTACTGGTACTGCTCCTATCCCAAGGCTGCCAATGTGCCGACTCCTGTCAATTGGACAGTTATCGGCTAGCCTTTGGGGGGTGAAGTGACTTCTTTCGCGGAGGATGTGGGAAGCAGGTCAGTCCCGCTTTCCAATTCCCCCGCTCAGGATGCCTTGGAGGCACAAACGCACCCAATGTGAAGCGTTTGTCCTGTAGTCATCTGGCGATTTTTGAATTTTGAGTGCAGATACGGACCAGTAGTCGGGCTCTAGAATGTGGTGACATTTTGCCAATTCCGGCTGTAAAATGTGTCAGTACACAGCCCTTTGTCTGACCGAGGGAAAAAGCTTCGCATGCATTATCGGGTGTTCGGCTTCCATTATCCTCTACCCCCACCCCTGTCATGGTAGAGAAAATGCCTACGGACACGGTGCTTGTTATAGGGTGATAATGGATGAAATTTTAAATTTAGAACGGCAATCCAAAGTGAGCCAGGAAGGGTTACTATTAGACCAGCCAATTCCGGCTATTGCAAAATGCCCTAGTACCCGTGCTCTGTGTAGAGTTGTGTGGTTTTGGGAAAGGCGATGTTGAGGCTAATCAGCCATTATGCAATTCCGTTGTTGATTATTTTGTTAGGTCGTCCTCAATGGCTTTTTGAAGGGTCTTTCTATTCCAAATCCCTAGCAAAGGTTGGTTATTACCGTTGCCCCGCCTTTTAAATTATGATGCGCGTGACCTTATCTGGGCGGGTGTGCTCCTTTCCGGCAAGCTACTGTGCCTTCGCTTTGCGCACATCCAGATATTCATCAGATGGGTACTCATGTGGAGGGCCTCGGCGAGGCCCTTCACTGGGTTCCCATGTGATGTCATCTCTGTAGCTATTCTACATGAGATGTGGAGTTCCCCACCTTATCTGGGTGGGTGTGCTCTGTTCCAGCAAGCTACTGTGCCTTCGCTTTGCACACGTCCAGATATTCATCAGATGGGTACTCATGCGGGGGGCCTCGGCGAGGCCCTTCACTGGATTGCCATGTGATGTCATCTCTGTAGCTATTCTACATGAGATGTGGGGTTCCCCTTTAGGGATCCCCGAGTACCTGAAAAGTAAGGTGTGATGAGTTATTTTTGGCCCCAAGGGAAAGTTCTGGCCACAACTTTCTAATGGGGTTGGCTCTGGTACGTAACCGGGTCCCGTTCGGACATCACTGTTGGTGCTATTCGCCGTGATCCGGTTCCGTGCCGTGTGGCAATTTTCCGTTTGGGTTCCCAACTGTACCTGTGGAAGAAAAAGCAAGGTTATTAATCCGCTGCCAGTAGCTGCTACCGATATCGGTCTTATGTCCACTACTTTGCTGAAAATACTTTTTTTTGACCTTGTCATCACCGTAGACCCTTCAATTTTGATTGGATCTTCCTGAAACTTACAAACAAGTAAGTCAGGGATAAAAGCTCGGATGAATTCGAAAACTAGCGATGTCGGTCTATTACTTATTGAGTTATGTCCCCTACTTTGCTGAAAATGATTATTTTGGACCGTGGCCCCTCCGGTTGTGATAGGATCTTCTTGAAACTTTCAAACAAGTAGGTCAGGGATAAAGGCTCGGATGAATTCGAAACCTGGGAGGTCGGCCTATCTATCATAGAGTTACGTCCCCTCGATAGCTGAAAATGTCTATTTTTGACCTTGTCATCACTGTAGCCCCTTCAGCTTCCATCGGATCTTCTTGAATCTTACATTTTTGTAAGAAAGAGATAAAACCTCAGCTTAGTTTAAAAATTGGTGAGGTCGGCCTCTATTTTAGAGAGTTATGTCCCCCTTGATTTCAGAAAATGCCTTTTTTTGACCTTGTCATCACCGTAGCCCATTCAGATTTTATTAGATCTTCTAGAAACTTACTTGTAAGTAAGCCAGGGATAAAAGCTTATATGAGTTCGAAAACTGATGAGCTCATCCTATTTATCATAGAGTTTTATCCCTTTGATTGCAGAAAATGCCTATTAGGTCCATCACACTAACCCCTTCAGCTTTTCAACATGTCTTCTTGAAAATTACAAACAAGTAAGTCAGGGATAAAAGCTTGGATGACATTGTCATCATCATAAGTCCCTAAGTTTTGAACAGACCTTCCTGAAACTTACATATAAGTAAGTTAGAGATAAAAGCTTGAATGTGTTTGCAAACTAACATTATTGGCACATTACTCCAAGAGTTATGTCCCTTTCTTTGCTGAAAATGCCTATTTTGTACCTTGTCATCACCATAAGTCCTTTAGTTTTGATCGAATCTTCCTGAAACTAGTATATAAGTAGGTTGTGGTTGAAAGTTCGGATGAGTTTGAAAACTTTTGATGTCTGCCTAACTCTCATAGAGTAACGTCCCCTTGAATGCTGAAAATACCTGTTTTTGACCTTGTCATCAGCATAAATCCTTCGGTAAAAATTGGAACTTCCTGAAACTTCTAATCTGTTAGCTCAGATGAGCGACATAAGACCATCATGGTCCTCTTGTTTCTTATTTCTGCTCAAAAACATATATTATGGATACACATTAACGAGCACCCCTAATCTATGTCGATGAGGGGGTTCTGACGAGCACCCCTAAAAGGGTGTTTAGAGCAGAAATAAGAAAAATATCGTTTTTTTTTTATTCAGTGGTAGCAAAATTCTCAATATATTTTAATATGTGTGTTTTCGTAATGTAAATCTAATCATGGACGCCCCAACCAACCTCTATTATATAGAAAAAATGAAACCCTGACAGCACTGATGGGTCCTTACTTAATGTAGTACATCGTTTTGGTTTTCTCCTGCAAACATAGACGGTTAGGTCTTTCAAGAGCCAGCTCATTGAGGCGGTTATAACGAATGTTCAAAATTATGTTTATAGCGCTGTAATAAATACCTTTGTGAACTTCATTTTGTTTCATATTTGTTTGTTTGAGTGGGAACAAGACAATTCATCGACAAGACAATTCATCGACACGGGTTTTGGAGACAATTCATCGACACAATTGAAGACAACTCATCGACACTTTTTGAAGACAATTCATCGACACATTATTATGTTGAAATTATACACTAGTTGATAGAATGAAGACACTGTTTTGAAAATAAAATTATCTTTTATCACGTTTATGATCAAAATAACGAATTTAGAAACATTTAATTCAATAGTTTGGCTTATAGACCCTTTTAACCGCATAAAAGAAAATGTATACGGAACTTGGTCAAATATTATTCAAAACTTTCATAATCAAAATAAAAAAGATGGCAAGTGAAGCTTGATTGTGAGTTACATGTATGTTTGCATTTTTCCCCTAAATTTTCAGCATTAAATAAAATTCTGCTCAAATGGTGTGGTATCCCTGGACCTCTTGACAGTTTATCATATTTCCAGCAACAAACACCAAAACACTTAAGTTATTCCAGATGACGCTTTAAAATTGAAAATTTATAGCGTCATTATGAACCAGTGCTAGATGACGCTGTAATCCCACAAAATTGAAAATTTAAAGCGTCATTATGAAACAGTTCTAGATGACGCTTTAATCCCACAAAATTGAAAATTTATAGAGTCATTATGAAACAGCTCTAGATGACGCTATAAATTTTCAATTTATAGCGTCATTATGAAACAGTTCAAGATGACGCTATAATCCCCCAAAACTGAGAAATTATAGCGCCATTTGGAAACAACTAAGTTATTTCAATTTTAGCCAGAAAATATACCTAAGTCCACATGCCCCAAACCTAGCCCAGTCAAGTTCAGATCAGTCGGGCCACTTGAGCGTCATTTTTATAGCGTCAATTTTATAGCGTCAAACACCAGACAAAAAGACGCTATAAAATCGATGCTATAAAAATGACGCTCAAGTGGCCCCCTTTAGTACTTATATTTCGTTAAACGTGATCAAATTTTGGAAGTATTGTGAATCAATGAAAATTTGGGGTATAGTGCCATTGAATCGGAGTATATTTTGCAGAATGAACTTGCTCCAAAATCTGCTGGTGTAGTGTATGATCAAACATAATTTGCTTGTCCGGATGGTGTCGTGATACCTTCATTGAATGACATTTGGTCACATTGAACTTCATGTTCCAATCGGCCTCTCCATGTGCTAGTCGATCCCGCTCATCCTGTAAAATAAGACAGTTAGACGGAGTTTATATGTTCCTATACATGGCACAGTTAACAGCAAACAAACGCACAGATGAGCTGATATTAATGAATACCAAGATAAGGACCGGTCCAAGGACCGAATTTTGGGGGACACCAGATAAAACAGGGACAGGAGCAGACGCTTGGCCATCAAGTACAACGTGTTGTGAGCACCCAGAGAGCCGTGAACTAATCGTTTTCATCGGGCGGCAGGGCTTGAGATGTCATTTCATCTAAAGGTCGGGTAAAAAAACCCACGAAATTGGAAGCAACGTCTCCAGAATGACATATACAGAGTTAATAGGGGACTTTAAACCTCAAATCAAACAACCAACTTGTCAAAGGCCGTTGCGAAGTCCACGATGACCAAGTCAGAATGTTTGTGGCCACGTTTTATGGCTCCATCCAGATTGCTCACAATGTCATGGAAAAAATGAACTAATTGAGTTTCGCAAGACCTTTGTCTTCGAAAACCATGTTTACAGTCAGCAAGAATATTCTAAAAGACTAGGTGGTTATGCAGTCATCTCCTGCGGTCCCTCTTGAAGTGCCTCTTGAAGTGAAGCAATGAGGACGAAGGCCTAGAGATACGCAGGAATGATTTTCGGATGAGATTGTGAGAGATTTGCTCATTTTGTTTTTAATCCGAAGTCTCATTGAAATGTAATTTAGGTGAAGATTTTTTTTAAATTTCTCACTAAAAATTCATAATTGTTCACCTGTTTTGGCTAAACTTTCCGAAACGTATCCGTTTTGTATGTTTGTTTGATTTGAGGTTTAACGTCCCCGTCAACACTGTAAAGGCCATTTTGGAAACGTTGCTTCCAATTTTGTTGGTTTTTTACCCGACATTGAGATGAAATGACATCTCAAACCCTGTCGCCCAATGAAACCAATAGGGTTTATTAGCATGGACGGTCCGCCTCGCACTGCGGTTCCTGGACAGGCTTAGATCCTCTAAGCGGTTTACCAGTATTAGTGTGCGGGGCGGATTCAGCTCTACGTGGAAGCATCATGCAGCCCATATATTTCTTCAAGCCCCTATTCATGTAGTGCATTCTTTCATATCTCCCAAATGCACAAGTCTGTGTTTGATTTGATGTTTAACGTCCCCGTCAACACTATAAAGGTAATTTTGGAGACGTTGCTTCCGATTTTACCCGACATTGAGATGAAATGACAGCTCAAGCCCTGTCGCCCAATGAAATCTCCAAAATGACCTTTATAGTGTCGACGGGGACATTAAACATCAAATCAAATCATACAAACAACTTGTCGAGTCATTTTGAAGACGTTGCTTCCATTTTGTTGGACTTCTAATGAGATGAAATGACATCTCAAGCCCTGCCGCCCAAATAAAACCAAAAGTGTTTATAGGCATGAACACTTTGCCTGAGCATGCTTGCACAGCTTTGCCTGGGCAGGCTTGAACCTTCTAAGGGGTTTACAAGTACTCGTGTGCACTGTCGATTTCAGCTCTGCTTGGAAGCACCGTGCAGCCCAATCTATTTCTCCAAGGCCCAAAGGGCGGGGATAGATAAAGTGCGGTTACAATGTCTTACTTCCGCCTAGAGTTACCTCCTTTTGTGTGTGTTTCCATTCGCTCTAACCCATTCAGTACCAGAAACCCCTAAAGGGGTACCTTGGCGAACAGTGCAAGCCCTGATCTGAAGCCACAGAACGCGGCGTCAGATCATGGCCTCCACTGTTTGATATAAGTTCAGTCATTTTCCAAAAGCATTTTGATAAAAATACTATCTGACACCCCTGAATTTTCAAATGAACTCCTGCTATATATAAAGAGGAAGATTCCATTCGGTACACAAAGGGTTAAATAGTCCATGCATTGTCAAGTGAGCAAGTGAACTGTTTGTTGATTGATGTTTTCATGACATTGGTCAATGACTGCATGATTTTTGGTGATACATGCGTACTTGTACATGTATTGTTTCAATGTTTAGGCAAGATTTAGTACAGAAAGAAAGAAAAAATAAATATATTTGTTTGTGTAGAAGACAGAAGATATTTCGAGAGATGAGGGTGGAGGTATGTCTTAGTAAGTTGGCTAGGTTGTTTTTTTTTATCAGTGATCGAGCATGGTATCTTTCTTTCCTTTCTTTCTACTGATACTGCGTCGGTCACATTTGACCATTACTGGCTGCATGATGCTTCCACGCAGAGCTGAATCCGGCCCGCACACTAGTACTGGTAAACCGCTTAGAGGATCTAAGCCTTCCAGGAACCGCAGTGCGAGGTGGACCGTCCATGCTAATAAACCCTATTGGTTTCATTGAGCGACAGGGCTTGAGATGTCATTTCAACTCAATGTCGGGTGAAAGTCCCACAAAATTGGAAGCAACGTCTCAAAAATGACCTTTACAGTGTTGACGGGGACGTTAAACCTCAAATCAAACAAATCTGACCATTACCGCAGGTGTACATTACATACACTCCAGCTTTTGCACAGGTATCATGTAATTATGGTAGGGATCTTTAACCTGCACAGGGGATGGTTCTCTCTGCACAGGAGGCCTCCAGTTAACTTCCCGATCCGAAGGACGGTGCACTTTATAACATTCATTCCTGCAAATGATGCCAATGGAGCGTGTTCGGATACCGCAAATTTATCGCCACTGCCGGGGATCGAACCCGGGAACTCTAGCATCAGAGGCAAGTGCACTAACCACTGAGCAAAACTTGCCTCTGATGCTAGAGGTGCCGGTTGGATCCCCGGCAGTGGTGATAAAACGTTGTCTGAACATGCTCCTTTGGCATCATTTGCACAAATCATAGGGGCTTGAATCATGAAAAAAATTGAAAAACCAAAAAAAAAAAAAAAAAAATTTCATGATTCAAGCCCCTATGCACAAATGCAGCAAATTGAGCGTCGTTCGAATCGAGCCCCTGTGCAGAGAGAATCAGGAGGTTGAAGATCCCTATCGTAATGTAAGCTTTCATACTGAAATGTATTATATTTATTTATTTATTTTATTTGATTGGGGTTTAACGTCCCAGTCAACACTGTAAAGGTCATTTTGGAGACGTTGCTTCCAATTTTGTGGGACTTTTACCCGACATTGAGATGAAATGACATCTCAATCCCTGCCGCCCAATGAAACCAACAGGGTTTATAAGCATGGACGGGCCGACTTGCACCGCTTTGCCTGGGCAAGCTTAGATACTCTAAGCAGTTTACCAGTACTCATGTGCGGGCCGGTTTCAGCTCTGCGTGGAAGCATCATGCAGCCCATCTATTTCTTCAAGCCCCAACGGGCGGGGGCCGGAAATGTATTATAAGAATCTTATATGGGTGTGAGGGGTGGATGGAAAAATCCGTCCCGAGGGCCACTGTCCGGCATCATGAGGCTTGCCGAGTGATGCCGGACAGTGACCCCGAGGGACGGATTTTTCTATCCACCCCTCACACCCATATTTGATTCATCTTATTTGCATTATCTGCTGGTTCCTAATCTGAAGATTATAAGTGTTGGAAAATCAGGTAACCAGACCACTGACCGTGCAAGGTCAGGGGGGTCTGGTTACCTGTTTTTCCGATATTGATAAAGTGTAAGCTGGGGACCAGCAAATAATGCAAAAATGGTGAAAACCTTCCATTTCTTAGCGCGGATTTTAATGCTGCAGTCTTGTGCAATATAATATCTTGTTTGTACCACTTGATATCTTGTGCGCAAAAGATATCTTATTTGCACAACATAGATCTCGTGTGGACAACATAATATCTTAACAAGCGAACAAGATATTAAGTTGTCCGAACAAGATATCTTGTGCGCAAAAGATATTATCTTGTTTACACAACATCTATCTGGCGCGCACAATATATGTTATGCGAACAAGATAATAAGTTCTGCGCACAAGATATTATGTTGCCCGCACAAGATCGATGTTGTGCAAAAGAGGTATCGTCGGTGACATGCTTAACGAGCTAGAATGGCGGTCCCTAGAGGCCTGTCGTGAGCAGTCCTCTTTAACCTTCTATAAGATACATTCAGGTACAGTGGCCTTCAATAAAGACAAATACTTGACCCCTGTAACAGTTTTAACCCGAACAAGGGCATCAAAAGTGTACAACTCACAGTATCATAGGTACCAGTCCTACAGTGATGCCCTGAAAATTTCCTTTTTTCCTAGGATTATTCCCAGTGGAAAAGTCTTCCCTCTTCTGTGGTGAATGCTAAGACTGTAGAGAAGTTCAAAGCCCATACAGTGCAATATTGAGATTCAGAGGTATGCGTTTTAGCATACCTCTGTTATTCAGATTGTAAATAGTTTTAAGGACTCATCCAGTAACTTCTTTTTTTTTATTTAGCCAAATTTTAAATTTAGCTACGCACACAACTGAGGTAATGGCCAAATATGACCGACCCAGTATAAGATAGATAGATAAGATAATATTTTGTGTGCCGAAAGCTCCGGGGGAGCTTATAAGATAGGCAATTGTCCGTCGTCGTCGTCGTCATCGTCGTCATCGTCGTCTGTCCTATGACGTAAAATTTTCAAACACAAGAAGCATTTGAAATAAAATAGATTCTTGCACACCAGACAAGGAAGTCCGTGATTTTACCCTGGGATAGAACTTTATGTTCTGACCCTGGTGTTCCGACCCAGGCAACTAACATAAATGCGCTTCAATTCTATTCAACTGCCGGAACTACTTCCGCACTATTTTTATTTTGTAAACAATATACATGTGCGAGCTGTCAAATGTTGTGCAAGAAAAAGAATCTGATATGGGGTTCTGTTGTAGATGGGTGTTTCCAACCATCGGGATGACCGTGCTGAGCGGAACCTCGGCGTAGCCTCGGTTCCGCTCAGCACGGTCATCCCTGGGGTTGGAAACGCTCATCTACAAAAGAACCCCATATCATATTATTATAATATATAACAGACAATTTCTTAGATTATAGCCTTTTATATTTTACTGAGACCCACCTAGATGTTAATGTTTCTACAGATATGCTTTTTCTTTCAAATTTTTACAGTCTACCTTATAGGAAAGATAGAACCAATCATGGTGGTGGTCTATTGGCTTATATAAATACAAATTTATTGCACATCAGACAAGATCTTGAAATATTTTGTGATGAGTCGATTTGGATAGAGATAAAGGTAAAAAATGAACATTTTCTCATCGGTTTATTCTATAGCCCATCTACTGCTGACGCTCAATTTTTAATAGTTTTAATTTGAACATAGAAAGGGCACTTGAATATTAAAAAACCTGATAATTGTTGGAGGTCGTAACGAAGACCTGCTTAATCCAAATTTTCACAATCTAAAAGATGTATTATTAATTAACTCAATGCATAATGTAATAACAGAACCCACTCGCCAGCTAGCAATTTTAGACCCAATTATAACTCCGGACGACTTGCCGTTTTTGGATTCTGGGGTTTTAGACGTCCCAATCACTATTAGCGATCATAAAGCAACATATATTTCATTACCCTTTCATTACGGCACAGAAGATCAGTTTTCTTATATAAAAAGCCAATATTCCAGTGTTAAAACAAAAGATATCTAACTATGATTGGGATTGCCTGAGGGAGGGAACTTTGGATGAAGCCTGTTCGAAATTCAATACTACTCTTGTTGATTTTGTTAATACTTGTATTCCATCTAAACATGCACTAATTAGACCTGATGATAAACCATGGTATGACCCTGAAATAAGAAAAGTGTCAAGAAAAAGGGATAGGCTAAAACGTAAATATAACCAATCAGGCAATCAAAATATCTTGGCTAAGTACAGGTCGCTCCGCAATAAAGTTAACAATCTAAAGCGTCATGCAAAAGAACAGTTCTATAACAATTTAGAAATGTCTATATCTGATTTTCATTCAAATGATAAAAACCCGTTTTGAAAAGTTGTCCGCCATTTTGTTAAAGGTAACTCTAGCTCTGCTTCAATACTACCATTAAACTCTTTCCCAGTTACTGGCCAAAATGAATTTTTTCTTCTGAAGAAAAAGCCGATCTGTTAAACAAATATTTCACCTCTATTTTTACTTTAAAGGATGAAAATGTTGTTTTACCTGCTTTCGGATAAAAGTGTCAGAATAGAATATCTAGTATTTCTTGCTATATGGGCTGCATGATATTTCAACGCAGCGCTGAAACCGACCCGCACACGAGTACTGGTAAACCACTTAGAGGATCTAAGCCTGCCCAGGCAAAGCGGTGCGAGTCGGCCCGTCCATGCTTATAAACAGTATTGGTTTCTTTGGGCGACAGGGCTTGAGATGTCATTTCATCTCAATGTCGGATGAAAGTCCCACACAATTGGGAGCAACGTCACCAAAACGACCTTTACAGTGTTGACGGGGACGTTCAACCTCAAATCAAACAAAACAAACAAAACTAGTATTTCTTGCACCTCTCAAGAAGTCTCATCACTTGTTGAACTACTGAACCCTAACAAGGCAACAGGACCTGATGGAATTAGTAATAAAATGCTCAAAGCGGTGGCAAATGAGTTAGCGGTACCTTTGAGTATTCTTTTCAATAGATCCTTTAGAGAAGGTAAATTTCCAGATATTTATAAACACTCTAATGTTATATCGTTACCCCAAAAAGGGAGACAGCTCTGATTCTTCTAGCTTTCGCCCTGTTTCACTCTTAAGTAATGTTGGAAAACTTCAAGAAAGAATTGCTTTAAAAAGCATTTATAATTTTTGCATGAAAATGACATACTATACAAGTACCAATCTGGGTTTTTACCTAACAATTCTACAACGTTTCAGCTTATAGATATATACCAACATACGTATTTGCCAAACCTTTGACAATAGTCAATATTCATGCATGGTTTTCCTAGATGTATCTAAAGCTTTTGACAGAGTATGGCATAAGGGACTTATATTCAAACTTAAACAAGTAGGCATTGAAGGAGATTTATTAGACTGGATTAGTGATTATTTGGATAACAGAAAGCAAAAGGTTATAATCAGGGATTGTTCATCAAGCTCAAGAGGGATAAATGCTGGGGTTCCTCAAGGTTCAGTTTTGGGGCCACTACTCTTTTTGATTTATGTGAATGATATTGCTAATTCCCTGTTGAGTCTTAACAAGGCTATTTGCGGATGATAGTACATTGTTTTATTCTGCGTCTTCTGTTAATGGCATAGAAGGTATTATTAATCACGATTTACGGGTTCTAGCAAGTTGGGCAGCACAATGGCTAATCAATTTTAACCCTTTCAAAACGGAAGCAATTCTCTTTTCTTTAAGATTTCCTGAAGCTTTCCCTGATATTGTTTTTAATGGTACTCCAATAAAATTTGTAAATAACCACAAACACTTAAGTCTCACCCTTAATCACAATGGACAATGGCATAGTCATGTTGAAAACATTATGAAAAGTGCCTCAAAAGTGTTAGGTATCATGAGGAAACTCAAATTTACTTTCAGTCGCATTGCAGTAATTTTTAAAATCAGACATATTTATCATATATATTGCCTATTTTTTAGTACTCATGTGTTGTATCGGATGGTTGTACCACCAAAGATATTAATTCCTTACAAAAACTGCAGAACGAGGCAGCACGTATTGTTACTGGTCTAACCCGATCTGCTTCGCTTGAAAATCTTTATAGGGAATGTGGTTGGACGACACTAGCTGAGAGACGTAGAAATCAAACACTCATTTTTATGTACAAATCTGTAAATGGGTTAGTCCCTTCATACATATCAGACATTATTCCTCCGCCAGTTAGAGATATTAATCCTTATGCACTTAGAAACCAAAATGATATAACTGTGCCTTTCTGTAGGACCGAGATCTCACGCAAATCATGTGTCCCATCATCTATTACAGCTTGGAATTCTCTCAATATTGACCTACGCAACTCACCATCTCTTGCAAGTTTTAAATACAATTTGAAAAAAAACAAAAAAAAAAAACATAATGCTCCTAAAGTTCCAAGTTATTTCAAAGACGGTAGCCGATATCTTTCAGTTTTACATGCTAGAATTAGAAATAACTGCAGCAACCTGTCTTTTGATCTGTTTAGAAACCATTTATCACCTAATACTACATGTAGTTGCTCCGAAGACATCGAAGATGCTGAACGCTACTTGCTAGTATTCAAATTGTACTCATGAAAGAGTCACACTGTTTCGATCGCCCAGACAATTTCATCCAATGAACATCCATACCCTTCTTTTAGGAAACGAAAATTTATCAACAGATGAAAATAAAATCATTTTTAAAGCTATGCAAACGTTCATCAAGGATACGCGAAGGTTTACTAATTAGTGAACAAGCCGCTATTGAGTCACAACCAGCCGGACAGCATTTATGTTTTTTTGTTTTTTTTTTTTTTTTCTTCTTATAGTAATTTACATTATTTCATCAGTTACTCTCATCTACTCATCACTTATTAGTTGTTTTTTTTTTGAAAAAAAAAAATCAAATACTACATATTTGCCATTACTGCATGTCTATCGGTGTAAGTATCTGTAGGGGGAGGGCCGTAACTAATGTGAGAACTTATGGCCCAACCCAATTGCTTATCATGTCGCAATAAAATATGTTTATACTTACATTTTCAAACGACATCTCCTCTGAAGCCACTCGGTCGAGTGGGTCCAAATTTCATTTGTAGCATATTTGGGCTGATGGATTGAAAGTTGGGCTTTACCGCAAAGTCATTGCAGATATTTTGAAATGTTCCTTGAGTAAACTTCTCTCAGCCATATGCTTTAATATCAACCTGGGGGTCCTCAAGGTTGTCCGGGGCCATACCCCGCCCCCTCCACTTTATAAAGTGTCATATATCTCAGAAACCTTACAGATCCCCACCCCTAAACCATAAATATTCTTGTTCCTTATAAGACCCATTAATTGACACCTACCTGAGCATCCACAGGGATGTGCCGGGGACATGCCCCACCCCTACACTTCATAAAATGCCATTTATCTCAGAAGCCATTCAGATCCCACCCTAATCCATATATATTCTTGTTCCTTTTGATAAGTCGCATTCCGAGATACCAACCTGGGTGTCCACGAGATGCGCCAGAGCTTTGCCCCACCATCTCCACTTCATAAAAGGCCCAATATCCCTCACAGATCCCCGACCATAAACCATATATATTCTTGTTCGTTATGATAAGTTGCATTAAGTGCCGCCAACTTTGGGGTTCCCAATGATGTGCGGGGTAAACCATACATATTGTTTCGGCCGCCGCCCGTCGGGGCTTTAAGAACTAGATGGGCTGCATGATGCTTCCACGCAGAGCTGAATCCTACCCGTACACGAGTTCTGGTAAACCACTTAGAGGATCTAAGCCTGCCCAGGCAAAGCGGTGCGAGTGTCGGACCGTCCATGCTTATAAACACTTGGTTTCATCGGGCGACAGGGTTTGAGATGTCATTTCATCTCAATGTCGGGTAAAAGTCCCACAAAATTGGAAGCAACGTCTCCAAAATGACCTTTACAGTGTTGGCGGGGAGGTTAAACCTTAAATCAAACAAACATACATATTCTTGTTCCGTTTAATAAGACACAGTGACACCAACCTACGGATCACGCCTCGACTTTACAAAAGGCCATATATCTGAGAAACTGTTAAGAGCCCCACCCTAAACCATGTATATTCATGTTCCGTATTATAAAACTTAATCAGTGACACCAGTATGTGGTCCCACAGGCCATGCCCCAACTCTTTACTTCATTAAAGCCATATAGCTCAGAAACCGTTTAGATCCCCACCACTCAACCATATATATTCTTGTTCCTTATGAAAAGATCCATTTATTCACACCAGCATGGGGGTCCCTTTATGATGGGGCAGTGTGCTGGGGCCATGCCCCAACCCTCTACTTCATAAAAGGGCCGCATATCTCAGAAACCGTTCAGATCCCCACCCTTTAACCGTATACAGTAGGACTTCGATGGCTCGAACACCGATGGCTCGTTTACCATGGCCGAGTAGAACGCATTCTTGAGCCCCTAGGGAAATCCTCTATATAAGAAATATTGGGGTATATTTAAGGAGATAATAGTCTTTTATTTGCCAATGTATGCTGTGTGTACTCATTAGAATCGCATCGATGAGGCGATTCTAATGAATACACAAAGCATACATATTAATTATAGAACACCGAAAAGGTGTCTACAGTATCTCACTTTGCCCCCAGACAATAACACTCAGTGGCTCGAACTACCCCCGTCTCGCACATATTTTCGAGGTCCCAAAGGTGTTCGAGCCATTGAAGTGCGACTGTATATATTCTTGGTCCTTATGATAAAACACAGTGACAACAATCTTGGCTTTTCTGAGATTGTCCATGCCCCGATTCCTCCACTGGTTATAAAAGGCCTTACATCTCAGGAACCATAATAGGCCCCCGCCCATCGGGGCTTGTAGAAATAGATGGGCTGCATGATGCTTCCACGCAGAGCTGAAACTGACCGCACACGAGTACTGGTAAACCGCTTAGAGGATCTCAGACTGCCCAGGCAGAGCGGTGCGAGTCGGCCCGTCCATGCTTATAAACGATATGTTTATCTAAGCGGTTTGATTGGGCGACAGGGCTTGAGATGTCATTTCATCTCTATGTCGGGTAAAAATCCCACAAATTGGAAGCAGCGTCTCCAAAATGACCTATACATTGTTGAAGGGAACGGACGTTCAACCTCAAATCAAACAAAACTCAGGATCGCTAAACCATATATATGCCTCTGTTCCTTTCAATAAGACGCATTTAGTGATACCAACCAGGGCTCCATTGGGTCCATGCCCCACACTCTACTTTATGAAAACCTAATATTTCAGATACAGAGTCCACTGGTATGGTTTTGTTTGAGAGAGTTTATAATTGGTAGATTAAAATCATATCATGTTAAAATATATGGTTGCCATTGTGCAGTGCCCACCGGAGCTCTCGTTTATGAAATTTGGTTCTAACTCTTAACGAGTTTCCACTGAGGAAATTGAAAAATGACATTAATTTTTGCCTTTCGAAATATTTTGGCCAATTATATAGAAATGTTCCTGAAATAATTATACCCGCTTTTTTGAAAAAAAAAAAAACAAAAAAAAAAAAAAACGGGTATATTATTTTCGTCACGGGTGTCCGTCCGGACGTCCGTCCACACTAACAAATGTATAGTTAGGTGGCTATGTAAATGGACAGAATCAATGTAAGTCAATGGGATTTATTCCGTTAGACACCGAAAATACTTCTTTTCTGTGGCTAAAAGTAGCCACTTAAGTATCGATCCTGCCAAAAATAGCCACAATCCGTGAGAACGTCCGTCCGTCCGTCTTACCGGACAACTCCTCCTAGACGGTTATAGATAAAAAAAAAATTGAAACTTTTGGAACTGATACATCTTTGGTCTGAAGAGTGCAAGACACTTTTGGAATTTTGATCACACCCCTAGGGGTGGGCCCAGGGGGTGGGCCCGCGGGGGTCAAAAATCAAAATTTCCAGAACATGGTCGTGTGACATATCAAAGCGAACGGCATGATTAGGAAACATTACAACCAACATTTGATCCCTGGGATCAATTTTGGGCCCAATGGGTGGCCTTGGGGCCTGCGGTCGGGGTTAAAAATCAAAATTTCCAGAAAATAGTCGTGTGACATATCAAAGCAAACGGCATGATGAGTAGAAAACATTACAACCAAAATTTGACCATTGTGGTCAATTTTGAGGTCACCAGAGGTCAAAAACAGATTTTGACCCCTTAACCCCTATACATTACTGTTACCGGATAACTCCTCCTAGGCCGTTATAGATAGAACATTGAAACTTTGGGAACTGATAGATCTTTGGTCTGGGGAGTGCATGACCCTTTGGGAATTTTGATCACACCCGTATGGGTGGGCCCACGGGGTTGGGCTCGTGAGGAAGCGTGGGGATATGCGATGGCGTGCCATCGACTGTGCTATTCTAGTTTGTAACATGTTATGTATTGTTGACTTAATTTAGTACATATAATTTTAACCCTTATCTTGCTGTTCACGACAACCCCTATCTTTGCAAACAGTGTAGATCTAGATCAGATGGCTTCTGAATCTGATCAGGATCTACACTGTTTGGCATTCAGTTTATGAATTTGTCGCAATAAATTACATCAAGTAATTTGATTGGTTGATAGACAGAAATGGGTGTGGCTTAAATGAATATTCAGCAAGATAATGGTTAATCACCTCGTTTCTGCCATGGACAGCATCAATTTTCTATTTCTATTTTGCATGGAAATAAAGATTGCTCAGGCGTATAAAGTTGCTGTTAAATATCAAAGTAAATGAGGACACCTAGGCATGGTATAGTGTAATATAGTAGAACTGGGTTTACAGGAGAATACATTTTTTTATGCCCCCACTTAAACGCAGTCAATAACTTTCTTAATTCTTAATGCATTTTAAAATTACTTGGCAGAAATGTTAACCATCATGAGACGGCGTGTGACTTGCAAAACCAAGTCCATACCTCCAAGGTCAAGGTCATAATTAGAGGTCAAAGGTCAAAAAGAGGGTCCGAAACTTAAACGCAGTCAATAACTTTCTTATTTCTGGATGGGTTTTGAAATTACTTTGAAAAAATGTTAACCATAATGAGACGATGTGTCACATGCAAAACCCAGGTCCTTACCTCCAAGGTCAAGGTCATACTTAAGAGGTCAAAGGTAAAAAAAGGGTCCGAAACTTAAACGCAGTCAATAAAAAAGTTCTTATTTCTGGATTGATTTTGAAATTACTTTGAAGAAATGTTAACCATCATGAGACGATGTGTCACGTGCAAACCCAGATCCATACCTCCAAGGTCAAGGTCGTACTTAGAGGTCAAAGTTAAAAAAATGGTCTGAAACTTTAACGCAGTCAATAACTTTCTTACCTCTGGATGCATTTTGAAACTACTCGGCAGAAATGTTGGCCATCATTAGACAATCTGCCTCACACAAAACCAAAGTCATTACCTCCAAGGCCAAGGTCATACTAAGAGGTCAAATGTGAAAAAGCGCCAAAACTTAAACACGGTCAATAACTTTCTATAGATGAATACGAACATAGACATATGTTCAGGCGGGGGCATCCGTGTCCTATGGACGCATTTCTAGTTCTTATTTTTGCTCAAAAACATAGACAGTTTAGTTTAGTTTAACCATATTTTGTTGCTACAACAAAGCAAATGGGTCGGGCCACAAGTTCTCACAACATTAGTTACGGCCCTCCCCTTACAAGGTTGACACTAATAGGGCCCCGTCAAGCGATTTTGGTACTTATCGCCTATGCGAGTAGCGAATGTTCAGGCGAGCCTGCGCATCCGCGCAGTCTCGCCAGAACCTTCGCTGCTCGCTCATACAAGCAGTGAATCAAGAGGAACCTTCAGACAGAAAGCGATATCCCTGGCCCCTCTGAATGGCTGGGCATGCGCAGTTAAAATTTGTCATGACGGAATGCTCGAAGACACAAATTCGCTTGGTGGGGCTCAATACATGTAGAACATACACGTATGAACATGGCTATTCATGACACGTGTAAGCAAACTACATAAAACGCAGATTTATATCAGATAGATAAACCAACAACTTAAATAAATAAATTGCTAATTGCATGTCTTAAAGGAACCTATTCACCTTATTTGCATTATCTGCTGGTTCCTAGTCTGAAGGTTATCAGAGTTGGAAAAACAGGTAACCATAAAGGTCAGGGGGGGGGGGGGGGGGTCTGCTTAACTGTTTTTCCAATATTGACAATGTGCAAGCTGGGAGCCAGCAAATAATGCAAATATGGTGAATAAAAGTGTTATACAATATGAGATAAGTAAAATTATTTTGGCTAAATCTCCATGTTTTTAATATACGTTTGCACGGCTTTAAAAAGAGTACCATTATCTTGAGCTGATAATGTATCATCATCAAACAGAACCTTATTTAAATTGAACGTATGAAATGTCCGTGTCGAATGAAAGAATGTAATTCGTTCTCTTGTAAAATTGGAACAAGCAAAGAAGAAATGCTCAGTATACTCGCTAACTTCTGTGCAGTTGCAGTTATGACTTTGAGCCACAGATCGTTTTTCAGATAACTACAATTATTTCTTATTCTGCCGTGCAGTGCTGAAATGTACCGTTCGCCTTCCATGAAATAGGTTGGAACTAAGCGTTTGAAAAATAAAAATTCTTAGCTTGCTATTTAACCCTTACCTTGCTGAATATTCATTTAAGCCACACCCATTTCTGTCTATCAACCAATCAAATTACTTGATGTAATTTATTGCTAAAAATTCATAAACTGAATGTCAAACAGTGTAGATCCTGATGAGATGGCTTCTTCTGATCTGGATCTACACTGTTTACAAAGATAGGGGTTGTCGTGAACAGCAAGATAAGGGTTAAAAGAATTTAGATTAGGTGCTTCACGAAGGTTATTGTTAAGGGACAGAAGATGGGATGACCGGCCTCGGTAGCTCAGTTGAATGCGCGTCTGACTGGTGATCAGGAGGACGCGAGTTCGATGCCTGTCAGGGTCGGCAACATTCTTTCGTTGAGATTGATCATGAAATCTTTTCTACGATCATTCTCTCCCTTCCGCTGTTTCAAGAAGGGCAGTTGTCAGCTTCTGGCGAAAGAATAAACACTGTACCGGTTAACCGCTAACGTATAAGCCTGCCAAGGAAAGTGTGGATAGGTGAACTGACCGGCTCAAAATGACCTAAAATAGTGTTGACTCGGCCGTTAAACCCCAAATCAAACAAACAAACAAACTTACCAAAGTAGGATTTATGTCCGAAATATATGACGGTACATTTACATGTACGACATACATAAATGATAGCTTATGTTTGTGCCTTCTTTGCTTACGAGTAAGCAAGCCACATTCTTTATAAAGTTTACGAAGTGGCAATAGCGGTTTATATGGCAATAGCGGTTTTACGTTAAAATTGCTATTGCCAGATAACTGGCAATAGTCATTTTAACGTAAAACCGATATTACCAGTTAAAAGGTTATAACAAAAACAAGTGGCATATACCCATCTAATATAATAAGCTATATGCTATAAAAATGCAGCTTGCATAGATCAGTTGTCTGTTGTAGTTCTACATGAATGCGAATGGATTGCACGACCCGCTGAAGTCGGTTTTTTTGGAATATTTAAACAATTTTTGGCATACTGATAAATATCAATGAGATCTTATCAATGAACTTGCGAAATATTACATTCCATTTAGTATAGCCTCGCCGAGGCGAAAAATGTGAAAATTTTCGAACTGCTTCTCCTCGGAAATCGTTGGGCCGATTGAAGTCAAATTTCATATGGAGCCTCTACGGGATGGGGGAAACCAAAATTTCCTCATGGGGTCCAGGTCACATGACCAAAATGGCCGCCAAGCAATATTTGGTAAAAACCCTTCAAAAATAGTCTTCTCCAGAACCACTGTGCAGATTTCCACGAAACTTGATAAATAGCATCTGGGATGTAGGCCTATCATAAATTGCTAAAATGGTGACCCTGGGTTGACCTTGACCTTCTTTGGGTCCGTCCGTAACCCGTTTGTGAAAATTGGTGGTAGTGACTTAACCGCTTGGAATATTTAAACAATTTTTGGCATACTGATAGATATCAATGAGATCTAACCAATGAATTTACGAAATATTGCATTCCATTTAGTATAGCCTCGCCGAGGCAAAAAATGTGAAAATTTTCGAACATTTTTGAACTGCTTCTCCTCGGAAACCGTTGGGCCGATTGAAGTCAAATTTCACATGGAGCCTCTATGGGATGGGGGAAACCAAAATTCGCTCATGGGTCAAGGTCACATGACCATAATGGCCGCCAAGCCATATATGGTTTGTCTGTCTGTCCGTCCGTAACCCGTTTGTGAAAATTGGTGATAGTGACTTAACCGCTTGGAATATTTAAACAATTTTTGGCATACTGATAGATATCAATGAGATCTAACCAATGATCTTGCGCAATATTACATTCCATTTAGTATAGCTTAGCCGAGGCGAAAAATGTGAAAATTTTCGAACTGCTTCTCCTCGGAAACCGTTGGGCCGATTGAAATCAAATTTCATATGTAGCCTCTATGGGATGGGGAAACCAAAAATTGCTCATGGGGTCAAGGACACATGACCAAAATGGCCGCCAAGCCATAAATGGTCTGTCTATCTGTCCGTCCGTAACCCGTTTGTGAAAATTGGTGATAGTGACTTAACTGCTTGGAATATTTAAACAATTTTTGGCATACTGATAAATATCAATGAGATCTTATCAATGAACTTGCGAAATATTACATTCCATTTAGTACAGCCTCGCCGAGGCGAAAAATGTGAAAATTTTCGAACTGCTTCTCCTCGGAAATCGTTGGGCCGATTGAAGTCAAATTTCATATGGAGCCTCTACGGGATGGGGGAAACCAAAATTTCCTCATGGAGTCCAGGTCACATGACCAAAATGGCCGCCAAGCAATATTTGGTAAAAACCCTTCAAAAATAGTCTTCTCCAGAACCACTGTGCAGATTTCCACGAAACTTGATAAATAGCATCTCGAACGTAGGCCCATCATAAATTGCTAAAATGGTGACCCTGGGTTGACCTTGACCTTCTTTGTGCCATATGCTTTTGTGTTGGATTTTATCCTGCAAACGATTCAGAATACAGTACTAAAGTATAAGGTATATTTTTGCTCCTTACGATAAGGCGCATTTATTGGGGGAACCGTTTTATGTCCAGGTCACATGACCAAAATGGCCGCCATACCCATATATGGTATTACTCATAAAGCTAAAAGCATCCGGCGGGTCGTGCACTTCAGCTGAAGCACTGGTTAAAGACTCTCTTTATGTTTCCATTATTTATTATCCGCTAAAAACATGACAATAGTATAACACAACTATTCATTGCAATGAAATATTCATTACCAAAGGACGCCTATTCAAATATAGTGGAAAATTTTACTACCGAAAAAAAAGGAAAATTTCGATATTTTTCATATTTCTGCTCCACATAGACTCTAGGAACTAACGGGTATCTCTAATCTCTGTTTTTGTGCAGAAATAAGGAAAATAATGTATACCCCTGTAAACCCCAGTTCTGCTATATAATACACTTAACCATGTATAGCTGTCTTCATTAACTTAGATATTTCACAACAACGTTAGTCTGCCTGAGGAATCAAATTAATTTCCATGCAAAATATTTGTTACTAGTGAGTTCAAGAAAGGTTTTCTGTATGTTGCATGTTTCTGTAATGAAGTTGGGATTACAGAGAGTACATTATTTCTTCTTATTATACCCGCTTTTTCGAAGAAAAATCGGGTATATTGTTTTCGCACCAGAGTTGAGTGGGCGTCAGTCAGTCCGTCCGTCCGTCATGTTTCTTGTAAATGGTTCTCCTCTGCAACCACTGAAGTAAAACTTTTGAAACTTTGCATGCGGATAGTACATGGTATGTAGATGGCAGTGGGCTACTTTTTGTGACCTTGACCTCAACATTATCCCAAGGTCAAAGGTCAAAAAGTATGATTTGCCATATCTCCTAAATTATTGGAGTTACAATTCTGAAACTTTGTTTATTGGATGGTCCTTGGAATATAGAATATGTCGGGCTACTTTTGGTGTGACCTCGACCCCAAGGTCAAAGGTCAAAAAGTATGATTTGGCAAATCTTCTAAACTATTGGAGTTACACTTCTGAAACTTTGGTTATTGGATGGCCCTTGGAATATAGAATAAATTTGGATACTTTTGGTGTGACCTTGACCTCAACATGACCTCAAGGTCAAAGGTCAAAAAGTATGAGATTGCCATATCGTCTAAACTATCGGAGTTACACTTCTGAAACTTGGTTATTGGATGGCTGTTGGAATATAGAATAAATTGGGATACGGTTGGTGGACCTCAACATAACCCCGAGGTCAACAGGTCAAAAAGTATAACTTTGCCATATCTTCTAAACTATAAGAGTTACACTTCTGAAACTTTGCTTATCAGTCAGAATGTTCTTTGCAACTTTTGTAACTTACATGTAGTTTTGCCTAGCTAATACATAGTCATTAGTGATATCATCGACTGTTGATCTAGTTTCTGTTCTAAAACGTAGGTCGTGTATAATCGTATGAAAGCCACCAACATATAAATGTGGTCCGTGCCACCAATAAGGCAGGTCAGTTTAATCACAGCGGGCACATGGCGTCTAGGTAACGTCGCACAAACGTCGATGCAACGTCATGATGCTACAAAGAGGTTGCTGTGGTGATACATTCACGTTGTGTGTCCAGTGGCTATGTTTGAAGATGCCTTTTTATAACGCCATAAAAAGGCATTCCGGGCTAAATAGTATCCATGATCTATGTTTTGAACAGCAATTAGAAAAATAGAAATAGAAACTTGATACTGTCCACAGCAGAAACAATCAGAAAAAATATCCACATCTTCCCAAAACGAGGTGATTAAAATACTAAATTTAGTCGACAATGCATATCGTAGTGCAAAATATTGAAATGCTTGGCCATACAGCAACGATTCGTATCTTAGTCGAATTACACAAGACCAACCAGTCTAGAAAAAGCATATGCATGTAAGCTTTTACAGTCATAACAGTAGTTACTGAACACGCAATGACGGGAATGAAATAATTATGCAAGTCAACTGGCAATAGCGGTTTTACGTTAAAATTGTTATTGCCAGTTAACTGGCAATAGCCCTTTCCTAAAGTTTATCTAGGGATATCGACCTAGTATGACCCGTTGCAATGCGAGCTGCTTCGTGCTGTAGTTTTTCCGAGGACTGGCAGTCTTGGGCGGACAACCCATCCCAAACAATGCAAGAATACTCAATAATGGGAAGTACATACGATAAATAAATTTGGTTAAGTGCAACCCTGTGAAATGTATATTTAAGTTTACGCATTATCCCAGTTACTTACGCTGCGCTTGAGATAATGTTTTCACCATTGACCATAACAACTTCATGTTAGACCTAAATGCTTATGTTCCGGGACAAATTTTATTGGGGTTCCGTCAAAAACTATATCTGAAACTGCTCAAAAGGTTTTAAAGTAAAAAGAACTGCTTCTGTCTTTAGTGAATTAAAAGAGCTATCATCAGCAAAAAGTCTGGTAAAGCTTAATAGGGAAATCTGTAATATCGTTTACATAAACTAAGAACAATAGGGACCCAAGAACAGAAGCTGGGATACCCCAGCATTAGTTTACCTAGCCGTGGAAGTAGAGGATTTAATCATTACTTTCTGGGATCTATAAAGATCCAGTTAAGTAACTGACGATTTATGCCATTCTGTTTCAGTTGGAAAATTAGGCCTTCATGCCAAACCCTGTCGAATGCCTTAGAGCCGTCACAAAATATCATACACGAAAATTTAATATTATCGAACGTTTGACAGATATGCTGATATATATCTACAAGTTGATAAGTAGTGGAGTGATTAGGTAGAAAGCCAGATTGGTATTTGTATAAAAGATTCTCATCACGAAAACACACCTATATAATTTTGACCCCCTTGAACCCCTCTTTTAAATAGTACAACTCGGGTTTACAGGGGTGAACCTTATTTTTCTTATTTCTGCTCTAAAATATAGATTGTGGGTACACGTTAGAACCGCCTCGATGAGGCGTTCTAACAAGTACCCACGATCTAAATTTTGAGAAGAAATAAGAAAAATACCACAATTTGTTATCGTAAAATCTTCATGTTTCGGTTTAAAATATTGCTGTGTATTCGTGTTTTCGTAATGTATCATGTAGAAAGTTGTAAATGTTTGTATGTATTTTTCTTTCTTGTAATTTACCTATTCCGCTAAGTAGGGAGACCGATCTGAAGTTTGTTACTTTTGTTAATCCTTTCCCACCATTACGATAACACACCCGTACGACACAGTGCATTTTTCCCATCTCGAAAATGGCTACTTTTCTGATGAAAATCCTTGATTTTTGTCTTATAAATGCTCAAAACATAGGATGTGGGTGCTCGTTAGAACCGCCTCATTGAGGCGGTTCTAACGAGTACCCACAACCTATGTCTTGGAGCAGAAATAAGAAAAATAGTGAAGACCCCCGTAAACCCCAGTTTTCTCTATATAAATTGGGGTGTAAGGGGGTCTTCATTTCACGGACTTGTTCACATGATGCTCAGATACGTGTGGAGCGTGATAGCTCAGTGGTTAGTGCACTTGCCTCTGATGCTAGAGGTCCCGGGTTCGATCCCCGGCAGCGGTGTGAAAATTTCGGTGTCCGAACACGCTCCATTGGCATCATTTGCAGGGATGAATGCATAAAGTACACCGTCCTTCGGATCGGGACGTTAACTGGAGGCCCCCTGTGCAGGGAGAACCATCCCCTGTGCAGGTTAAAGAACCCTACCGTAATTACATGATTACTGTGTAGGCTTTCATCCTGCAAAACTGGAGTGTATGTAATACACCGTCTGTGTCCTCTCCGGGGGTTAAGGCGAAACCGGGAGAAAGAAAGAAGAAAGAAGAAAGTGTTTTTACGTGGCTACGTCCCCGCCCCAGATAAACCTAAAATCTGCATTTCTACCCCTGGATAGTTATGTTTGCTTTAGGATTTGTTGGGCAAAAAAGTGACCTGTTGTTTCGACTGCCTCCCCACCAAAAATATTCTGGGGGGTTTGAAGGGGGGCGAAAAATTTGGGTGTAAGGCCCGACCGGCTGCTAAAATTTATATCTGAGGGTGTCTGGGGTCAAAAATGCCTGAAAATTGATGCTGATAAAACATGCTGCAAACAGTGAAAATCGCCAGTGCCAAACACCTTAATTGTTGCCTTGACAGCTGTGTGAAGATTAAAATATGGTCAAAAATCCATGTGAAAACACACGTTTTGCCAACTTTGAGATGCCCCCTCTTTACCATGACAACAATGATCAATTCATGAAAGGTTGCATTTGAAAGGCTAATGTCCAATGAACATTCATACCGAGTTTGGTGTAAAACAGACCACCCATTATGAAACTGGCTAGTTGAAGTTGCTGTCAGGTGCAACATTGTGAAAATCAGCGAAATTCACAAAATCCCTGAGTGGTAAAGGGTTAAGTCCCCCTTTTTAGGCAAAGGCAAGACATGAGACCCTTGCCATATACATGTATCTCCAAACACCCCTCTTTAAACAACCTATTAAACAGGATTACCAACGAAACTGAAATCTCGTTTGCTAGTGTCTTCAACATTCTGTTACTAATTAGATCAGGGCCGGTCGCTTTATTTGGATTTAATAAATTTATTAAATTTGAAATTTCTAGAGCTGAACACGTTATATCACTTAACGAGTTTCTAGTTTTAGATTCAAAATTAGGCATCTGAACTCCAGTGTCATTTATTGTGAATATCCACGAAAAATAATCGTTCAGGCATTCCGCCTTTTCTTCATCTGTTTGGCATGTCAAGCAAATTGTCTTTTAAAATGTATCAGTTTGTTTGATATTATAAGTGTTTAGTTTCAATTTCAGGATACGTGCTCGCTGATTGAATGCAAACCTATGAAGACTATATGAAATGGTTGACCAGAACTATGGAATAGTGTTTGTATTGACTAACTTATTTTCAAGGTAATGGCAAATTTTAGGATGTCTTTCGAAAGAGTAAGAAAGTACTTCATTACGACACTACATCCGTGTGATATAAGAGGATCTTACTTGAGTGCTCATGTATTATTGAATTTATTAAACGAATTGAGGAAAAGGGTTAAAATGCGAGGCTTGCCGAGCATTTCGTTCCTTTTCCCCAACGAGTTTAATAAATCCAAAAAATACATCAGCACGAATGAAATATTCTATTTATCAGATGACATTTTATTCACGATTGTTTACAAAAATATCAATATTCCGCCATTAGTAAACGCGACGTCGTTAAGGACGTCGTACATATAACATTACGGAACGTATCTAGCTAATTTGCATAAAAAATATTTAATCCACTAGTGGATTATCGAAAATATTACATGGCGGTATTACACTCTCAGACGCAACGTCATATGATAAAGTGCATTTTATTTTTTATGCCCCCCCCCCCCCCCCCCCCGAGAACCTTTGATTCGGGGGGGGGGATATAGTATTTGCCCTGTCTGTTTGTTTGTCTGTCTGTCCGTCACGTCTGTTTGTTGGTCTGTCTGTCCGTAGCAAAAACTTTAACCTTGATTATAACTTCAAAAAGTATTTGACCTAGCCCCATGAAAATTCACACACTTATTCACCATCACAAGTGTTACATTCTGACCAAGAGTCATAACTCTGTTGTCATTTTTGGCTGAATTATCTCCCCTTGAAATTTTGCAAAAACTCATCAATCGGCTCCCATGGGGGACATTGGTCACCTATAGTGACAGCTCTTGTTCTGATGAAAATTGCACGACCCGCAGAAAAAAGCGACCGACTGAAGTCGGTTGATTTTCTAAGAGTGCCCTAAAATCACCTTGTCATTCTGTCATTCTGTCAGTCTGTCCGTCCGTAACCCGTTTGTGAAAATTGGTGATAGTGACTTAACCGCTTGGAATATTTAAACAATTTTTGGCATACTGATAGATATCAATGAGATCTAACCAATGAAATTGCCAAATATTACATTCCATTTAGTATAGCCTCGCCGAGGCGAAAAATGTAAAAATTTTCGAACTGCTTCTCCTCGGAAATCGTAGGGCCGATTGAAGTCAAATTTCATATGGAGCCTCTATGGGATAGGGTAAACCAAAATTTGCTCATGGGGTCCAGGTCACTTGACTGAAATGGCCGCCAAGCCATATATGGTAAAACCCTTCAAAAATAGTCTTCTCCAGAACCACTGGGAAGATTTCCACGAAACTTGATAAATAGCATCTTTGACGTAGGCCCATCATAAATTGCTAAAACGGTGACCCTGGGTTGACCTTGACCTTCTTTGTGCCTAGGTCAAACTTTGACACATATGCTTTTGTATTGGAAAAGTGATAATGCATTTTATCCTGCAAACGATTCAGAATACAGTACTAAAGTATAAGATATATTTTTGCTCCTTACGATAAGGCGCATTTATTGGGGGAACCGTTTTAGGTCCAGGTCACATGACCAAATGGCCGCCATACCAATATATTGTAACACTCATAAAGCTAAAAGCATCCGGCGGGTCGTGCACTTCAGCTGAAGCACTGGTTTGTGATATTTTTCTTATTTATACTCAGAACATAGGTTTTGGGTGCCCGTTAGAACCGCCTTATTGAGGCGGTTCAAACGAATACCCACAACCTATGTCTTGGAGCAGGAAGAAGAAAAATAATGTTTACCCCCTTAAACTATATATGGTTGATTCTAGCACACCAGCCAAGGAAATCCGTAGTTTTAGCCTGGAATAGAAATAATGTTGTTACCCTGGTGTTAGAATCAGAATTGTTACTGGTGACACGTCAAATGGCATTCATACACCAAGACCTATGATATGGGAAGTTAGTCCATAGCTCTAACCAAAAAGGTAAACTTAGCTACACAATCATCGCACCTTCAGCTGTCAAAATAATCGAATCGGGAAGGACATACCAATCTCTAATTGTTCTGGGGAAGAACGAGTCTTCTTGTTGTAAGAGTCTGGAACGCTAGTGAATGGTGATGTTCTATAGTGCCTAGCTTGGGGAATAAGGTATCTGTTGGAATGCTGGCAGCCTCCTTTAGACCTCTGTATAAAATCATGAGCCTACCGGCTTTTATCCTTTTCTTGAGAGACTCCCATCTTAATTTCCTAGTATTCCAGTCATGCTCCCAGATTCAAAGCTTGTTAGCTCACCAGAGCCGAAGGCTCCAGGGTAGCTTATAGGATGGACATTGTCCGTCGTCGTCGAGGTCTGCGTCCGCGTCTGCGTCGTCGTCGTTACCACTTAAACACGACGTCCCCTCTGAAGCCACTGGGCCGATTGGGCCCAAATTTTATATGTAGCATTCTTGGGCTGGGGGATTGAAAGTTTTTTTTTTTTTTTTTTTTTAATAAAAATCGGCTTTTTAGTTTGGTTGCTATGGCAACTTAGTTTCCATAGACTGATAATGGGGAAAAAAAGAAAAATGGCATTTACTGCCATGTCATTGCAGATATTTTGACACAACTTTCATAGAAATATTCCATAGGCAATCTACTATCTGCCATATGATTTTAGGCCTACTGCTTGTTTTTGTTGGTTGCCATGGAACCCATAATGCAAAAAAATAGAAAAAAAAAAAATACTTAAAAATCATCTCCTCAGAAACCATATGCTCTAGGGGCTGAGACTTTATGAAAATATTCACCATTTTTGCCTTTACAGGTTTTGTGTTTTTTTTAATGAAATTTGGCCTTTCAGTTTTGTTGCTATGGCAACTTAGAGTTTCCATTGACTTATAATGTGTAAAACTGAAAAATGGCATTTACTGCCAAGTCATTGCAGATATTTTGACACAATTTACATAGAAATGTTCCTTGAGTAAACTTCTCTTAGCCATATGCTTTTATGTCAACCTGGGGGTCCCCTAGGTTGTGCCGGGCCATGCACAACCCCTCCACTTCATAAAATGCCTTATATCTCAGAAACCTTACAGATCCCAACCCCTAAACCATCTATATTCTTGTTCCTTATGATAAGATGCATTAAGTGACACCATCCTGGGGGTCCCCCGGGATGTGCCGGGGACATGCCCCATCCACTCCATTTCATAAAAGACCATTTATCACAGACCCCTAAACCATATATACTCTTGTTCCTTATGATAAGACGCATTAAGTGACACCAACCTGTGGGTCCCCAAGGATATGCCGGGGACATTCCCCACCCCTCCACTTCATAAAATGCCATTTATTTCAGAAACCATTGAGATCCCCACTCCTACACCATATATATTCTCATTCCTTATGATAAGTTGCAGTCAGTGACACCAACTTGGTGGTCCCCCGGGATGTGCCGGGGCCATGCCCAACCCCCTTCACTTCATAAAGGCCAAATATTACAGAAACCTTACAGACCCCCACTCCTAAACCATATATATTCTTGTTCCTTATGATAAGACACATTCAGTGACACCAACCTAGGGGTCACGCAGGGCGTGGCCGGGGCATGCTCCACCCCTCGACTTCACAAAAGACCATATATCTGAGAAACTGTTCAGAGCCCCACCCCTAAACCATGTATTCTTGTTCCTTATGATAAGACGCAATCAGTGATACCAGCATGCACCCCCCCCTCCCCCAGGGTGCCACGGGCCATTCCCCAAATAGCCATTTATACGTAAAACCGCTATTGCCAGTTAACAGTAATAGCCCTTTCCTAAAGTTTATCTAGGGATATCGACCTAGTATGACCCGTTGCAATGCGAGCTACTTCGTGCTGTAGTTTTTCCAAAGACTGGCAGTCTTGGGCTGACAGCCCGTCCCAAACAATGCAAGAATACTCAATAATGGGAAGTACAAACGATAAATAGATTTGGTTAAGTGCAACCCTGTGAAATGTATATTTAAGTTAGACCTAAATGCTAATGTTCCGGGACAAATTTTATTGGGGTTACGTCACAAACTATATCTGGAAACTTCTCAAAAGGTTTTAAATTAAAAAGAACTGCGCTTCTGTCTTTAGTGAATTAAAAGTAACTAGCAATTGTTTTGCCCATGCCGATAAAATAAGAAGATCCTCCAATGATGAAGCTGAATAGAATAAAGAGCTATCATCAGCTAAAAGTCTGAATAAGCTTAATAGGGAAATCTATAATATCGTTTACATCAACTAAGAACAATAGGAGCCCAAGAAAAGAACCTTGGATACCCCAGCATTAGTTTACCTAGCCGTGGAGTGTGTGTGTGAATACGGGTTTAACGTCGTTTTCAGCAATGTTTCAGTCATATCACGACGGTGTCTGGTTGCGACAGGGAGCTCAATGCTCACTTTTATAGTGCTGCCTCAGTGAAGTATCATATCCCAGACACATTACATGATACTACACCCAGTCACATTATCCTGACACTGGGTCGACCAGTCCTAGCTCTACCCCGTAAATCTGAGTGCCAAGCGAGGAGCAGCTACTACAATTTTTAACGACTTTGTTATGTCGCGGCCGGGGATCGAACCCCTGACGTCCCGTTCCCCGGAGCGGACACTCTACCAACTGAGCTATCGGGGCCGGTACCTAGCCGTGGAAGTAGAGGATTTAATTATTACTTTCTGGGATCTATAAAGATCCAGTTAAGTAACTGACGATTAATGCCTTTCTGTTTCAGTTGGAAAATTAGGCCTTCATGCCAAACCCTGTCGAATGCCTTAGAGCCGTCACAAAATATCATACACGAAAATTGAATATTATCGAACGTTTGACAGATATGCTGATATATATCTACAAGTTGATAAGTAGTGGATTGATTAGGTAGAAAGCCAGATTGGTATTTGTATAAAAGATTCTCATCACGAAAACACACCTATATAATTTTGACCCCCTTGAACCCCTCTTTTAAATAGTACAACTCGGGTTTACAGGGGTGAACCTTATTTTTCTTATTTCTGCTCTAAAATATAGATTGTGGGTACCCGTTAGAACCGCCTCGATGAGGCGGTTCTAACGAGTACCCTTGATCTATAGTTTCAACAGAAATAAGAAAAATATCACAATTTTTCATCATAAAATCTTCCTGTTTTGGCTAAAAATATTGCTTTGTATTTGTATAGACGTGTTTTCGTAACGTATCTTGTAGAAAGTTGTAAATGTTTTTATGTACTTTTCTTTCTTGTAATGTACCTATTCCGCTAAGTAGAGAGACCGATCTGAAATTTTTTACTTTTGTTAAGTCCCCCTTTTTAGGCAAAGGCAAGACATGAGACGCTTTCCATATATCTCCAAACACCCCCTATCTAAACAACCTATTAAACAGGATTACCAACGAAACTGAAATCTCGTTTGCTAGTGTCTTTAACATTCTGTTACTAATTAGATCAGGGCCGGTCGCTTTATTTGAATTTAATAAATTAATTAAATTTGAAATTTCTAGAGCTGAACATGTTATATCACTTAACGGGTTTCTAGTTTTAGATTCAAAATTAGGCATCTGAACTCCAGTGTCATTTATTGTGGATATCCACCAAAAATAATCGTTCAGGCATTCCGCCTTTTCTGCATCTGTATGGCAATATGACTTTCGCCTGACATGTCAAGCAAATTGTCTTTTAAAATGTATCAGTTTGTTTGATATTATAAGTGTTTAGTTTCAATTTCAGGATACGTGCTCGCTGATTGAATGCAAACCTGTGAAGACTATATGAAATGGTTGACCAGAACTACGGAATAGTGTTTGTGTTGACTGACTTCTTTTCAAGGTAATGGCAAATTTTAGAATGTGTTTCGAAAGCGTAAGAATGTACTTCATTACGACAACACATCCTTTGATTCGTGGGGTGGGGGGCATATAGCATTTGCCCTGTCTGTCTGTCTGTCTGTCTGTCCGTGACGTCTGTTTGTTTGTCTGTCCGTCACAAAAACTTTAACCTTGATTATAACTTCAAAAGTATTTGGCCTAGCCCCATGAAACTTCACACACTAATTCACCATCACAAGGGCTACACTCTGACCAAGAGTCATTACTCTGTTGTCATTTTTGGCTGAATTATCTCCCCTTGAAATTTTGCAAAAAAAACTCAGAAATTGGCTCCCACGGGGGTCATATGTCACCTATAGTGACAGCTCTTGGTCTGAAAAAAATTTGTGATATTTTACTTATTTATACTCAGAACATAGCTTTTGGGTGCTCGTTAGAACCGCCTCATTGAGGCGGTTCAAACGAATAACCACAACCTATGTCTTGGAGCAGGAATAAGGAAAATGTTTACCCCCTTAAACTATATATGGTCGATTCTAGCACACCAGCTAAGGAAATCTGTAGTTTTAGCCTGGAATAGAAAAAATGTTGTCACCCTGGTGTTAGAATCAGAATTGTTACTGGTGACACGTCAAATGGCATTCATTCACCAGGACCTATGGTACGGGAAGTTAGTCCCTAGCTCTAACCAAAGAGGTAAACTTAGCTACACAATCATCGCACCTTCAGCTGTCAAAATAATCGAATCGGGAAGGACATACCAATCTCTAATTGTTCTGGGGAAGAACGAGTCTTCTTGTAGTAAGAGTCTGGAACGTCAATGAATGGTGATTTCTATAGTGCCTAGCTTGGGGAATAAGGTATCTGATGGAATGGGGGCAGCACTCTTTAGACCTCTGTATAAAACCATGAGCCTACCGGCTTTTATCCTTTTCTTGAGAGACTCCCATCTTAATTTCCTAGTATTCCAGTTATGCTCCCGGATGCAAAGCTTGTTACATATCTAGCAGCTCTGTTCATAACTTGATTTCAATTTCTTCATCATCACGAAAACACGTCTATATAATTTTGCCCCCCCCCCCCCCTTGAACCCCACGTTTATATAGTAAAACGGGTTTCCGGGGGTACACCTTATTTTTCTTATTTCTGCTCTAAAGTATAGATTGTGGGTACTCGTTAAAACCGCCTCGATGAGGCGGTTCCAACGAGTGCCCACAATCTTTATTTGGAGCAGAAATAAGAAAAATATCGAGGCGGTTCTAACGAGTGCCCACAATCTATATTTGGAGGAGAAATAAGAAAAATATCACATTTTTTTATCATAAAATTTTCATTTTTTTCGGCGATAAAGATGGCAATGTATTTGTATAGGCGTGTTTGCGTAATGTTAAGGACAACTCCACTGGGGTACCAGATACAATTACCATATTCCAAGATTGGGCGAACAAGTCCTTTATATGTCGCCTGTTGTGCATCCTGAGGACACTGATGAAGATTTCACCTCAGGAAACCAAGCCAACTAGCATACAACACCATCAAATATTGACCAATTTTTGTACAGCCAGCAAATAGTCTTATCATTAAATAAACAAATTCCCCTTGACCCTTCTTTGACCATAGATAGAAACTTGAAACTTTGGGAACTGATAGATGTTTGGTCTGGGGAGTGCTTGACCCTTTGGGAATTTTGATCACACCCTATGGGTGGGCCCACGGGGTTGGGCTCTTGAGGAAGCGTGGGGATATGCGATGGCGCGCCATCGACTGCGCTATTCTATTTTGTAACATGTTATGTATTGTTGACTTGATTAAGTACATATATTTTAACCCTTACCTTGCTGTTCACGACAACCCCTATGTTTGCAAACAGTGAAGATCTAGATCAGATGGCTTTTGAATCTGATCAGGATCTACACTGTTTGGCATTCAGTTTATGAATTTGTAGCAATAAATTACATCAAGTAATATGATTGGTTGATAAACAGAAATGGGTTTGGCTTAAATGAATATTCAGCAAGATAATGGTTAATCACCTCGTTTCTGCCATGGACAGCATCAATTTTCTATTTCTATTTTGCATGGAAATAAAGATTGCTCAGGCGTATAAAGTTGCTGTTAAATATCAAAGTAAATGAGGACACCTAGGCATGGTATAGTGTAATATAGTAGAACTGGGTTTACATGAGAATATATTATTTTTAGCTCGCCTGTACGAAGTACATGGAGATCTATTGTTGTCACCTCGGATGGCGTGCGCGTGCGTGTGCACGTGCGCGTGCGCGTCAAACTGTGTTAAAGTTTTTCAAATGCCTATATCTCAACAGTCACTAATCACAGAGCACTCATATTTGGAACTTTAGTACCTAGGAGGGTCTTCTGATGTTCAAAGATAACAGACCCCTTGGGTCATGCCCCGGGGTGGGGCTTGGGGTCAAAATCTAGAACACCTATGTAATACTGTGTTAAAGTTTTTGAAATGCTTATATCTCTGCAGTCACTCATCACAAAGCATTCATATTTACAACTTGGATACCTGGGAGTGTCTTATGAGATTCCAAGATAACACCCCCCTGGGTTCATGCCTGGGAGTGGGGATGGGGTGGGGCTAGGGGTCAAAATCTAGGACAACTTTGTAATTTGTTGTGTACCTTTCCCTTATGCTAACAAGTTATAGACAGAATTGGTTATACATCAGCCAACCAAGTGACATTGGTTCAAGTGTAAAAGGGTGAAGGTCATGGTGATCTATATTTCACGGTCCAGTGATTTTGCCTTTTATCTTAAAGACTATTTGTTGGAGAAATGTCATACCTGGGTTATTAGTTCCATGTGACCCCATGATTGACCTCAAATTATATCTAGGTCACGGTGACCTATATTTTATGGTTCAGTGATTTTGACTATTATCTCGAATACTATTTGATGGAGAAATTTCATACCTTGATTATAAGTTCCATGTGACCGGATAATTGACCCTAAAATATAACTAGGTCAGTGTGACCTATATTTCATGGTTCAGTAATTTTGTCTTTTATCTCGAATACTTTTTGATGGAGAGATGTTTTACCTTGATTATTAGTTCCATGTGACCCCATGATTGACCTCAAAATATAGCTAGGTCAGTGTGACCTATATTTCATGGTTCAGTGATTTTGTCTTTTATCTTGAATATTATTTGATGGAGAAATGTCATACCTGGGTTATTAGTCCCATGTGACCCCATGCTTGACCTTAAAATATGTCTAGGTCACTGTGACCTATATTTCATTGTTCAGTGATTTTGTCTATTATCTTGAATAGCTCGCCTGTACGAAGAACATGGAGAGCTATTGTTGTCACCTCGGATGGCGTGCGCGTGCGTGTGCATCAGCCAACCAAGTGACATTAGTTCAAGTGTAAAAGGGTGAAGGTCATGGTGACCCTAAAATATAACTAGGTCAGTGTGACCTATATTTCACGGTCCAGTGTTTTTGCCTTTTATCTTGAAGACTATTTGTTGGAGAAATGTCATACCTGGGTTATTAGTTCCATGTGACCCCATGATTGACCTCAAATTATATCTAGGTGACTGTGACCTATATTTCATGGTTCAGTGATTTTGACTATTATCTCGAATACTATTTGATGGAGAAATGTCATACCTGGATTATTAGTTCCTTGTGACCTGATAATTGACCACAAAATATATCTAGGTCAGTCTGACCTATATTTCATGGCTCAGTGATTTAGCCTATTATCTCGAATACTATTTGATGCAGAAATGTCATACCTGGATTATAAGTTCCATGTGACCGGATAATTGACCCCAAAATATAACTAGGTCAGTGTGACCTATATTTCATGGTTCAGTGATTTTGTCTTTTATCACGAATACTTTTGATTGAGAGATGTCATACCTTGATTCCATGTGACCCCATGATTGACCTCAAAATATAGCTAGGTCAGTGTGACCTATATTTCATGGTTCAGTGATTTTGTCTTTTATCTTGACTATTATTTGATGGAGAAATGTCATACCTGGGTTATTAGTCCCATGTGACCCCATGCTTGACCTTAAAATATGTCTAGGTCACTGTGACCTATACTTATGGTTCAGTGATTTTGTCTATTATCTTGAATACTATTTGATGAAGAAATGTTACACCTGGATTATTTATTCAATGTGACCTGATTATTGACCACAAAATAAATCCAGGTCATTGTGACCTATATTTCATGGTTCAGTGATTTTCCCTATTATCTTTATTACTATTTGATGGAGAAATGTCATACCTGGGTTATTAGTTCCATGTGACCCCATGATTTACCTCAAAATATATCTAGGTCAATGTTACCTATATTTCATGGTTCAGTGATTTACCTATTATCTTTAATAATTTTTCATGAAGAAACATGATGCCTGGATTATTTATTCCATGTGACCCCATGATTGACCTCGAAATTATATCTTGGTCAGTGTGACCTAAATTTCATGATTCAGTGACTCGGCCAAATTGAATACTATTTTTTTTTTAGAAACTTCAGTCCTGAATTATATGTTCCATGTGACGAGAAGATTGAGATAGAAATATATCTAGGTCAGTGTGACCTTTTATCATTGTTCATTGATTTTGCCTTATAAATAATAAATATTGTGATTCTGAAATATAATATTTGGCATATATGTTCCATGCGACCTGGTCACTGACCTCAAAATGTATCTAGGTGTGTTTGACCTATATTTCATGGTTCAGTAATTTTACCTACTATGTTGACGGCGCGAAACAGGCGAGCTATGCTGTCTGGTGCTCTTGTTCTTATTTCTGCTGAAAAAACATAGACAGTTTAGTTTAATCATATTTTGTTGCTACAACAACGCAAATGGGTCGGGTCACAAGTTCTCACAACATTAGTTACGGCCCTCACTATACAAGGTTGACACTAATAGGGCCCCGTCAAGCGATTTTGGTACTTATCGCCTATGCGAGCAGCGAAGGTTCAGGCGAGCCTGCGCATCCGCGCAGTCTCGCCAGAACCTTCGCTGCTCGCTCATACAAGCAGTGAATCAAGAGGAACCTTCAGACAGAAAGCTATATCCCTGGCCCCTCTGAATGGCTGTGCATGCGCAGTTAAAATTTGTCCTGACGGAATGCTCGAAGACACAAATTCTCTTGGCGGGGCTCAATACATGTAGAACATACACGTATGAACATGGCTATTCATGACACGTGCAAGCAAACTACATAAAACGCAGATTTATATCAGATAGATAAACCAACAACTTAAATAAATAAATTGCTAATTGCATGTCTTCAAGGAACCTATTCACCTTATTTGCATTATTTGCTGGTTCCTAGTCTGAATGTTATCATCAGAGTTGGAAAAACAGGTAACCAGAAAGGTCAGGGGTGTCTGGTTATCTGTTTTTCCAATATTGACAATGTGCAAGCTGGGAGCCAGCAAATAATGCAAATATGGTGAATTGTTTGTTTGATTTGAGGTTTAACGTCCCCGTCAACACTGTAAAGGTCATTTTGGAGACGGTGCTTCCAATTTTGTGGGACTTTGACCCGACATTGAGATGAAATGACATCTCAAGCCCTGTCGCCCAATGAAACCAATAGGGTTTATTAGCATGGACGGTCCACCTCGCACCGCGGTTCCTGGACAGGCTTAGATCCTCTAAGCGGTTTACCAATACTAGTGTGCGGGCCGGATTCAGCTCTGCGTGGAAGCATCATGCAGCCCATATATTTCTTCAAGCCCCTATGGGCGGGGGCTTTCAAATATGGTGAATAAAAGTGTTATACAATATGAATTAAGTAAAATTATTTTGGCTAAATCTCCGTGTTTTATTATACGTTTGCACGGCTTTAAAAAGAGTACCAGTATCTTGAGCTGATAATGTATCATCAAACAGAACCTTATTTTAATTGAACGGATGAAATGTCCGTGTCGAATGAAAGAAAGTAATTCGTTCTCTTGTAAAATTGGAACAAGCAAAGAAGAAATGCTCAGTATCCTCGCTAACTTCTGTGCAGTTGCAGTTAGGACTTTGAGCCAAGTGATTTGTATACAGATCGTTTTTCAGATAACTACAATTATTTCTTATTCTGTCGTGCAGTGCTGAAATGTACCGTTCGCCTTCCATGAAATAGGTTGGAACGTAAGCGTTTAAAAAATAAAAATTCTTAGCTTGCTATTTAACCCTTATCTTGCTGAATATTCATTTAAGCCACACCCATTTCTGTCTATCAACCAATCAAATTACTTGATGTAATTTATTGCTACAAATTTATAAACTGAATGCCAAACAGTGTAGATCCTGATCAGATGGCTTCTTCTGATCGGGATCTACACTGTTTGCAAAGATAGGGTTGTCGTGATGCAAGATAATGGTTAAAAGAATTTAGATTAGGTGTTTCACGAAGGTTATTGTCAAGGGACAGAAGATGGGATGACCGGCCTCGGTAGCTCAGTTGAATGCGCGTCTGACTGGTGATCAGGAGGACGAGAGTTCGATGCCTGTCGGGGTCGGCAACATTCTTTCGTTGAGATTGATCGTGAATCTTTTCTACGATCATTCTCTCCCTTCCGCTGATTCAAGAAGGGCAGTTGCCAGTTTCTGGCGAAAGAATGTGCACTGCACTGGTTAACCGCTTACGTATAAGCCTGCCAAGGAAAGTGTAAACTGCCCGGCTCAAAATGACCTAAAATAGTGTTGACTCGGCCGTTAAACCCCAAATCAAACAAACAAACAAACTTACCAAAGTAGGATTTATGTCCGAAATATAACACCCAGATAACTGGCAATAGTCATTTTAACGTAAAACCGCTATTACCAGTTAAAAGGTTATATCAAAAACAAGTGGCATATACCCATCTAATATAATAAGCTATATGCTAAAAAACGCAGCTTGCATAGATCAGTTGTCTGTTGTAGTTCTACATGTATGCGAATGGATTAAAGACTCTCTTTATGTGTCCATTATTTTCTACTCGGTAAAAACATAACATTATTAAAACTCAACTAGTCATTGCAATGAAATATTCATTACCAAAAGGCGCCTATTCAAATACGAGTAGTTGAAAATTTTACTACCGAAAAAAATGATAATTTCGATATTTTTTACATAGACATTAGGAACAAACGAGTATCTCTAATCTATGTTTTTAGTGCAGAAATAAGGAAAATAATGTATGCACCTGTAAACCACAGTTCTACTATGTATTACACTAAACCATGCCTAGGTGTCTTCGTTAATTTAGATATTTAACATCAACCTTAGTCTGCCTGAGCAATCATATTTATTTCCATGCAAAATATTTGTTACTAGTGAGTTCAAGAATGGTTTTCTGTATGTTGGGTGTTTCTGTAATGAAGCTGGGATTACAAAGATTACATTATCTCTTCTTATTATATCCGCTTTTTCGAAGAAAAATCGGGTATATTGTTTTCGTACCGTCTGTCCGTCCGTCACGTTTCTTGTAAATGGATCTCCTCTGCAACCACTAAAGTAAAACTTTTGAAACTTTGCATGTGGATAGTAAATGGTATGTAGATGGCAGTGGGCTACTATTGTGTGACCTTGACCTCAACATGACCCCAATGTCAAAGGTCAGAAAGTATGATTTGCCATATCTCCTAAATTATTGGAGCTACACTTCTGAAACTTTGGTTATTGGATGGCCCTTGGAATATATAATAAATTTGGATACTTTCGGTGTGACCTTGACCTCAACATGACCCCAAGGTCAAAGGTAAACAAGTATGACTTTGCCATATCGTCTAAACTATTGGAGTTACACTTCTGGATGGCTGTTTGAATATAGAATAAATTGGGATACTGTTGGTGGACCTCAACATAACCCCAAGGTCAACAGGTCAAAAAGTATAACTTTGCCATATCTTCTAAACTATAAGAGTTGCGTACACTTCTGAAACTTTGCTTATCAGTCAGAATGTTCTTTGCATCTATTTTAACTTACAGGTAGTTTTGGCTAGCTAAAACATAGTCATTAGTGTTATTCATAGAAAAAGCGGAAATTTGCGATGGTATACCATCGACTGTTGATCTACGTAGTTTCTGTTCTAAAACATAGGCCGTGTATACTCGCATGAAAGCCACCAAATATAAATGTGGTCCGTGCCACCAATAAGGCAGATCAGTTTAATCACAGCGGGCACATGGCGTCTAGGTAACGTCGCACAAACGTCGATGCAACGTCATGTTGCTACAAAGACGTTGCTATGGTGATACATTCACGTTGTGTGTTCAGTGGCTATGTTTGAAGATGCCTTTTTATAACGCCATAAAAAGGTATTCTGGGCTAAATAGTATCCATGATCTATGTTTTGAACAGCAATTAGAAAAACAGACATATTCATTGATGCTGTCCATAGCAGAAACAATCAGAAAAAATATCCACATCTTCCCAAAACGAGTTGAATAAAATACTAAATTAAGTCGACAATGCATATAATAGTGCAAAATATTGAAATGCTTGGTCATACAGCAGGGATTCGTATGTTAGTCGAGTTACACAAGACCAACCACTCTAGAACAAGCATATGCATGTAAGCTTTTACAGTCATAACAGGAGTTACTGAACACGTAATGACGGGAATGAAATAATTATGCAAGCCAACTGGCAATAGCGGTTTTACGTTAAAATTGTTATTGCCAATTATCTGGCAATAACCATTTATACGTAAAACCGCTATTGCCAGTTAACTGGCAATAGCCCTTTCCTAAAGTTTATCTAGGGATATCGACCTAGTATGACCCGTTGCAATGCGAGCTGCTTCGTGCTGTAGTTTTTCCGAGGACTGGCAGTCTTGGGCTGACAATCCATCCGAAACAATGCAAGAATACTCAATAATGGGAAGTACATACGATAAATAAATTTGGTCAAGTGCAACCCTGTGAAATGTATATTTAAGTTTACGTATTATCCCAGTTACTTACGCTGCGCTTGAGATAATGTTTTCACTATTGACCATAACAACTTAATGTTAGACCTAAATGCTTATGTTCCGGGACAAATTTTATTGGGGTTCCGTCAAAAACTATATCTGGAAACTGCTCAAAAGGTTTTAAAGTAAAAAGAACTGCTTCTGGCTTTAGTGAATTAAAAATAACTAGCCACTGTTTTGCCCATGCTGATAAAATAAGATCTTCCAATGATGAAGCTGAATAGAGTAAAGAGCTATCATCAGCAAACAGTCTGGTTAAGCTTAATAGGGAAATCTGTAATATCGTTTACATAAACTAAGAACAATGGGGACCCAAGAACAGAACCTAGGATACCCCAGCATTAGTTTACCTAGCCGAGGAAGTAGAGGATTTAATTATTACTTTCTGGGATCTATTACGATCCAGTTAAGTAAGTGACCATTTATGACATTAGGCCTTCGTGCCTAACCCTGTCGAATGCCTTAGAGCCGTCACAAAATATCATACACGAAAATTTAATATTATCGAACGTTTGACAGATATGCTGATATATATCTACAAGTTGATAAGTAGTAGAGTGATTAGGTAGAAAGCCAGATTGGTATTTGTATAAAAGATTCTCATCACGAAAACACACCTATATAATTTTGAACCCCTCTTTTATATAGTACAACTAGGGTTTACAAGGGTGAACCTTTTTTTTCTTATGGCAGAAATAAGAAAAATATCACAATTTTTCATCATAAATGCTTCATGTTTCGGCTTAAAATATTGCTGTGTATTTGTATAGGCGTGTTTTCGTAATGTATTATGTAGAAAGTTGTAAATGTTTGTATGTATTTTTCTTTCTTGTAATTTACCTATTCCGCTAAGTAGGGAGACCGATCTGAAGTTTGTTACTTTTGTTAATCCTTTCCCACCCAGATACGTGTTTTTACGTGTCTGCACCCCCGCCCTATTTTAAGCCCCAGAAGCACCTAAAATCTGCATTTCTCCCCCTGGATAGTTATGTTTGCTTTAGGATTTGTTGGGCAAAAAAGTGACCTGTTTTTTTCGCGCGCCTCCCCACTAAACATATTCTGGTGGGATTGAAGGGGTGGGGGGGGGGGGGGCAATCCCCCCCCCCTCACATCCCGAACAATTTTGGGTTTATGGCCCAACCGGCTGCTAAAATTTATATCTGAGGGTGTCTGAGGTCAAAAATGCCTGAAAATTGATGCTGATAAAACATGCTGCAAACTGAAAATGGCCAGTGCCAAACACCTTAATTGTTGCCTTGACAGCTGTGTGAAGATTAAAATGTGGTCAAAAAATTCATGTGAAAACACCCTTTTTGCCAACTTTGAGATGCCCCCTCTCCCATGACAACAATGATCAAGTCATGAGAGGTTGCATTTGAAAGGCTACTGCCCAATGAACATTCATACCGAGTTTGGTGTAAAACAGACCATCCATTATGAAACAATGGCTAGTTGAAGTGGCTGTCTGGTGCAATATGTTCTTAAAAGGGTTACCCTTTGGAAGCAAGGAATACACAACAGAACCGGAAAATTTGAAGTGTACATGTTTTCTGGGCCAGACTAGCTAGTTTCGGCCAATTAGGCCTCATCAATGACCCTCAAATATTTTCAAAATTCCACAATGGAATCAATGATCCCAAAGGACAAGAAAATATAAACTACACTATGATGTAGGGCAGGGAGACTTTTTACGGCCGCCACACATTCCTAGACACCAGCTGTAGTGACGTTAGATATGTTCCAAAAAGGGTTATCCTTTGGAAGCAAGGAATACACAACGGAACCGGAAAATATGAAGTGTACATGTTTTCTGGGCCAGACTAGCTAGTTTCGGCCAATTAGCCAACACTGTGAAAATCAGCGAGATTCACAAAATCCCTGAGTGGAAAAGGGTTAAGTCCTCCTTTTTAGGCAAAGGCAAGACATGAGACCCTTTCCATATATCTCCCAACACCCCCTCTCTAAACACCCTATTAAACTGGATTTCCAACGAAACTGAAATCTCGTTTGCTAGTGTCTTTAACATTTTGCTACTAATTAGATCAGGACTGGTCGCTTTATTTGAATTTAATAAATTAATCAAATTTGAAATTTCTAGAGCTGAGCATGTTATATCACTTAACGAGTTTCTAGTTTTAGATTCAAAATTAGGCATCTGAACTCCAGTGTCATTTATTGTGAATATCCACGAAAAATAACCGTTCAGGCATTCCGCCCTTTCTTCATCTGTATGGCAATATGACTTTCGCCTGACATGTCAAGCGAATTGTCTTTTAAAATATATCGGTTTGTTTGATATTATAAGTGTTTAGTTTCAATTTCAGGATACGTGCTCGCTGATTGAATGCAAACCTATGAAGACTATATGAAATGGTTGACCAGAACTATGGAATAGTGTTTGAGTTGACTTATTTTCAAGGTAATGGCAAATTTTAGGATGTCTTTCGAAAGCGTAAGAATGGACTTCATTACGACAATACATCTGTGTGATATATAGAGGATCTTACATGAGTGCTCGTGTTTTATTGAATTTATTAAACGAGTTGAGGAAAAGGGATAAAATGCGAGGCTTGCCGAGCATTTTGTTCCTTTTCCTCAACGAGTTTAATAAATTCAATAAAACATCAGCACGAATGAAAGATTCTATTAATCAGATGACATTTTATTCACGATTGTTTTACAAAAATATCAATATTCCGCCATTAGTAAACGCGACGTCGTTAAGGACGTCGTACATATAACGTTACGGAACGTATCTAGCTAATTTGCATATTTAATCCATTAGTGGATTATCGAAAATATTACATGGCGGTATTACACTCTCAGACGCGACGTCATATGATAAAGTGCATTTTATTTTTATGCCCCCCCCCCCCAGAGAACCTTTGATTCGGTGGGGGGGGGCATATAGTATTTGCCCTGTCTGTCTGTTTGTCTGTCTGTCTGTCTGTCCGTCACGTCTGTTTGTTTGTCTGTTTGTCTGTCACAAAAACTTTAACCTTGATTATAACTTCAAAATTATTTGACCTAGCCCCATGAAACTTCACACACTTATTCACCATCACAAGAGCTACATTCTGACCAAGAGTCATAACTCTGTTGTCATTTTTGGCTGAATTATCTCCCCTTGAAAATTTGCAAAAACTCAGAATTTGGCTCCCATGGGGGGCGTGTGGGGGGGGGGGTGGGCATTGATCACCTATAGTGACAGCTCTTGTTTTGATGAAAATTTGTGATATTGTTCTTATTTATACTCAGAACATAGGTTTTTGGTGCTCGTTAGAACCGCCTCATTGGTGACACGTCAAATGGCATTCATACACCAGGACCTATGATATGGGAAGTTAGTCCCTAGCTCTAACCAAAGAGGTAAACTTAGCTACACAATCATCGCACCTTCAGCTGTCAAATTAATCGAATCGGGAAGGACATATCAATCTCTAATTGCTCTGGGGAAGAACGAGTCTTCTTGTAGTAAGAGTCTGGAACGCCAATGAATGGTGATTTCTATAGTGCCTAGCTTGGGGAATAAGGTATCTGTTGGAATGCTGGCAGCACCCTTTAGACCTCTGTATAAAACCATGAGCCTATCGGCTTTTATCCTTTTCTTTAGAGACTCCCATCTTAATTTCCTAGTATTCCAGTCATGCTCCCAGATTCAAAGCTTGTTACATATCTAGCAGCTCTGTTCAGAACTTTTTTCAATTTCTTCATTAAGGACCACTCCACTGGGGTTCCTGATTTTACTACCATATTCCAAGATTGGGCGAACAAGTCCTTTATATGTCGCCTCCTTTGCATCCTGAGGACACTGATGAAGATTTCGCCTCAGGAAACCAAGCCAACTAGCATACAACACCATCAAATATTGACCAATTTTTGTACAGCCAGCAAGTAGTCTTATCATTAAATAAACAAATTCCCCTTGGCACTTCTTTGGCCTGTAGGATGTCTACTTTCTTACTGTATATACTGACCTAACTGTCAGATATCTGATGCTATATATTTTGGGGTCGAAAACAATGGAAACGCATAAACACGTGTAAATAATTAAATGAACAACTGACTAAAAAAACTGTTTTGTGATCGACTGTTAGTTACTGTTCCCAGCGAGTGCCCACGTGACTATCACTGATCGTCTATGAAATCCTGGCAGTGGTTATTTATAGCCATGGTATTCTGGTCGCTGAGACATCAGGGTGCTGCGTAAAAGGACTATCCGTAGGGACATTGACAAACAATGTACACAGAGATCAGACATCGCAGTACGTTGCGTCTGATCAGGATCTACACTGCTTAAGTACCCATTAAAGAGAATTTTTCATCCTACACTTAGAGACAATCGAGCCATCAATTTGAAAGAGGTTCGAATTGTTTATTGCAAACTCTAGAATATGCAAAAAAAATCAGTCTCATTTAATTCCATTGTATGCTAGTGGACTCTTCCTTTTCTTTATTATGCCCCCGCCTATTCGAAGAATAGCGGAAGGGCATTAACTGTGACCCCTGTTCGTCTGTCTGTCCGTCCGAATGGTGGATTTCAATGTAACCCCTGGTTCATCCGTCCGTCTTTGTGTCCGGTCAATAACTCCTAAACCGAATGGAATATATTTTTGAAACTTTACAGGTGCATACGTGGCATTGAGACGATGTGTAATGAACAATGAAGACAAACCTTGCTTTTATGTGTTGTTTTAATTATCCGCCCTTGACTTTGTTCCTTATCGTAAACTGTGTCCGGGCCATAACTCCTAAACCGTATGGAATATATTTATGAAACTTTAGAGGTGTCTGCATGGCAATTAGAAGATGTGTCATGTCCGTCCGTACCACTTCGTGCCCGGGCCCTAACTCCTAAACCGTATGGAATATATTTTTGAAACTTCACAGGTGCATGCATGGCATGGAGACGGTGTGTCATGAACAAGGAAGACAACTTTTGCTTTTTTGGTTTTTGAATTATCTGCCCATTGACTAAGTTCCTTATAGTAGAATGTGTCCTGGCAATAACTCCAAAATCTTATGGAATATATTTATAAAACTTTACAGGTGCATGCATGACATTGAGACGATGTGCTATGAACAAGGAAGACAACTCTTGCTCTTTTGGTTTTTGAATTATCTGCCCTTGACTTAGTTCCTTATAGTAAACCGTGTCCGGACCATAACTCCCAAACCCTATGGAAATTTCAGGTGCATGAATGGCATTGAGACGAGGTGTAATGAACAAGGAAGACAACTCTTGCTTCTTGGGTTTTTATATTTACAGAGTAGATACAAATATTTCACAGAAACTGTTACTTTAAATGTTCAAAGAGCCATAACTTAAAATATGACTAAGCCGGACTTACGGTTCTTGTGCTCATTTTATCTTGTATTGTTTTTCACATTTTTCCAAGGCTTCAAGAAAATTTCTTATTGTAGAAAGGGCACAAGTTTGTGACCAGGCGCACTATTTTCAATGTTCAAAGGGAGGTGGTTGCAAAAGCAGATAATTCAGAGTTATGGTTCTTGTTTTCTGTATAACATATCATGGTGAGAACATTTGCATAAACATTCAAGAAAATGTCTCAAAAGAAGTTATGGAGCGGACAGAAATATATTACAGAAATCACCTTTTCGGCATTCAAAGGGCCGTAACTCCAGACGTATACGTAGATGAGATACAGTTACGTAAATGTGTTCTGAACCTCAACTCATAATGCGTTACATTTTTGTGAAGTTTCATCAAAATGTTTTGAAACGGTTTCCAACTTACAGAGCAAACACAGAGAAATGGCTATTTTCAATATTTAATAGGTTCTAAAGGCCAAAATTTCAGAAGTAGGTTAACAAGAGTTATGGTTCTTGTGTTCTGTATGTCGTCTCATAGTGCTTTACATTTTTGAGAGATTTCATGAAAATATCTAGAATAGTTTTTAACTTATTTTGTTTTTGTTTTATTTGAGGTTTATCGTCCCAATCAACACTGTACAGGTCATTTTGGAGACGCTGCTTCCAATTTTTACGGACTTTTAACAGACACTGAAGTGAAATGACATCTCAAGCCTGTCGCCTAATGAAACCAATAGGGTTTATATTTTTGGACGGTCCGACTCGCATAACTTTTTCTGGGCAGGCGTAGAACCTTTAAGCGGTTTATCAGTACGCATGTGCGGTCGGCTTCAGCTCTGCGTGGAAGAATCATGGCAGCCCAATCTATTTTTTCAATGGGCGGGGTCAAGTTTTCAAATTACAGAGAGGACATGAGTACAAGGTAGAAATGACTATGTTTAACATTCAAACGCCTGTATGACGTTTCATGAAGATCTGTCCAACAGAGCCAGAGTTTTGGAGCGGACCCAATTACATGATGGAAATGGCTATGTTCAAGGGTCCAAAAGTAGAATCAAAGCACTGAGAGTACTGCATTACGAAAACAATCCTATGCGAATGTATTGTAAACCTTACCGCAATAAATAAATAAATAAATAAATAAATAAAAATAAAAAATAAGATGAATAGTTGTGATATTTTTCTAATTTCTGCTTTCAATATAGAATGTGGATACTCGTTAGAACCGCCTCGATGATGCGGTTCTAACGAGTACCCACAATCTACATTTAAGAACAGAAATAAGAAACATATGGTTTACCCCGGCAAACCCCAGTTAGTTTTACTATATAAACGTAGGGTCCGAGGGGGGGGGGGGGGTCAAAATTATATAGGCGTGTTTCCGTGATGGTGGGTTTACTGTCTCTGAGTTTAGGCTGGGAAAATAGTCCTGAACTTAGACTTTTTGTTCAACCCTAAGACGCCAGTATTTTAAGTGTAGACCTGATCAGACACCTATGTTGCCTTGTGTGGCGTCTGTTTATGTATCTAATCAAGGTTTGATAATTCACCAGTCAGGAGCCGTTGTTGCACTAATAGCATTTTGGAGGTTCTCCACTTGATTTATCTTTAGTTTTACATTACGCAAACACGCCTATACAAATACATTGCTACCTTTATCGCCGAAAAAATGAAAATTTTAAGATGAAAAATTGTGATATTTTTCTTATTTCTGCTCGGAACATAGGTTGTGGGTACTCGTTAGAACCGCCTCGACGAGGCGGTTCTCGAGGCGGTTCTAACGGGTACCCACAACCTGTGTCTTAGAGCAGGAATAAGGAAAATAATGTATACCCCTGTAAACCCCAGTTTTACTATATAAAAGTGGTGTTATAGGGGGTCAAAATTATATAGGCGTGTTTTCGTGATGTCTTTCTTGATCCAGCCCAAAACAATTTCAGCTTCAGTATACATCATGTACGTATGTACTAACCCATTTAGCTGCCCCCGCCCATAGGGGCTTGAAGAAATATATGGGCTGCATGATGCTTCCACGCAGAGCTGATTCCGGCCCGCACACTAGTACTGGTAAACCGCTTAGAGGATCTAAGCCTGTCCAGGAACCGCGGTGCGAGGCGGACCGTCCATGCTAATAAATCCTATTGGTTTCACTGGGCGACAGGGCTTGAGATGTCATTTCATCTCAATGTCGGGTAAAAGTCCCTCAAAATTGGAAGCAACGTCTCCAAAATGACCTTTACAGTGTTGACGGGGACGTTAAACCTCAAATCAAACAAACAAAACTAACCCATTTAGTACCGGAAACCCCAAAACGGGTACCAGGGCAAACAGTGCCGCGTCTGATCAGGGCCTACACGGTTTGCAAAAAGTTCAGCCATTTTCTTAGTCAATTTTGAAGAAAACATAACCTGACACCCCTAAATTTTGAAATGGACTCATGCTATATATAAGGAGGAAGATTCCATTTGGTACAAAAAAGGGCAACACAACAGATTCATCTTACTGCATTTACAATATTCCATTGATAGAGCTCAAGCGTAAATGCAAAACAAGCTTTGCTGGAAAGTTTTTTTTTTCGGGGCAAAACATTTGGACCACTTAACTGCCTTTTTATTAAATGTATGTCGTAAGGCTTGTTTTGCTGGCCTGAATTAAGCTAAAATGTTAAGCCTTATCTTACTGAATATTCATTTAAGCCCCACCCATTTCTGTCTATCAGCCAATCAAATTACTTGAATTAATTTATTGTTACAAATTCATAAACTAAATGCCAAACAGTGTAGATCCTGATCAGATGCCTTCTTCAGAAGCCATCTGATCTGGATCTAGACTGTTTGCAAAGATAGGGGTTGTCGTGAAAAGCAAGATACGGGTTAAGTGTTCGCGTAGGTCCGTCAGCGGGCTTCGGTTGATTTCGTTTCAATTCGATAGACCCTTAAGATGCCAATCGCAACAATTCTCATTTGCTTTGTTCTCTACTGCCTGCCATTGTTGCAAACAATGTGGACCCAGAGCGAACAGCTCCACTATGAGCAGTTTGATCAGCATCATCACTGTTTGCCTAGATGCAAAAATAGGTGTAAAAAGTTTGAAAAGTATATAAAGCAGACGACATAAACAGTCGCACCTTAAGGGTTGTAGTGACAGCACTGATTTGTCGACCGTCCAACCCTGAAATCCCAGTATTTTAAGAAATTATTGTAGACCGTGATCAAATGTTTTGTTTTTTTTTCTGTGGCGTACGGAACCCGGGAAGGGACATGATTTTTTTTTATTTTATAAGTTGTGCGCACAAGATAATATGTTGTGCGAACAAGATAACATCTTGTCCTCAAAAGATAATGTCTTGTTCGCACAACTTCCCAAGATCTATGTTGTGCAAACAAGAAATATGTTGTGCGCACAAGATAATATGTTGTCCGCACAAGATAAATTTTGTTGTCCGCACAAGATAAATTGTGTTGTCCGCACAAGATAATATCTATATATCTTGTGCGAACAACATGTTATCTTGTGCACACAAGATAATATCTTGTTCGCACAACTTAATATCTTGTTCGTACAACATATTAAAAAAAAATTCATGTCCCTTCCCGGGTTCCACAGTGGCGTCTATCTGGGTCGACACTGTTTATCAAACCCAACATGTGATTCCTGTCCTGATTCTGACATATCTAGGCATTGCCTAGACCGGGACCTGGACCTGCACTTAGGATCATTTTGGTAGCTGTGAAACCAACAGCTGAATATTAGCCCATTTTGTTTGGTTCTCTGTGGCCTTGTGGGTAGGAGCGCTGAATCTTCATCATTAGGTCTCTTACCGCTGTGGCCGCATTTGAGCACGCTAAGTTCTGCAATGGATTCTTCTCCGGGCGTTCTGTGTTTATGCCCCAGCCAAGAAGTGAGGAGGGGCATACAGTGGTCCGTAAGTACGTAAGTCTGTTCAACAAATATTGTGGTACTGTTGAACTTCTTGTCTCTGCAACTGCTCCTACAGTATTTGATCTAGGGCATTGAAACCCGCAACGCAGTTCAGACATGCATTGGAAATGTGCACAATGGAAACGGGATTCTTATCCAGCCCCTTATTGCAGAATTATGCCCCCTTGAACGTCTTAATTAAACATTTGGCCGTATTTTAGCAAATGAGTGTAAATAGTACTGTTCCTGTCTCTGCAACTCCTCCTACAGTATTTGATGCAGGGCATTGTTACTTCCAACACAGTTCAGACATGCATTGCATATGTGCATTAAGGGAACAGAATTCTGATAAAATCCCTTATTGCTGAATAATGTCTCCTTGAACGACTTAAACATTTCTAGTATATGAGGTTAAATAGTTATGTTCGTATCTCCACCCACAACTCCTTCTATAGCATCACGAAAACACGCCTATATAATTTTGACTCCCTTGAACCCCACTTTCATATAGTAAAACTGGTGTTTACGGGGGTAAACCTTAATTTTCATATCTCTTGTCTAAAATATAGATTGTGGGTACTCGTTATAACCGCCTCGATGAGGCGGTTCTAACGTGTACCCACAATCTACATTTTGAGCAGAAACAAGAAAAATATCACGATTTTTCAGCTGAAAATGTTTGTTGTTTTCGGCGGTAAAAATTACAATGTATTTGATAAGGCGTGATTTCGTTATGATATTTGATGCAGGAAATTGACTCGACATTGATTATGTGCCTAAAGGAATAAGATTCTGATCCAGCCCCTTGTTACAGAAGTAGGTCCCCCTTTGAACGACTTAAACCATTTTTTTGCCATATGAGTAGCATCGGAGGTTAAATAGTACTGTTCGTGTCCATTACGCAAACATGCCTATACAAATACATTGCCACCTTTATCGCCGAACATATGAACTATTTATGATGAAAAATTGTTATATTTTTCTTATTTCTGTTAAAAATATAGATTGTGGGCACTCGTTAGAACCGCCTCATCGAGGCGGTTCTAACAAGTACCCACAATCTATATTTTAGAGCAGAAATAAGAAAAATAAGGTATACCCCGGAAACCCAGTTTTACTACATAAAAGTGGGGTTCAAGGGGGTCAAAAGTATATAGGCGTGTTTTTGTGATGCTCCATAACTCCTACAGTATTTGGTTCAGGACATTGAAAATTGCAACACAGTTCAGACATGCATTGAACAAGTGTGTAAAGGAAACATGATATTGATCCAGCCGCTTTTTTTCCAGAATCATTTCCCCTTGAACGACTTAAACATTTAGCCATATGTTTCTTGGAGAATGTTGCACTATGTAGTTTAGTCTGTTTACTCCATAGGTCAAGCAAGAGGCGTTTGGCGAGGGCATTCATCACCTTCAGTGATTGATTAGTTTTTTGTGTATTTTTTTACTTTGATGTGTGAAAATGTTTGTAAAGAACGTAAAAAAAAGAAAAAACAAAAAGTACAAAAGAAACAAAAACATTTGAACCTGAGACCCACGGAACGGGATACTGGCAAACGGGGTAGGTCCAGAGCGGACATTGCAGAACGAGACGTCTAAACAGGCTTACACTATTTGCAAAACTGGTTTCATAGTGACCATGACTGAGGTTTAAACCTCAATTGTGATGTCAGATAATCGATGCTGATAGAAGCTAGAATTAGTGCCGTGTATAAATAGCGCATTATTGGATTTCGTATAGCGCTATTGCTATACCAACTGTCACGTGGACAACAGCATTTCAGTTCTTTGCTTTATTTCATTGAGTCAACTAGTAAGCCAGTCGACACAAAGAGCGCATATAGCGCTGTTGAAAACCCAACTGACCTAATGTCGATAAAATAAGTACAGGTCTATTAATAACCGTAATCTTGGTTTCTCAAAAGTGGTCACGTGAACAACAGCACGATTTTAGTTCTTTGCTTTATAATTTGAGTCAATTGATAAACCTGTCGATCCCAAAATCAGGGTTATGGTTCATAGGTTCTGCATGTCGTGTATATCTGTAAAGTTTCGTGAAAATATCTCAAATGGTATCACAACACGTTACGGTTACGTAACGTCACTAAAATCACACCACTGCCATCACAATATGGCAGACGACGGCAAACGAAGAGACTGCATTATTAAAAACCGCGCTCAGAATTACTAGGTATGCAAGGAAAAGAATCTAACATGGGTGTAAGGGGTGTATAGAAAATCCGTCCCTATTGATTACTTCTCGACATACCTCGGCAAGCCTCTGATGCCGAACTGTGACCCTCGGAACGGATTTTGCTAACCAACCCTCATACCCATATCAGATTCTGATAATATACGTGTGAAGATCAAACAGGCACATCCCATCAGTACAGTTTTTATGGTTGACTGTTTTGTTAGCTTGCCAACCCGCTCGTCCGCGTGCGTGTTCGTTTGCTTTTGCGTTGAGTTTGCGGTCTCGTTCCCGTAACACTGCGTTAAAGTTTTCTTTAAATGCTATCTTGACATTCAATCATCTCGGAACATTCTTACAGTAGAACTTCAATGGCTCAAACACCTTTGGGACCTCGAATATCTCTTCGAGACAGGGGTAGTTCGAGCCACTGAGGTTACTGTCAGGAGGCATAACGAGATACTTTTAGTCATCTTTTCGGTGTTCTATAATGAAAATGTATGCTGTGTGTACTCATTAGAATCGCCTCATAGAGGCGATTCTAATGAGTACACACAGCATACATTTTCAAGATACAAGACTAAACTCCTTAATTATCCCCCACGTAGAGGATTTCGCTAGGGGCTCAAGAATGGGCTCGACACATCCATGGTAAACGAGCCATCGGTGTTCGAGATATCGAAGTTCTACTATATTTGGAAATTGGGTACCTGGGGGCGTCTTCTGAGTTTCAAAGAGAACATGGCCCTGGGTTCATGCCCCCGCGTGGGGCTAGAGGTCAGAATTTAGTACACCATTGTAATACTGTGATTAAGTTTTTCAAATGCTTATACAGACATTCTCTCGTCACAAAGCATTCATATATTGAACCTGCATAACCGAGAGGATCTTCTTAGATTTCAAAAGAACACACCCCTGACATCATGTCTGGGGGCGGGGCTAAGGTCAAAATCTAGGACATATTAACATGTTACTGACATTACAGACGGTAACGTCTCAACAGGTATACGTCAACCGATAACATTAAACGTTGCTTATCGAAAATTTCGACGTCGTGCACATTTGGCAATTCCTAAAGGAATTAGTTTGCCGTCTAACGTTTACGTTTATAATAGTCTCCCGTCTTTTAGTCTTCGCTGTTGAAGTCGGTTCATATTCAATGAGATAACGCGCGAGTTCTTTGCGTGGTATTTGACGTCACGTTATGTTACTACCTGTCGCTGTGTGCAATAGTTCTGAAATTGGTCTACTGACTACCACTGGCCAATTTATTATCAAAGCGCCAAAGGCACTGAAATGACAGATTCTATGAGAAAATCATAACACTGAGAATACTTACAGAAAACATTTCTAAAAAGAGCTTAAAATTTAGAAAGGTAGTTCTGCAAATCCCAATATATAATATGTTTGCAGATGTCTATAGACCGGTGGTATTAGGAAACGTCATTCGATGTTTCAAATTTTTGAAAGAAACTATAATTTACGTTTTCAAAACCAACATTAAAATTCAAGTTTTAACAATGTTACTGCCCAAACGTAACAGTTTTTGTCTGGTCGGTTGTGGACACCTCTACCCAAAGATACTCTATGTGAAAGAGATCGGAGGAGAAAGGCTGGCTAGTCCAGTACATGAATTCCATTGGCTTGAAGAACAGCACTATGAGCCCGCTCGTAATCATGCTGAATAAGATATCCCGGATTCTGAGCGTAAACAAATAAATGGAACCATGTGAGGCCGAAGCACTTGATTGGTGTAACGAGTCGCTGTTCAATCCACGTCTCAGCTATGATCTTGAATGTTCTTAATGACACTAAGCTGCGTTCGCTAACTACATGCAATAGCTCTCCACACAATTACGCTTATTTCACCCGATATGTCATGCTCTGTTACGCGCGCGTCGCCTCGGCATACCTTACACCTATACGTCGAAACACCCGAAAACGACGACCGGCATGATTCACGCTGAGGTGCAATTTGTCACTGAAACGCATATGTCAGTCGCTTAGACGCCTATTTACGTATTTCATGCACTAGCGTAAGTGTTCCGTACTGTGTCGACGCGTTAATTTTTTTTCACGACAGGGACGTCTAGCTCTCAAACGTGCATCGCATAAGGGCGACGATCAGTGTCAGTGCTTATTAGTCGGTAGTTGAGACCCCTTGTTTATCTGCAGGTACAGTGTAGCAGCTGCCGGCGGAAATCTGTTTCGCATATGCGTCTGACGGTCGAATCGATCTTGACGTACGGACGTCGGTCTTCCGCTACGTCGACGTCCACTAGCGTCTTCTGTATATAGTAAGATGTCACTCCAATAGACGATAGATCACACACATGTGGCACCCAAAATCAGAGTCAACGTCATCCGCTTTCCGACCAGCTTCTAACTGTCCAGGGACACCCTTACGATCCTTTAACCCATATATGCCTAGTGGCCCTTTTTTGAGACGTTGGCAAACAGTGTAGACCCCGATCAGACGCCGCATAACGCGGCGTCTGATCTGGGTCTACACTGTTTGCTCAAAGAACATACATTTTTGTACAACTTACATTAAACAAAACAAATCTGACACCCCTATAATTGAAAATGGACAACTCCAAATTTATAAGATGGAAGATTCCATTGTCATATATGGGTTAATGAAAAATGTTGCAATACGCTCTCAGTAAATTTGAGAACAAATTTCAGTTTCTTCTTTTCTAGGCACGACTTTACATTACACATCAAAAGTTTGATCCTGAACATGTGGTTTCTATCCATACTGGTGTGAGGGTGGTGCACAGGATCGACGTGGTCACACTGGTAACCCGACGTCACGGTTGATTGATTTAACGTTTATAGCTTAAGGACATGGTGCCTAAGCGTGCTGTAATCGTTTGGTTTCAGAATCAAAGCACTGAGAGTGTGGGGTGTAGGTTGGAGTAACAGAACTGGGCTGAGATTTAAACTGTTTCATTTAATTCTGAAATTCCAACAAATAGTGAAGATTTTGATAAGAAGACGCGTTTGGCAGCGTCTGATCTTGGTCTACACTGTTTGCCAAGCTCACCCTATGATTCCAGGATAACCCTCTTCCGTCTTATGGAATACCCCGATCTCACTGCGGCTATTTTCTACAATACAAAAAGTTATTCTGACAAGTCAGTGATTGTCACGTAGACATTAGCACTGAAGCGCTTTTCTTATTATCAACTTCGGGTCGAATGCCAAACAATCAACCCAAACATAGCCGCGTCGTTTGTCAGTGTTAGGTACATGTAAGCGTTATCTGTAAATTCTGCAAATGAATCAAATGTTGGATCTGGCAAACAATGTAAACTCAGTTCAAAAGCCATACAACATGGTGCTGATCTTGTTCTACACTTTTTGCATTAGTTACTAACATCTTAAGTTTAAACGAATCAGTCTAAGTCCCCGTTCATGACCAGCCTGCATTTAGAGACAATCGGCATGAGTGTTGCCAGTGCATTGATTTATTCACTGCCTTTGGTTTCTGGAGTGCACTCTTCCATCACTGAAGTTGGGCTCGTCCATTCTGCTAATATATGACACCTAGAATTATATCACAGGACCTACACTAAGTATCTGTACCATATTCCAGGGACAGCCTTTCTTTTCAATTTCTCCACGCAAAGTCAATATACACCTAAGTTGTAACTGACCGAAACTTGACCTCCAAAGTCAGAAAGAAAACCCATTAATATTCTTGTCTACAGCTGACCTGGTCCAACAGCAGGCTGGTCTTTAACGATTAAATATTGACAGCACTGATAGAAACAGTGTAAAACCTGAGCAGACTGCTGAGCAGACGCCGCATTGATCTGGGTATACCGGTCGCATGATGCAGATGATTCATATGAAATGCTGAATCGTCAAGTCGTCTGCTTCAAAAGTTTGTATTACGCTTACATGATAACTAATACGCTTGTACAATTTTGATTACTGCGCAAAACCGGACTACATTTTGTGCGGACTCATATTTCTATGGCGGTCAAAGCCGGAAGAAAGAGCCTGAATTTCTTTAAACGTGCAGCACAGCAAGAATAGACAGATGGAATCTGTCATTAAAAAAGCCATACTGTGTTGCTATTGGTCACATGCCTACCGCTGATTAATGGAGTTAAACCATCCAAACTGTATTGCCATTGGTAAAATGACGTCAGTGACCGATAAAGTTAAAACTTCCAAACTGTATTGTCATTGTAGCCATGACTGTCACAGATCAGTAAAACATCCAAACTGTATTGCTGCTATTGGTCACATGACTGTCACTGATTAAAAAAGTTAAAACGACCGAACTGTATTTCTATTGGTTACATGACTGTCACTGACCAAAAAAGTTAAAACGACCGAACTGTATTTCTATTGGTTACATGACTGTCACTGACCAAAAAAGTTAAAACGACCGAACTGTATTTCTATTGGTTACATGACTGTCACTGACCAAAAGTTAAAACGACCGAACTGTATTTCTATTGGTCACATGACTGTCACTGACCAAAAAAAAAGTTAAAACGACCGAACTGTATTTCTATTGGTTACATGACTATCACAAACAAAAAAATCCCAGTCACTTGACTGTCACTGACCAAGTAAGTGAGAACATCAAAACTTTATAACTATTAGACGCTTGATTGGTACTGACCAATGAAGTTGAAATGTCCAAAATGTATTGCTGTTGTTCAAATGGCTGTCACTGACCAATACAGTTAAAACGTCCAAACTATATTGCTATTTGTCTCATGACTTCCACGGGCCAACACATTTAAAAGGTCCAGATTATATTCCAATTTGTCACATGACTACCACTGACCAATGAGGTTAAAATGTCCAAACAGTATTGCAATTGGTCACATGCGTATCACTAGCCAATAAAGTTAAAAAGTTAAAACTGTATTGATGTTGGTCACAGGATTGTCACTTACTAATAAAGTTGAAACATCCTTACTGAATTGCTATTGGTCACATGACTTTCACTGACTAATAAAGTAAACTGTATTGCTATTGGTCCAATGACCAATAAAGTTAAATCTTCCGAAGTGTATTGCTATTGGGCACATGATTGTCAATGACCAGTAAACTAAAACGTCCTTCGCCCCCGCCCATCGGGGCTTGAAGAAATAGATGGGCTGCATGATGATTCCGCGCAGAGCTGAAACCGTACCGCACACGAGGACTGGTAAACCGCTTAGAGTATCTAAGCCTGTCCAGGCAAAGGGGTGCTAATAAAATAGAAGTGGAGGCAATGATCAGGAATCGATACAATCAACCCACAGCTCTCATCACAGACACCAAAGGGAAATCCACACAAACATGAAACAACAGACCCTTATGGAAACACCAACAGCGGAAAGCCATAAGGACAGTTACTTTTCCACAAAATGGCCAATAGGCTATCCAAAATAAAATAACATAAGCGACACAAACACTCAAAGACAAACCATAACAAAAATAAACCGCGACAGAAGAGCCGCCTTGGAACGGTCAGCGGAAACGAATTCCACTGGGGGGGCTTAAATCGATTTTACGTGGCCACAATCCTCGCCCCTTCTTCCGTCGCGATTTAGGCAAATAATTTGCTCAGTCCGCATGAAGGCCTCCAAACTTCAGACAAACCATAACCGAAAATATATATATACCGCGACAGAAGAACCGCCTTGCAACGGTCAGTGAAACGAATTCCACTGGGGGGCTTAACTTGATTTTACGTCGCGATCTAGACAAATAATTTGTTCAGTCCGCATGAAGGCCTCCTAACTCATCAGTGCAACATCTCCATGAACACAAATAATCAAACAACCACAGAGATGAAACAACGGTGAGGACTCGACAGCAAGAATCCACTGAAATGTTGGAGCAAAAGAAAACCAACAGTTAGACTCCGATGGGTCCGACCAGAGACAGAGCATCAGGCACCAACCAACATTACCTTGAATTAGATCTCTCTAATTCTCAACTAGCCTTTACGTTGGAACCGTCATAGAATCTGAGGCCTGACCCACCGGCTTGAAATTAAAGAGGGAAGCAAAGTTGTCAACCGTGATTGGTGCCATTGGGCGACAGGGCTTGAGATGTCATTTCATCTCAATGTTGGGTAAAAGTCCCACAGAATTGGAAGCAAAGTCTCCAGAATGACATATACAGTGTTGACGGGGACGTTAAACCTCAAATCAAACAACCAAAACTAAAACGTCCAAATTATGTTGCTGTTAGTCACGTTACTGTCACTGACCAATGCAGTTAAAACCTCCTTATTGTATTGCTATAATAGTTCGCTTGTTATTTCTGACAATGACCAGCTTTAATCACATTTAATTTGAGAAATGTAACTTTGTGTGTATTCTAAGATGGCTGGTTTGACCGATTCTAGCTCTGAACTGTTGCAAATAGATCAACAGAGGCTAGAGGAAGACAGCTTTGATGGTGATGCCCTACTTCTGGCTTTGTGCTGTGTGCGTTTCTGCTCATCATCAATGATTCTATTTCATTTATACATCTAACCAACAAAGCCGTTCCGATTCAGACAAATAATTTGTTCAGTCCGCATGAAGGCCACCTAACTCATCAGTGCAACATCTCCGAACTTACTTAATTGGGAACAAGCTATTCAGATTATTATAATTATTGTTGTCACTGACCAATAAAGTTAACACACCCTTACTGTATTGATATTGGTCGCATTATTGTCACTGACCAATAAAGGTAACACACCCTTACTGTACTGATATTGGTCGCATTATTGTCACTGACCAATAAAGTTAACACACCCTTACTGTATTGATATTGGTCGCATTATTGTCACTGACCAATAAAGGTAACACACCCTTACTGTATTGATATTGGTCTCATTATTGTCACTGACCAATAAAGGTAACACACCCTTACTTTACTGATATTGGTCTCATTATTGTCACTGACCAATAAAGGTAACTCACCCTTTCTGTACTGATATTGGTCTCAGTATTGTCACTGACCAATAAAGGTAACACACATTTTCTGTACATATATTGATCTTATTATTGTCGCTGACCAATAATGGTAAAACACCCTTACTGTTCTGATATTGGTCTCATTGTTGTCACTGACAAATAAAGTTAACGCACAGTTAGTGTAATAACATTGGTCTCATGACCGTCACTGACCTATAAAGACCGCACACCCTTACTAAATTGATATTGGTCTCATAACTGTCACTGACTAATAAAGATAACACGTCCTTACTGTATTGATATTGGTCTCATTATTGTCACTGACCAATCAAGATAACACAATCTAGCTGTATAAATATAGGTCTCATTATTATCACTGACCAATAAAGATACGCTTACTGTATTGAACTAGGTCTCAATATTGACACTCACCAATAAAGATAACACACTCTTGCTGTGTTTATATTGGTCTCAATATTGTCACTGGCCATTAAAGAAAACACACCCTTACTGTATTGATATTGGTCACATGACTGTCATTGACCAATAACTATAACACACACTGGCCTCATGTCTGTAAATGACCAATACAGAAAGCACAACCTTACTGTTTTGATATTGGTCTCATGACTGTCACTGACCAATAAAGATAACAGATCCTCAGTGTATTGATATTGGTCTCATTATTGTCACTATCCAAAAAGATAACACACCGTTACTAATTGATATTGGTCTCATTATTGTCACTGACCAAGAAAGAAAACTCACCTTTACTGTAATTATATAGGTCTTATTATTGCCACAGACCAATTAAGATAAAGCGCTCCTACTGTATTGATATAGGTCTCATTATTATCACTGACCAATAACGATTCAGCCCCGGCCCATCGTGGCTTGAAGAAATAGGTTGGAATCAACGTCTCTAAACTGACCTGTATTAGTGTTGACGGGGACATTAAACCTCAAATCAAACAAACAAATAAAACTAATAAAGATAACACTCTTACTGCATTGATATAAGTCTCATTATTGTCACTGACCAATAAAGATAACATACACTTCCTATATTAAACTTGGTCACATTATTGTCTCTGACCAATAAAGATAACACACTCTTATTGTTTTGATATTGGTCTCATTATTGTCACTGACCCATAAATATAACACAATCTTACTGCATTGATACAGGTCTCATTATTGTCACTGACCAATAAATATTAAAACTCTTAAAATATTGTTAGAGGTCACATTATTTTCACTGACCAATTAAGATAATACACACTTAACTGTATTGATATTGGTCTCATTTTGTCACTGACCAATAAACATAACAAAATCTTACTGGATTGATATTGGTCTCATTATTGTCACTGACCAATAAGGTTACACATTGCTACTATCTTGACATAGGTCGCATTATAGTCACACTGACCAATTAAGATATTACACGCTTACTGTTAGATATTTTCAAAATTCCATAATGGAATCAATGATCCCAAAGGACAAGAAGTCTCCTAGCCCTACATCATATTGTAGTTTATATGTTCTTGTCTTTTGGAATTATTGATTCCATTGTGGAATTTCGAAAATATTTGAGGGTCACTGATGAGGCCTAATTGGTGGAAACTAGCTATTCTGGCCCTGAAAAAGAAACACTTCATATTTTCTAGTTCGGTGGTGTATTCCTTGCTTCCAAAGAATAACACTTTTAGAGAATATATTTGACGTCACTACAGCTGATGTCTTGGCATGTGTGGCGGCCGTAAACAGTCGTCCTGTCCTACATCATAGTGTAGTTTGTATTTTCTCGTCCTATGGGATCATTGATTCCATTGTGGAATTTTGAAAATATTTGAGGATCACTGATGCGGCCTAATTGGCCGAAACTAGCTATTCTGGCCCAGAAAACTGCACACTTCATATTTTCTAGTTCTGTGGTGTATTCCTTGCTTCCAAAGGATAACCCTTTTATAAAACATATTAAAGGAGGTGTTCATCTCACGGACTTGTTCACGTGATGACAGGCTTTTTGTCCTCCCCCGCCCATCGAGGCTTGAAGAAATAAGTGGGCTGCATGATGCTTCCATGCAGAGCTGAAACCGACCCGCACACGAGTACTGCTAAACCGCTTAGAGGATCTAGTTCTGCCCAGGCAAAGCGGTGTGAGTCGGATGTCCATGCTTATAAACCCTTTTCTTTTCATTAGGCGGCAGGGCGTGAGATGTCATTTCATCTCAATGTTGGGTAAAAGTCCCACAAAATTGGAAGCAACGTCTCCAAAATGACCTTTACAGTGTTGACGGGGACGTTAAACCTCAAATCAAACAAACAAAACAGCCTTACTGTATTTATATTGGTCTCATTATTTTCACTGACCAATAAAGATGACACAACCTTCCTGTACTGGTATAGAAGCCTCCGCGGTGTAGTGGTAACGCTACTCGCCTTATAAACCAGGGATCCCAGGATCAATACCGGGCTTCTTCAGACTTTCGGTTGAGTCTTTAAACCGAGGTACCGTCTTCGTATGACCTTAGCTGTTGGTGGGACGTAAAACTCAAACACTCACTCATTCACTCACTCACTCACTCACACACTCACTCACTCACTAATCACTCACGCACTCACGCACTCACTCACGCACTCACTCACTCACTCACTCACTCACTCAATCAATCACTCGCTCATTCACTCAGTCACTCCTGTACTGATATTGGTCTCATTATTGTCACTGACAAATAAAGATAACACAATCTTACTGTATTGATATTGGTCCCAATATTGCCGATGGCCAATAAAGATAACCCACCCTTACTCTATTGATATTGGTCTCACATTTGTCACTGATTGTCACTAAATAATAAGGGTAACACATCCTTACTCTATTGATATTTGTCTCATCATTATCACTGAGTAATAAAGATAATACACTCATACTGTACTGATATTGGTCTCATTATTGTCACTGATCAATAAAGGTAATACACTCATACTGTACTGATATTGGTCTTATTATTGTCACTGACCGATAAAGATAACACATTCTTATTGCATTCATATAGGTCTCATTATTGTCACTGACCAACAAAGATAACACATTCTTACTGTAGTCGCATTATTTTCACTGACCAATAAAGATAACACATCCATACCGTATTGATATCGGTCTCTTTAATGTCACTGAACAATAAAGATAACCAATACGATAACACAACCGTGCGGCATAGTGCATTTTTTTCACATCTCCAAAATGGGTACTTTTCTGATGAATATGATTTTGTCTCGCCTTATTCCAAACATAGGTTGTGGATGCTCGTTAGAACCGCTTCATTGAGGTGATTCTAACGAGTACCAAAGCCTTTGTCTTGGAAAATAAATAAGAAAATATTGTACAAGTTTTCTCCCATCTACAAGTTTTCTCTATATTCTCCAGTTCTGTGGTGTATTCCTTGCTTCCAAAGGATAACCCTTTTATAGAACATAGTTGACAGCTCTACAGTTGATGTCTGGGAATGTGTGGCGGCCGTAAAAAGTCTCCTAGCCCTACATCATATTGTAGTTTATATGTTCTTGTCTTTTGGGATTATTGATTCCCTTGTGGAGTTTTGATAATATTTGAGGGTCACTGATGAGGCCTAATGGGCAGAAACTAGCTTTTCTGGCCCAGTAAATGTACACTCCATATTTTCTAGTTCTGTGGTGTATTCCATGCTTCCAAAGAATGACACTTTTATAGAATATATTTGACGTCACTACAGCTGATGTCTGGGAATGTGTGGCGGCCGTAAACAGTCGTCCTGCCCTACATCATAGTGTAGTTTATATTTACTTATCCTATGGGATCATTGATTCCATTGTGGAATTTTGAAAATATTTGAGGGTCACTGATGAGGCCTAATTTGCCGAAACTAGCTATTCTGGCCAAGAAAACTTTACAATTCATATTTTCTTGTTCTGTGGTGTATTCCTTGCTTCCAAAGGATAACCCTTTTATAAAACATATTAAAGGAGGTGTTCATCTCACGGACTTGTTCACGTGATGACAGGCTTACTGTCTGCCCCCGCCCATCGGGGCTTGAAGAAATAAGTTGGCTGCATGATGCTTCCATGCAGAGCTGAAACCGACCCTCACACGAGTACTACTAAACCGCTTAGAGGATCTAGTCCTGCCCAGGCAAAGCGGTGTGAGTCGGGCGTCCATGCTTATAAGCCCTTTCTTTTCATTGGGCGGCAGGGCTTGAGATGTCATTTCATCTCAATGTTGGGTTTAAGTCCCACAAAATTGGAAGCAACGTCTCCAAAATGACCTTTACAGTGTTGACGGGGACGTTAAACCTCATATCAAACAAACAAAACAGTCTTACTGTATTTATATTGGTCTCATTATTTTCACTGACCAATAAAGATGACACAACCTTCCTGTACTGGTATAGAAGCCTCCGCGGTGTAGTGGTAACGCTACCCGCCTTATAAACCAGGGATCCCAGGATCGATCCCGGGCTTCTCCAGACTTTCGGTTGAGTCTTTAAACCGAGGTACCGTCTTCCTATGACCTTAGCTGTTGGTGGGACGTAAAATGCAAACTCACTCAATCACACTCACTCACTCACTCACTCACTCACTCACTCACTCAATCACACTCACTCACTCACTCCTGTACTGATATTGGTCTCATTATTGTATCTGACAAATAAAGATAACACACTCTTACTGTATTGATATTGGTCCCATTTTGTCAATGGCCAATAAAGATAACACACCCTTACTCTATTGATATTGGTCTCACATTTGTCTCTGATTGTCACTAAATAATAAGGGTAACATATCCTTACTCTATTGATATTTGTCTCATCATTATAACTGTGTTATAAAGATAATACACTCATACTGTACTGATATTGGTGTCATTATTGTCACTGATCAATAAAGGTAATACACTCATACTGTAATGATATTGGTCTTATTATTGTCACTGACCGATAAAGACAACACATTCTTATTGCATTCATATAGGTCTCATTATTGTCACTGACCAACAAAGATAACACACTCTTACTGTAGTCGCATTATTTTCACTGACCAATAAAGATAACACAACCATACCGTATTGATATTGGTCTCTTTAATGTCACTGAACAATAAAGATAACCAATACGATAACACAACCGTGCGGCATAGTGCGTTTTTTCACATCTCCAAAATGGCCTCTTTTTCTGATGAATATGATTTTGTCTCGCCTTTATTCCAAACATAGGTTGTGGATGCTCGTTAGAACCGCTTCATTGAGGTGATTCTAACGAGTACCAAAGCCTTTGTCTTGGAAAATAAATAAGAAAATATTGTACAAGTTTTCTCCTATCTACAAGTTTTCTCTATAGTCTCCAGTTCTTTGGTGTATTCCTTGCTTCCAAAGGATAACCCTTTTATAGAACATAGTTGACAGCTCTACAGTTGATGTCTCGGAATGTGTGGCGGCCGTTAAAAGTCTCCTAGCCCTACATCATATTGTAGTTTATATGTTCTTGTCTTTTGGGATTATTGATCCCTTGTGGAGTTTTGATAATATTTGAGGGTCACTGATGAGGCCTAATGGGCAGAAACTAGCTTTTCTGGCCCAGTAAATGTACACTCCATATTTTCTAGTTCTGTTGTGTATTCCATGCTTCCAAAGAATAACACTTTTATAGAATATATTTGACGTCACTACAGCTGATGTCTGGGAATGTGTGGCGGCCGTAAACAGTCGTCCTGCCATACATCATAGTGTAGTTAATATTGACTTATCCTATGGGATCATTGATTCCATTGTGGAATTTTAAAAATATTGAGGGTCACTGATGAGGCCTAATTTGCCGAAACTAGCTTTTCTGGCCCAGAAAACTGTATAATTCATATTTTCTTGTTCTGTGGTGTATTCCTTGCTTCCAAAGGATAACCCTTTTATAAAACATATTAAAGGAGGTGTTCATCTCACGGACTTGTTCACATGATGACAGGCTTACTGTCTGCCCCCGCCCATCGGGGCTTGAAGAAATAAGTTGGCTGCATGATGCTTCCATGCAGAGCTGAAACCGACCGCACACGAGTACTGCTAAACCGCTTAGAGGATCTAGTCCTGCCAAGGCAAAGCGGTGTGAGTCGGGCGTCCATGCTTATAAGCCCTTTCTTTTTCATTGGGCGGCAGGGCTTGAGATGTCATTTCATCTCAATGTTGGGTTTAAGTCCCACAAAATTGGAAGCAACGTCTCCAAAATGACCTTTACAGTGTTGACGGGGACGTTAAACCTCAAATCAAACAAACAAAACAGCCTTACTGTATTTATATTGGTCTCATTATTTTCACTGACCAATAAAGATGACACAACCTTCCTGTACTGGTATAGAAGCCTCCGCGGTGTAGTGGTAACAATACTCGCCTTATAAACCAGGGATCCCAGGATCGATCCCGGGCTTCTCCAGGCTTTCGGTTGGGTCTTTAAACCGAGGTACCGTCACCGTATGACCTTAGCTGTTGGTGGGACGTAAAACTCAAACACTCACTCATTCACTCACACACTCGAACTCACTCACTCACTCACTCACTCACTCACTCACACACTCGCTCGCTCGCTCACTCATTCACTCACTCACTCACTCACTCACTCACTCACTCACTCACTCACTCACTCCTGTACTGATATTTGTCTCATTATTGTCACTGACAAATAAAGATAACACAATCTTACTGTATTGATATTGGTCCCAATATTGTCAATGGCCAATAAAGATAACACACCCATACTCTATTGATATTGGTCTCACATTTGTCACTGATTGTCACTAAATAATAAGGGTAACACATCCTTACTATATTGATATTTGTCTCATCATTATCACTAAGTAATAAAGATAATACACTGATACTGTACTGATATTGGTCTCATTATTGTCACTGATCAATAAAGGTAATACACTCATACTGTACTGATATTGGTCTTATTATTGTCACTGACCGATAAAGATAACACATTCTTATTGCATTCATATAGGTCTCATTATTGTCACTGACCAACAAAGACAACACACTCTTACTGTAGTCGCATTATTTTCACTGACCAATAAAGATAACACAACCATACCGTATTGATATTGGTCTCTTTAATGTCACTGAACAATAAGGATAATCAATACGATAACACAACCGTGCGGCATAGTGCATTTTTTTCACATCTCCAAACTGGCTACTTTTCTGATGAATATGATTTTGTCTCGCCTTATTCCAAACATAGGTTGTGGATGCTCGTTAGAACCGCTTCATTGAGGTGATTCTAACGAGTACCAAAGCCTTTGTCTTGGAAAATAAATAAGAAAATATTGTACAAGTTTTCTCCCATCTACAAGTTTTCTCTATATTCTCCAGTTCTGTGGTGTATTCCTTGCTTCCAAAGGATAACCCTTTTATAGAACATAGTTGACAGCTCTACAGTTGATGTCTGGGAATGTGTGGCGGCCGTAAAAAGTCTCCTAGCCCTACATCATATTGTAGTTTATATGTTCTTGTCTTTTGGGATTATTGATTCCCTTGTGGAGTTTTGATAATATTTGAGGGTCACTGATGAGGCCTAATGGGCAGAAACTAGCTTTTCTGGCCCAGTAAATGTACACTCCATATTTTCTAGTTCTGTGGTGTATTCCATGCTTCCAAAGAATAACACTTTTATAGAATATATTTGACGTCACTACAGCTGATGTCTGGGAATGTGTGGCGGCCGTAAACAGTCGTCCTGCCCTACATCATAGTGTAGTTTATATTTACTTATCCTATGGGATCATTGATTCCATTGTGGAATTTTGAAAATATTGAGGGTCACTGATGAGGCCTAATTTGCCGAAACTAGCTATTCTGGCCAAGAAAACTGTACAATTCATATTTTCTTGTTCTGTGGTGTATTCCTTGCTTCCAAAGGATAACCCTTTTATGAAACATATTAAAGGAGGTGTTCATCTCACGGACTTGTTCACGTGATGACAGGCTTACTGTCTGCCCCCGCCCATCGGGGCTTGAAGAAATAAGTTGGCTGCATGATGCTTCCATGCAGAGCTGAAACCGACCCGCACAGGAGTACTACTAAATCGCTTAGAGGATCTAGTCCTGCCCAGGCAAAGCGGTGTGAGTCGGGCGTCCATGCTTATAAGCCCTTTCTTTTCATTGGGCGGCAGGGCTTGAGATGTCATTTCATCTCAATGTTGGGTTTAAGCCCCACAAAATTGGAAGCAACGTCTCCAAAATGACCTTTACAGTGTTGACGGGGACGTTAAACCTCAAATCAAACAAAAACAGTCTTACTGTATTTATATTGGTCTCATTATTTTCACTGACCAATAAAGATGACACAACCTTCCTGTACTGGTATAGAAGCCTCCGCGGTGTAGTGGTAACGCTACCCGCCTTATAAACCAGGGATCCCAGGATCGATCCCGGGCTTCTCCAGACTTTCGGTTGAGTCTTTAAACCGAGGTACCGTCTTCCTATGACCTTAGCTGTTGGTGGGACGTAAAACTCAAACACTCACTCAATCACACTCACTCACTCACTCCTGTACTGATATTGGTCTCATTATTGTCACTGACAAATAAAGATAACACACTCTTACTGTATTGATATTGGTCCCATTTTGTCAATGGCCAATAAAGATAACACACCCTTACTCTATTGATATTGGTCTCACATTTGTCTCTGATTGTCACTAAATAATCAGGGTAACATATCCTTACTATATTGATATTTGTCTCATCATTATCACTAAGTAATAAAGATAATACACTGATACTGTATTTATATTGGTCTCATTATTTTCACTGACCAATAAAGATGACACAACCTTCCTGTACTGGTATAGAAGCCTCCGCGGTGTAGTGGTAACGCTACCCGCCTTATAAACCAGGGATCCCAGGATCGATCCCGGGCTTCTCCAGACTTTCGGTTGAGTCTTTAAACCGAGGTACCGTCTTCCTATGACCTTAGCTGTTGGTGGGACGTAAAACTCAAACTCACTCAATCACACTCACTCACTCACTCACTCACTCACTCACTCACTCACTCACTCACTCACTCACTCACTCACTCACTCACTCCTGTACTGATATTGGTCTCATTATTGTATCTGACAAATAAAGATAACACACTCTTACTGTATTGATATTGGTCCCATTTTGTCAATGGCCAATAAAGATAACACACCCTTACTATATTGATATTGGTCTCACATTTGTCTCTGATTGTCACTAAATAATAAGGGTAACATATCCTTACTCTATTGATATTTGTCTCATCATTATTACTGTGTTATAAAGATAATACACTCATACTGTACTGATATTGGTGTCATTATTGTCACTGATCAATAAAGGTAATACACTCATACTGTAATGATATTGGTCTTATTATTGTCACTGACCGATAAAGACAACACATTCTTATTGCATTCATATAGGTCTCATTATTGTCACTGACCAACAAAGATAACACACTCTTACTGTAGTCGCATTATTTTCACTGACCAATAAAGATAACACAACCATACCGTATTGATATTGGTCTCTTTAATGTCACTGAACAATAAAGATAACCAATACGATAACACAACCGTGCGGCATAGTGCGTTTTTTCACATCTCCAAAATGGCCTCTTTTTCTGATGAATATGATTTTGTCTCGCCTTTATTCCAAACATAGGTTGTGGATGCTCGTTAGAACCGCTTCATTGAGGTGATTCTAACGAGTACCAAAGCCTTTGTCTTGGAAAATAAATAAGAAAATATTGTACAAGTTTTCTCCCATCTACAAGTTTTCTCTATAGTCTCCAGTTCTTTGGTGTATTCCTTGCTTCCAAAGGATAACCCTTTTATAGAACATAGTTGACAGCTCTACAGTTGATGTCTCGGAATGTGTGGCGGCCGTTAAAAGTCTCCTAGCCCTACATCATATTGTAGTTTATATGTTCTTGTCTTTTGGGATTATTGATCCCTTGTGGAGTTTTGATAATATTTGAGGGTCACTGATGAGGCCTAATGGGCAGAAACTAGCTTTTCTGGCCCAGTAAATGTACACTCCATATTTTCTAGTTCTGTTGTGTATTCCATGCTTCCAAAGAATAACACTTTTATAGAATATATTTGACGTCACTACAGCTGATGTCTGGGAATGTGTGGCGGCCGTAAACAGTCGTCCTGCCCTACATCATAGTGTAGTTAATATTGACTTATCCTATGGGATCATTGATTCCATTGTGGAATTTTGAAAATATTGAGGGTCACTGATGAGGCCTAATTTGCCGAAACTAGCTTTTCTGGCCCAGAAAACTGTACAATTCATATTTTCTTGTTCTGTGGTGTATTCCTTGCTTCCAAAGGATAACCCTTTTATAAAACATATTAAAGGAGGTGTTCATCTCACGGACTTGTTCACATGATGACAGGCTTACTGTCTCCCCCGCCCATCGGGGCTTGAAGAAATAAGTTGGCTGCATGATGCTTCCATGCAGAGCTGAAACCGACCGCACACGAGTACTGCTAAACTGCTTAGAGGATCTAGTCCTGCCAAGGCAAAGCGGTGTGAGTCGGGCGTCCATGCTTATAAGCCCTTTCTTTTTCATTGGGCGGCAGGGCTTGAGATGTCATTTCATCTCAATGTTGGGTTTAAGTCCCACAAAATTGGAAGCAACGTCTCCAAAATGACCTTTACAGTGTTGACGGGGACGTTAAACCTCAAATCAAACAAACAAAACAGCCTTACTGTATTTATATTGGTCTCATTATTTTCACTGACCAATAAAGATGACACAACCTTCCTGTACTGGTATAGAAGCCTCCGCGGTGTAGTGGTAACAATACTCGCCTTATAAACCAGGGATCCCAGGATCGATCCCGGGCTTCTCCAGACTTTCGGTTGGGTCTTTAAACCGAGGTACCGTCTCCGTATGACCTTAGCTGTTGGTGGGACGTAAAACTCAAACACTCACTCATTCACTCACACACTCGAACTCACTCACTCACTCACTCACTCACTCGCTCGCTCACTCACTCACTCACTCACTCACTCACTCACTCACTCACTCACTCACTCACTCACTCACTCACTCACTCACTCCTGTACTGATATTTGTCTCATTATTGTCACTGACAAATAAAGATAACACAATCTTACTGTATTGATATTGGTCCCAATATTGTCAATGGCCAATAAAGATAACACACCCTTACTCTATTGATATTGGTCTCACATTTGTCACTGATTGTCACTAAATAATAAGGGTAACACATCCTTACTATATTGATATTTGTCTCATCATTATCACTAAGTAATAAAGATAATACACTGATACTGTACTGATATTGGTCTCATTATTGTCACTGATCAATAAAGGTAATACACTCATACTGTACTGATATTGGTCTTATTATTGTCACTGACCGATAAAGATAACACATTCTTATTGCATTCATATAGGTCTCATTATTGTCACTGACCAACAAAGACAACACACTCTTACTGTAGTCGCATTATTTTCACTGACCAATAAAGATAACACAACCATACCGTATTGATATTGGTCTCTTTAATGTCACTGAACAATAAAGATAATCAATACGATAACACAACCGTGCGACATAGTGCATTTTTTCACATCTCTAAAATGGCTACTTTTCTGATGAATATGATTTTGTCTCGCCTTATTCCAAACATAGGTTGTGGATGCTCGTTAGAACCGCTTCATTGAGGTGATTCTAACGAGTACCAAAGCCTTTGTCTTGGAAAATAAATAAGAAAATATTGTACAAGTTTTCTCCCATCTACAAGTTTTCTCTATATTCTCCAGTTCTGTGGTGTATTCCTTGCTTCCAAAGGATAACCCTTTTATAGAACATAGTTGACAGCTCTACAGTTGATGTCTGGGAATGTGTGGCGGCCGTAAAAAGTCTCCTAGCCCTACATCATATTGTAGTTTATATGTTCTTGTCTTTTGGGATTATTGATTCCCTTGTGGAGTTTTGATAATATTTGAGGGTCACTGATGAGGCCTAATGGGCAGAAACTAGCTTTTCTGGCCCAGTAAATGTACACTCCATATTTTCTAGTTCTGTGGTGTATTCCATGCTTCCAAAGAATAACACTTTTATAGAATATATTTGACGTCACTACAGCTGATGTCTGGGAATGTGTGGCGGCCGTAAACAGTCGTCCTGCCCTACATCATAGTGTAGTTTATATTTATTTATCCTATGGGATCATTGATTCCATTGTGGAATTTTGAAAATATTTGAGGGTCACTGATGAGGCCTAATTTGCCGAAACTAGCTATTCTGGCCAAGAAAACTGTACAATTCATATTTTCTTGTTCTGTGGTGTATTCCTTGCTTCCAAAGGATACCCTTTTATGAAACATATTAAAGGAGGTGTTCATCTCACGGACTTGTTCACGTGATGACAGGCTTACTGTCTGCCCCCGCCCATCGGGGCTTGAAGAAATAAGTTGGCTGCATGATGCTTCCATGCAGAGCTGAAACCGACCCGCACACGAGTACTACTAAATCGCTTAGAGGATCTAGTCCTGCCCAGGCAAAGCGGTGTGAGTCGGGCATCCATGCTTATAAGCCCTTTCTTTTCATTGGGCGGCAGGGCTTGAGATGTCATTTCATCTCAATGTTGGGTTTAAGTCCCACAAAATTGGAAGCAACGTCTCCAAAATGACCTTTACAGTGTTGACGGGGACGTTAAACCTCAAATCAAACAAACAAAACAGTCTTACTGTATTTATATTGGTCTCATTATTTTCACTGACCAATAAAGATGACACAACCTTCCTGTACTGGTATAGAAGCCTCCGCGGTGTAGTGGTAACGCTACCCGCCTTATAAACCAGGGATCCCAGGATCGATCCCGGGCTTCTCCAGACTTTCGGTTGAGTCTTTAAACCGAGGTACCGTCTTCCTATGACCTTAGCTGTTGGTGGGACGTAAAACTCAAACACTCACTCAATCACACTCACTCACTCACTCACTCACTCCTGTACTGATATTGGTCTCATTATTGTCACTGACAAATAAAGATAACACACTCTTACTGTATTGATATTGGTCCCATTTTGTCAATGGCCAATAAAGATAACACACCCTTACTCTATTGATATTGGTCTCACATTTGTCTCTGATTGTCACTAAATAATCAGGGTAACATATCCTTACTCTATTGATATTTGTCTCATCATTATAACTGTGTTATAAAGATAATACACTCATACTGTACTGATATTGGTGTCATTATTGTCACTGATCAATAAAGGTAATACACTCATACTGTAATGATATTGGTCTTATTATTGTCACTGACCGATAAAGACAACACATTCTTATTGCATTCATATAGGTCTCATTATTGTCACTGACCAACAAAGATAACACACTCTTACTGTAGTCGCATTATTTTCATTGACCAATAAAGATAACACAACCATACCGTATTGATATTGGTCTCTTTAATGTCACTGAACAATAAAGATAACCAATACGATAACACAACCGTGCGGCATAGTGCATTTTTTCACATCTCCAAAATGGCCTCTTTTTCTGATGAATATGATTTTGTCTCGCCTTTATTCCAAACATAGGTTGTGGATGTTCGTTAGAACCGCTTCATTGAGGTGATTCTAACGAGTACCAAAGCCTTTGTCTTGGAAAATAAATAAGAAAATATTGTACAAGTTTTCTCCAATCTACAAGTTTTCTCTATATTCTCCAGTTCTTTGGTGTATTCCTTGCTTCCAAAGGATAACCCTTTTATAGAACATAGTTGACAGCTCTACAGTTGATGTCTCGGAATGTGTGGCGGCCGTTAAAAGTCTCCTAGCCCTACATCATATTGTAGTTTATATGTTCTTGTCTTTTGGGATTATTGATTCCCTTGTGGAGTTTTGATAATATTTGAGGGTCACTGATGAGGCCTAATGGGCAGAAACTAGCTTTTCTGGCCCAGTAAATGTACACTCCATATTTTCTAGTTCTGTTGTGTATTCCATGCTTCCAAAGAATAACACTTTTATAGAATATATTTGACGTCACTACAGCTGATGTCTGGGAATGTGTGGCGGCCGTAAACAGTCGTCCTGCCCTACATCATAGTGTAGTTAATATTGACTTATCCTATGGGATCATTGATTCCATTGTGGAATTTTGAAAATATTGAGGGTCACTGATGAGGCCTAATTTGCCGAAACTAGCTTTTCTGGCCCAGAAAACTGTACAATTCATATTTTCTTGTTCTGTGGTGTATTCCTTGCTTCCAAAGGATAACCCTTTTATAAAACATATTAAAGGAGGTGTTCATCTCACGGACTTGTTCACATGATGACAGGCTTACTGTCTGCCCCCGCCCATCGGGGCTTGAAGAAATAAGTTGGCTGCATGATGCTTCCATGCAGAGCTGAAACCGACCGCACACGAGTACTGCTAAACCGCTTAGAGGATCTAGTCCTGCCAAGGCAAAGCGGTGTGAGTCGGGCGTCCATGCTTATAAGCCCTTTCTTTTTCATTGGGCGGCAGGGCTTGAGATGTCATTTCATCTCAATGTTGGGTTTAAGTCCCACAAAATTGGAAGCAACGTCTCCAAAATGACCTTTACAGTGTTGACGGGGACGTTAAACCTCAAATCAAACAAACAAAACAGCCTTACTGTATTTATATTGGTCTCATTATTTTCACTGACCAATAAAGATGACACAACCTTCCTGTACTGGTATAGAAGCCTCCGCGGTGTAGTGGTAACAATACTCGCCTTATAAACCAGGGATCCCAGGATCGATCCCGGGCTTCTCCAGACTTTCGGTTGGGTCTTTAAACCGAGGTACCGTCTCCGTATGACCTTAGCTGTTGGTGGGACGTAAAACTCAAACACTCACTCATTCACTCACACACTCTCTCACTCACTCACTCACTCACTCACTCACTCACTCACTCACTCACACACACTCGCTCACTCACTCACTCACTCACTCACTCACTCACTCACTCACTCACTCCTGTACTGATATTTGTCTCATTATTGTCACTGACAAATAAAGATAACACAATCTTACTGTATTGATATTGGTCCCAATATTGTCAATGGCCAATAAAGATAACACACCCTTACTCTATTGATATTGGTCTCACATTTGTCACTGATTGTCACTAAATAATAAGGGTAACACATCCTTACTATATTGATATTTGTCTCATCATTAACACTAAGTAATAATGATAATACACTGATACTGTACTGATATTGGTCTCATTATTGTCACTGATCAATAAAGGTAATACACTCATACTGTACTGATATTGGTCTTATTATTGTCACTGACCGATAAAGATAACACATTCTTATTGCATTCATATAGGTCTCATTATTGTCACTGACCAACAAAGACAACACACTCTTACTGTAGTCGCATTATTTTCACTGACCAATAAAGATAACACAACCATACCGTATTGATATTGGTCTCTTTAATGTCACTGAACAATAAGGATAATCAATACGATAACACAACCGTGCGACATAGTGCATTTTTTCACATCTCCAAACTGGCTACTTTTCTGATGAATATGATTTTGTCTCGCCTTATTCCAAACATAGGTTGTGGATGCTCGTTAGAACCGCTTCATTGAGGTGATTCTAACGAGTACCAAAGCCTTTGTCTTGGAAAATAAATAAGAAAATATTGTACAAGTTTTCTCCCATCTACAAGTTTTCTCTATATTCTCCAGTTCTGTGGTGTATTCCTTGCTTCCAAAGGATAACCCTTTTATAGAACATAGTTGACAGCTCTACAGTTGATGTCTGGGAATGTGTGGCGGCCGTAAAAAGTCTCCTAGCCCTACATCATATTGTAGTTTATATGTTCTTGTCTTTTTGGGATTATTGATTCCCTTGTGGAGTTTTGATAATATTTGAGGGTCACTGATGAGGCCTAATGGGCAGAAACTAGCTTTTCTGGCCCAGTAAATGTACACTCCATATTTTCTAGTTCTGTGGTGTATTCCATGCTTCCAAAGAATAACACTTTTATAGAATATATTTGACGTCACTACAGCTGATGTCTGGGAATGTGTGGCGGCCGTAAACAGTCGTCCTGCCCTACATCATAGTGTAGTTTATATTTACTTATCCTATGGGATCATTGATTCCATTGTGGAATTTTGAAAATATTTGAGGGTCACTGATGAGGCCTAATTTGCCGAAACTAGCTATTCAGGCCCAGAAGACTGTACAATTCATATTTTCTTGTTCTGTGGTGTATTCCTTGCTTCCAAAGGATAACCCTTTTATAAAACATATTAAAGGAGGTGTTCATCTCACGGACTTGTTCACGTGATGACAGGCTAACTGTCTGCCCCCGCCCATCGGGGCTTGAAGAAATAAGTCGGCTGCATGATGCTTCCATGCAGAGCTGAAACCGACCCGCACACGAGTACTACTAAACCGCTTAGAGGATCTAGTCCTGCCCAGGAAAAGCGGTGTGAGTCGGGCGTCCATGCTTATAAGCCCTTTCTTTTCATTGGCCGACAGGGCTTGAGATGTCATTTCATCTCAATGTTGGGTTTAAGTCCCACAAAATTGGAAGCAACGTCTCCAAAATGACCCTTACAGTGTTGACGGGGACGTTAAACCTCAAATCAAACAAACAAAACAGTCTTACTTTATTTATATTGGTCTCATTACTTTCACTGACCAATAACGATGACACAACCTTCCTGTACTGGTATAGAAGCCTCCGCGGTGTAATGGTAACGCTACCCGCCTTATAAACCAGGGATCCCAGGATCGATCCCGGTCTTCTCCAGAATTTCGGTTGAGTCTTTAAACCGAGGTTCCGTCTTCCTATGACCTTAGCTGTTGGTGGGACGTAAAACTCAAACACTCACTCAATCACAATCACTCACTCACTCACTCACTCACTCGCTCACTCGCTCGCTCGCTCGCTCGCTCACTCACTAACTCACTCACTCCTGTACTGATATTGGTCTCATTATTGTCACTGACAAATTAAGATAACACATTCTTACTGTAGTCGCATTATTTTCACTGACCAATAAAGATAACACAACCATACCGTATTGATATTGGTCTCTTTAATGTCACTGAACAATAAAGATAACCAATACGATAACACAACCGTGCGACATAGTGCATTTATTCACGTCTCCAAAATGGCTACTTTTCTGATCAATATGATTTTGTCTCGCCTTTATTCCAAACATAGGTTGTGGATGCTCCTTAGAACCGCTTCATTGAGGTGATTCTAACGAGTACCAAAGCCTTTGTCTTGGAAAATAAATAAGAAAATATTGTACAAGTTTTCTCCCATCTACAAGTTTTCTCTATATTCTCCAGTTCTGTGGTGTATTCCTTGCTTCCAAAGGATAACCCTTTTATAGAACATAGTTGACAGCTCTACAGTTGATGTCTGGGGATGCGTGGCGGCCGTAAAAAGTCTCCCAGCCCTGTATCATATTGTAGTTTATATGTTCTTGTCTTTTGGGATTATTTATTCCCTTGTGGAGTTTTGATAATATTTGAGGGTCACTGATGAGGCCTAATGGGCAGAAACTAGCTTTTCTGGCCCAGTAAATGTACACTCCATATTTTCTAGTTCTGTGGTGTATTCCATGCTTCCAAAGAATAACACTTTTATAGAATATATTTGACGTCACTACAGCTGATGTCTGGGAATGTGTGGCGGCCGTTAACAGTCGTCCTGCCCTACATCATAGTGTAGTTAATATTAACTTATCCTATGGGATCATTGATTTCATTGTGGAATTTTGAAAATATTTGAGGGTCACTGATGAGGCCTAATTTACCGAAACTAGCTATTCTGGCCCAGAAAACTGTACAATTCATATTTTCTTGTTCTGTGGTGTATTCCTTGCTTCCAAAGGATAACCCTTTTATAAAACATAATAAAGGAGGTGTTCATCTCACGGACTTGTTCACGTGATGACAGGCTTACTGTCTGCCCCCGCCCATCGGGGCTTGAAGAAATAAGTTGGCTGCATGATGCTTCCATGCAGAGTTGAAACCGACCCGCACACGAGTACTGCTAAACCGCTTAGTCCTGCCCAGGAAAAGCGGTGTGAGTCGGGCGTCCATGCTTCTAAGCCCTTTCTTTTCATTGGGCGGCAGGGCTTGAGGTGTCATTTCATCTCAATGTTGGGTTTAAGTCCCACAAAATTGGAAGCAACGTCTCCAAAATGACCTTTACAGTGTTGACGGGGACGTTAAACCTCAGATCAAACAAACAATACAGCCTTACTGTATTATATTGGTCTCATTATTTTCACTGACCAATAAAGATGACACAACCTTCCTCTGCTGGTATAGAAGCCTCCGCGGTGTAGTGGTTACGCTACTCGCCTTGTAAACCAGGGATCCCAGGATCGATCCCGGGCTTCTCCAGACTTTCGGATGAGTCTTGAAACAGAGGTACCGTCTCCGTATAACCTTAGCTGTTGGTGGGACGTAACACTCACTCACTCACTCACTCACTCCTGTACTGATATTGGTCTCATTATTGTCACTGACAAATAAAGATAACACACTCTTACTGTATTGATATTGGTCCCAATATTGTCACTGGCCAATAAAGATAACAAACCCTTACTCTATTGATATTGGTCTCACATTTGTCACTGATTGTTACTAAACAATAAGGGTAACACATCCTTACTCTATTGATATTTGTTTCATCATTATCACTGATCAATAAAGATAATACATTCATACTGTACTGATATTGGTCTCATTATTGTCACTGATCAATAAAGTTAATACACTCATACTGTAATGATATTGGTCTCATTAGTGTCACTGACCAACAAAGATAACACACTCTTACTGTAGTCGCATTATTTTCACTGACCAATAAAGATAACACAACCATACTGTATTGATATTGTATTGATAATGTCACTGAACAATAAAGATAACCAATACGATAACAACCGTGCGACATAGTGCATTTTTTTCACATCTCCAAAATGGCTACTTTTCTGATGAAAATGTTTTTGTCTCGCCTTTATTCCAAACATAGGTTGTGGATGCTCGTTAGAACCGCTTGGTTGAGGAGATTCTAACGAGTACCCAAAGCCTTTGTCTTGGAAACGAAATAAGAAAATATTGTACCAGTTTTCTCCCATATACAAGTTTTCTCTATATTCTCCAGTTCTGTGGTGTATTCCTTGCTTCCAAAGGATAACCCTTTTATAGAACATAGTTGACATCTCTACAGTTGATGTCTCGGAATGTGCGGCGGCCGTAAAAAGTCTCCTAGCCCTACATCATATTTGTCTTGGAAAAGAAATAAGAAAATAATGTACAAGTTTTCTCCATATACAAGTTTTCTCTAAATTCTCCAGATCTGTGGTGTATTCGTTGCTTCCAAAGGATAACCCTTTTATAGAACATAGTTGACGTCTCTACAGCTGATGTCTGGGAATTTGTGGCGGCCGTAAAAAGTCACCGTGCACTACATCATATTGTAGTTTATATTTTCTTGTCTTTGGGGATTATTGTTTCCATTGTGGAATTTTGAAAATATTTGAGGGTCACTGATGAGGCTTAACTAGCCATTCTGGCCCTGAAAACATGTACACTTCATATTTTCCAGTTCTGTTGTGTTTTCCTTGCTTCCAAAGGATTACCCTTTCACTGACCAATAAAGATAACAAAATTTTTGTGTATTGATATTGGTCTCATGACTGTCCATCACTAATAAGAATAACACACCCTTACTGTTTTGGTCTCACGACTATCAATGACCTATAGAGATAACACTAACTGAATTGATATTGGTCTTATTATTGTCACTGACCAATAAATATAACACACACTTACTGTATTGATATGTGTCCCATTATTGCCACTGACCAATAAAGATTACACGCAATTACTGTATTAGTATTGGCCCAATTATTGTCACAAATTAATGAAGATAACCCATCCTTACTGTATTGATATATGTCTCATTACCATTTACCAATAAACCGGCCCCGCCCATCGGGGCTTGAAGAAATAGATGGGCTGTTTGATGCTTCCACGCAGAGTTGTAACCGACCCGCACACGAGCACTGGTATACCGCTTAGAGGGTTTAAGCCTGCCCAGGCAAAGCGTTGCGAGTCGGCCCGTCCATGCTTATAAACCCTATAGGTTTCATTGGGCGACAGGTCTTGAGATGTCATTTCATCTCAACGTCGGGTAAAAGTCCCACAAAATAGGAAGCAGCGTCTCCAAAGTGACCTTTACCGTGTTGACAGGGACGTTAAACCTCAAATCCAACAAACAAAAACAAAAAAATGACCAATAAAGATAACACACCCTTATTGCATTGATATTGGTCCCGTTTTTGACACTGACCAATAAACTACCAAACCCTTACTGTATTGACATTGGTCTCATGATTGTCAGTGACCAATAAAGATAACACACTCTAACTGTACTGATATTTGTCTCGTTATTGTCACAGACCAATAAACATAAAAAACACTGACTGTATAGATATTGGTCTAGTCATTATCACTGACCAATAAAGATAACACACCCTTACTGTATTGATATTGGTCTCATGAATGCCAATGACTAACAAAGATAACACACCCTTACTGTATTGATATTGGTTTTACGACTGTCACTGGCCTATAGAGATAACACACACTGAATTGATATTGGCATTATTATTTTCACTGGTCAATAAATATAACACACACTTACTGTATTGATAGTTGTCCCATTATTGTCACTGACCAATAAAGATTACACACAATTACTGTATAGCATTGTTCCAGTTATTGTCACAGACCAATAACGATAACCCATCCTTACTGTTTTGATATAGGTCTCATTATTGTCATTGACCAATAAAAATAACACTCGCTTATTGTATTGATATTGGTCTCATTATTGACACTGACCAATAAAGAAACCAACCCTTACTGTATTGACATTGGTCTCATGATTGTCAATGACCAATAAAGATAACACACTCTTACTGTGTTGATACTTGTCTTATTATTGTAACTGACCAATAAAGATAAAAAAAAAACCTGCTGCATAGATATTGGTTTCGTTATTGACAGTGACCAATAAAGATAACAACACTTTTCTGCATTGATATTGGTCTCATGACTGTCAATGACTTATAAAGATAACACACCCTAACTGTATTGGTATTGGACCGCATAGGAGTACTGGTAAACAGCTTAGAGGACCTTAGCCTGCCCAGGCAAAGCGGTGCGAGTCGGTCCGTCCATGCTTATAAAGCCTATTGGTTTCATTGGAAGGCGGGGCTTGAGAGTCATTTTATTTCAATGTCGGGGAAAAAGTCCCACAAAATTGGAAGCAACGTCTCCAAAATGACCTATACAGTGTTGACGGGGACAATAAACCTCAAATCAAACAAACAAACAAAACTGTATTGATATTGATTTCATAAATGTCACTAACCAATAGATTTAACACCCCCTTGGTGTATTATATTGGTCTTATTATTGTCACATAGTAAAAATAAACACCACCTAACTGTATTGAGATTGGTTCTATTAGTGGCACTGACCAATAAATATAACACAGCCTTTCTGTATTGATATTGGTCTCATGACTGTCAATGATCGATAAGAAAACGCGCCCTTATTATATTGGTATTGGTCACATGACTTTCACTGACCAATAGAGATAGCACATTGTTACTGCATTGATATTGGTCTCATTATTGTCACTGAGCAATAAAGATAAGACGCACTTACTCTAGTGATATAGGTATCATTATTGTCACTGAAAAATAAAGATTGTATTGCTATTGGTTACATGACTGTCACTGACCAAAAAGTTAAATCGACCAAACTGCATTGCTATTGGTCACATGGCTGTCACTGATCAAAAACATAATGTATCTTTATTGTATTGCTATTGGTTGAAAGACTGTCACTATCCAATAAAGTAAAATATCCAAACTATATTGCTGTTGGTCACATTACCGCCATTGACCGATAAAGTTAAATCGTCAAAACTGTAGTGCTGTTGGTCACATGACTGTCACTGAACAATAAAGTTAAAACATCCAAACTGTATTCATATTGGTCACATGACTGTCACTGACCATTGAAGTTAAATCTTCCAGACTGTATTCGTATTGGTCACATGACATTAACTGATCAATAAAGTAAAACTTCTAATCTATATAGCTATCTCTCACATGACTGTATTGCTATTGGTCACATGACATTCACTTATCAATAAAGTAAAACTTCTAATCTATATAGCTCAGCCCCCGCCCATAGGGGCTTGAAGAAATAGATGGGCTGCATGATGCTTCCACGCAGAGCTGAATCCGGCCCGCACACTAGTACTGGTAAACCGCTGAGAGGATCTAAGCCTGTCCAGGAACCGCGGTGCGCCCTATTGGTTTCATTAGGCGACAGGGCTTGAGATGTCATTTCATCTCAATGTCGGGTAAAAGTCCCACAAAATTGGAAGCAACGTCTCCAAAATGACCTTTACAGTGTTGACGGGGACGTTAAACCTCAAATCAAACAAACAAATAATCTATATAGCTATTTCTCACATGACTGTATTGCTATTGGTCACATGACAGTCAGTGGTCAATAAAGGTAAGTCGTCCAAACTGTATCGGTCGCATAATTACACCAACCAATAAAGAATAACAACAAAATTGTATAATTCCTGTTCGTCGCATGACTACCAAACTGGTCACATGACTAACACCGACCACTAAAGAAAAATATATCAACTGTGTCATTGGCCATTGGACTATCAATGACGCGTCCAAACCGTATTGCTATTGGCCACAAGACGGTCTCTGACCAATAAAAATGAAACATCCAAACTGTATTGCCATTGGTCACATGACTGTCACTGACTTATGAGGTTAAAACGTCCAGACACTTTTGCTGTTGGTCACATGATTTGCATTTAGCAATAAAGGTATAAATTCCCGACTGTATTGCAATTGGTCACATGATTGTCACTGATAATACTGAACTTATGCTGGTATGATATGTCTGATTCGAGTACTATGGTCCTTCATAAAGGATCTTATATGAATGTTCATGTATTATTGAATTTATTAAAGGAGTAGAGGGAAAAATAAAAAAAAAATATTCTATCTATCATATGACCTTTAAAACGCATTTTAAGCACAATTTTTTACATTTATGTCAATATTCCATATTAGTAAACACGTCGTCGTGAAGGACGTCGTACATGTAACGTTACGGGGCGTATCTAACTAATTTGCATATATGTATAATCCACTAGTGGATTTCCGAATTTATTACACGGCGTTATTACATTCTCAGACACGACATCATATGATAAAAGAATATAAATTTCCCCTGTACGAAGGCTAGCCTTGCTATGTTATGTTGAAGAAAGGATCCAGCTTGTCAGGTCAGGTCAGGTCGGGTAAGAGCGCAATAGCCATGCAGGACATGTACAATCTTTTCTCTGGGGTGGTGTCGCGTTGCACAGCATGCCATGGTGCGTGCTGCGAGGCGTTGCGCACGGAGGGGATTGTTTTGTTTTTCTTTTAAGTTCTGCAGTTCTTGTACATTAGTTGGATGGTTACATCTGATTTGAGTGCCAGGGCCCTTCAAAATATAAATTTTCCCTGCACAAACGTTATTCATTCGAAGGCTCTGCTGCGCTCAATTGGGTGTTCTCTTGTGTTGTAGCCCTGTACATATGCTGGTAGGTTAAGTCTGATTTGAGTGCCGTAGCCCTTCAAGAACATGAACTATCCCTATACAAATGCTAGCCTTCCTATTAAGTGGGGGCACTGATCAGGAATCGATACTAGCCTTCCTATTTTGTCGAAGAATTCTGCCATAGCACTAGATGCATTGTTAGGACGGGCGGGCTTTGTTTCCATTTTTCTTTTTTTTTTTCTTTAGGTGTGGGTGGGGGTGGGGTTGGGTGTTGGGGGGCTGCTGTACTGCCCACTAGCTGGATGGGAGTTTTTTGTTCTGCAGAGTTCGCTCTGCACGGATGGATTGTTTTCATATTTTGTGATGTAGTACTGTACATCTGCTGGTAAGTTATGTCTGATTTAAGTGTCATGGCTCTTCAAGATGATAAATTTACCTTATACAAAGGCTAGCCATCCCATTGTATAGTGAGGAATTTCCCCATGGCGCGGCCCGCTGTGCACGGATGGATGGGTTCTCTTTTTTCTTATTTATATGCTGTGGTGCTGTGCATATGCTGGTAGGATATGCCTGATTTGAGTACTACGGTCCTTCAAGAGTATAAACTTCCCACTGTGCAAAGGCTAGCCCTGCTATGCTATGTCGAAGATTGTATCCAGTTTGTCAGGTCATGTCAGGCGGGACCTGGCCTGCTACTGGGCAAGAGCCATGCATAACCAGTACAACCTGTATCATGGTGGGTGGTGTCGCCTTGGTCAACGTTTGCCACGGAGCGGTGATGAGTTCTGCGCATGGATAGGGAGTGTTTTTATGCCCCCGCCATGTGAAAAATGGTGGAAGGTCATATAGCGTTGCCCCTGTCCGTCCGTTCGTTCGCTCGTCCGTTCGTTCGTCCTTCCGTCCGAAAACGTAAACGCAGCCAATAACTTGCTTATTTCTGGATGGATTTTGAAATTACTTTGTAGAAATGTTAACCATCCTGAGACGATGTGTCACGTGTAAAACCCAGGTCAGTACCTCAAAGGTCAAGGTCATATATAGAGGTCAAATGTCAAAAAAGGGTCCGAAACTTAAAACATGGTCAATAGCTTTCTTATTTCTGGATGGATTTTGAAATTACTTGGCAGAAATGTTTACCATCATAAGACGATGAGTCATGCATAAAACCCATATCCATTCCGCCAAGGTCAAGGTCGTACTTAGAGGTCAAAGGTAAAATAAGTGTCCAAAACTTAAACATGGTCAATAGCTTTCTTATTTATGAAATTACTAGGCAGAAATGTTAGCCATCATGAGGCAATCTGCCTCGCACAAAACCAAGGTCCTCACATTCAAGGTCAAGGTCAAGGTCATACTTAGAGGTCAAAGATTAAAAAAGGGTCCAAATCTAATACACAGTCAATAACTTAGTTATTTCTGGATGGATTTTGAATTACTTTGCAGAAGTGTTAATCTTCATGAGACGATATGTCGTGCCCGAGACCCATGTTGGTACCTCCAAGGTCAATGTCATACTGAGACGTAAATGGTTAAGACAAATGTCTTTTTCTTGTGTCCGGTTATTCTGAATGGATTTGGAAATTACTTGGTAGAAATGTTAACCGTCAAGAGTCAGTATGTCATACGCAAGACCAGTTTGGTACATTTAAGATCATGGTCATACTTTGAGGTCAAAGGTTAAGAAAAGTGTTCAATATATTTGTTGTTCATTGATGGATTTTTCAGGTGGGGCATCCGTGTCCTATGGACGCATTTCTAGTTTCTTCTTTTTTTTTCTGCTGCAGTACTGTATGTACTTCAAGAATATAAATTTCCGAAGTACGAGGCGTTGCTCATGTTTTTGTTGTTGTTGTTGTTTTCGGTCGACTGGTTTACCAGTTGACCCAAAGTAATAAAGCAAAGAACTGAAATCGTGCTGTTGTCCACGTGACCACTTTTGGGAAACCAAGATTACTATTTTTATTGATGTTAGGTCAGTTGGTATAGGAAATGCGTTTTTTTGAAAGTTGATTTTTAAAATCAAGTTTCTATGTTAATCCATTTCTACTTCCGGTACTGGCTCGCGTGACTCCACTTCCGCTGTTCGTTCGCTGCATAAAATAGTCGAAAGGAACTCTTGAAAATTAATTTTGCAGGCATGGAACATCTTTCAAAATATTTCATTTTTCGAGACTGTATACGAATTGAATATAAATTGGCACAGAAAGACGAATTCTGAAAAGAAAACAATACTCTTGAATTTTTTTCCTACACGCTTTCCGATGATATTTATGTAACTGGTTTGAGATTTTACTCTTTCATCCCTGAGTTTCTAAACACTTCTCGCTTTGAATATATTCTTATAGAAAGGGATTTCTGATTAGTTCAGTGACATGATGACAAACAGTGTACATGTAGATTCTGGCTTGACGTGCTAGTTACGTGTTGTCTTGCAGATGTGCATAGACACAGTGTATTTCTACCCTACAGGGTTAAAAGGGTTAGCTCGCTTGTGACCAGCTAAACAAACCTTTGCTGACTGCCATCGAACACAGTTATTCACCTGCTTTCGAGAGCTCTAATTACAAACATGTGTTGTAAGCTGTGAGTTTTAAATCAAGTTCCGTACATTTCGAAAATAGTGAAGACACCATTCAGACGCTATATTCTATGGCCTCTAATCTGTCTTAACTGTTTCCGAATGTGTCTCATTATTGAAACAATTGGCATTTATGGGATAATGTTTTTCGTAACCCGTACAGGTTGGAATAAACTTATCTTAATTCGCATTGGGTAGTCGAGGTTCGCTAAACGCAGCGTCTGATCAGGGTTATAATGTCTAAATCAGATGGTTTTAAAATGATCTCTTTTTTTTTCGTCAAGTTATGTTCCTTTTTATGTCCCGACGCCCGCAGGAACATGGCTTCTAGCGACTTCACAACGTATGTGCATCGTCGTACCAATGCGACGTTGATGCGACGTTGCTAAGACGTCATGTGCCGGCTAGTAGAACTTCTCTGTAAGATTATTAGCAGATGAGACAATCAAAGAATGTACTGAGCTAATTTAGTAATTTATGGTTTTTCCATGAAGAAATTAGCAGACAGATTTATCTTTCTTTCTTTCTTCCTTTTATTTTTCTTCGTGGGGGTAGTTGGGCGAGGCAAAAGTGATGTGTATCTTGTGTCACTGGGAAGTCCAGCTGATATTTACTTACAGCTGGGGGCAAGGCCTGCTGTTCTTGCAGCAGGTAACGGTAGAGAGGGGGTGGGGGTTGTGGGGTGTTGTTATTTCTTCTGTTTCTACACTTTCATTCATTTTCCTCTTTATCCTCTGCCCCTTACTTTCATCTCCTCTACTGTCTTTTCTATCTGGTTTCTCCCTTTCTCTTGGAGAAGACAAAAATGATCCACAAGGGTTGACCTGTCTGAAACTAAAAACAATCGATGAATCTTTTTTCTGCGTCGAATATTTAACCCTCTGGGACCTTGTCAACAAGATATCTAGATAACTGCTTGATCTACGACTGACATTAGTATCATAATAATTATTTCTCATAAATCAACTTTCCTCAGTACTTTCAGTACTTCTTTGATTATACACTGCACTAATTTTAGCTTCCTTCACTATTATCTGACAGGCGAAACCAGATTTCACAAACTTTTGAGGTTTAAACTTCAGTCATGGTGACTACGAAACCAGTTTTGCAAATAATGTTGACTGTTCAGACGTCTCGTTCTGAGATGTCCGATCTGGACCTACACTGTTTGCCAGTAGGCCTATCCCGTTCCGTAGGTATCCGGTACAAAACGTTTTTTTACGTTCCTTATAAAATTATTTCACACATCTATGTGGAAAAAACTAGGTCAATATCACTAAAAGTAAGAATGCCCCCGCCGATCGTCTCTTGCTTGATCTTTAGAGTAGACAGGCACACTCTCTAACTAAACTAGATACTACAACATTCTCCAAGAAAAATAATTATGGCTAAATGTTTAAGTCGTTCAACGGGACATGATTCTGAAAAATAGCGGCTGGGTCAGAAACTTGTTTCCTTTAATCACTTGTTCAATTCATGTCTGTGTGGGCTGTGTTGCAATTTTCAATGTCCTGAGGAGTTATGGAGACACGAACAGTACTATTTAATCTTCTATTCTACTTATATGGCCAAAATGGTTTACATTAGGTAAACATGTCCGTAAGAAATAATGGCGTCCAACATGGTGTCAGAAAATGATAAATGTTCGGTAAAAATGATAACATCTTTATTATTTCTGCTTTCAACATAGATTGTGGGTGTTTGTTAGAACTGACTCAGTGAGGTGGTTCTAACGGGTACCCACAATCTATGTTTATGAGCAAAAATAAGGCAGATAATGTATACCCCCGTAAACACCACTTTTCTCTGTATAAAGTGGGGTTTAGGGGGTCTTCGTTTCACGGACTTGTTATCGTGATGAACGTCGTTCAAGGGAGCATACGTCTCTAATAAGGGGCTGGACCAGAATCTTGTTTCCTTTAGGCACTTATACAATGCATGTCTGAACAGCGTTGCCGGTTCAGTGTCCTGCATAGGAGTTGCGGAGACACGAACAGTACTATTTAACCTCGCATTTAAGTCATTCAAGGGGACATTATTCAACAATACGGGATTGTATCAGAATTGTGTTTCCTTAATGCAATGCATGTCTGAACTGTGTTGGAAGAAACAACGTCCCGCGTCATATACTGTAGACACGAACAGAACTATTTAACCTTATATGGTACAAATATGGCCAATAGTTTACATCATTAAAACACGCCTATATAATTTTGACCCCTTTGAACCCCACTTCTATCTAGTAAAACTGGGGTTTACAGGGGTAACCCTTATTTTTTCTTATTTCTGCCCCAAATATAGATTGTGGGTACTCGTTAGAACCGCCTGCTGAGGTGGTTCTAAAGAGTACCCACAATCTATATTTTGAAAAATTACAATTAGAAAAATATCATTTTTTTTATCCTAAATTTTTCCTTTTTTTCGGCGATGTATTTGTATAGGCGTGTTTTCGTAATGAAATAACATAATTCTGCAATAAGGGGCCGGAACAGAATCCTGTTTCCGCTATGCACTTTTTCAATACATGTCTGAACCGGAGAAGAAACAACACCTGACATTCCATTGCAGAGCTTGGCGTGCTCACTAGTGACCACAGCGGTGAGAGACCTAATGCTGAAGAGTCGGTGCTCTTACCCACTTGGCCACAGAGGTCCGAACAAAATGGGCTATTCACATCTACCAGAATGATCCTAAGTGTTTGGATATACAGGTTTAGGCCTCGTCTAGGCAATCAGTGCACGCCCAGAGACAGGAATCACGCGTTGGGTTTGATAAACACTGTTGACCCAGACAGACGCCATAGAAAACGGCATTTGATCACGGTCTACAGTATTTTCTTAACATACTGGTATTTCAGGGTTAAATCGCAGTTCAGAACTGTCGATAAATCAGCGCTTAAGGTGCGAGAGTTTGTCGTCTGCTTTATATACTTTTCCAACTTTTTACACATAATGGTGCATCTAGGCAAACGGTGTGGATGCAGATCAAACTGCTTATAGTGGAGCTGTCCGATCTTGGTCCACATTGACACTTGACAACAATGCAGACGAGAATTGTTGTGATTGGCATATTGAGCGTCTGTCGTATGCAGACGAAATCAACGGAACATTCTGAGCTATATATAGATAGATTTCGGCCAGCAAAACAAGCCTTAGGACATACATTAACCCATTTAGTACCAGAAACCCCAAAACGGGTACCCTCGCAAACAGTTCAGGCCCAGATCAGACGCGCGGCGTCTGGTCAGGGCCTACACTGTTTGCAAAAAGTTCGGCCATTTTCCAAATCAATTTTGAAGAAAACACAACCTGACACCCATTACTATATCTGACCCGTGCGACATATTGCATTTCTTACATATCCAAAATGGCTACTTTTCTGATGAAAATCAGTTATATTTTTCTTATAAATGCCATAAATGCTCAAAACAAAGGTTGAGGGTGCTTGTTAGAACCGCCTCAGTGAGGGGGTTATAACGAGTACCTACAACCTATGCCTTGGAGCAGAAATACGAAAAATAATGTATACCCCCATAAACCCAAGTTTTCTCAATATAAAGTGGGGTTTAGTGGGGTGTACATTTCACGGACTTGTTCACGTGATGCCTGGATTTTGAAATGGACTCCTGCTATATATTTATATGGTGGAAGATTTCATTTGGTACAAAAAGGGTTAAAAAGGCAGTGAAGTGGTCAAAATGTTTGACAACGCCTCAACTGTCTTTTTAGCCCCCGCCCATAGGGGCTTGGAGAAATATATGGGCTGCATGATGTTTCCATGCAGAGCTGAATCTGGCCCACACACTAGTACTGGTAAACCGCTTAGAGGAACCGCGGTGCAAGGCGGACCGTCCATGCTAATAAACCCTATTGGTTTCATTGGGTGACAGGGCTTGAGAAGTCATTTCATCTCAACGTCGGGTAAAAGTCCCACAAAATTGGAAGCAACATCGCCAAAATGACTTTTACAGTGCTGACGGGGACGTTAAACCTCAAATCAAACAAACAAATTGTTTGCATTTGCGCTTGAGCACTATCAATGGAATATTGTAAATGCAGTAAGATGAATCTGTTGTGTTGCTTCTATTAAGTACATATATGTATACAGAAGGGCATACGATGCAGCTGAAAAGAGTTTGGGCTAGGTCAAGAAAGTAAATAAATAAATGCATATAAAATGAAAGATAAATATACTTGAGAACCTCCAAAATGCTATCCGAGTTCAACATCGACTCAGCAAACTGACAGATGCCACACCAGGCAACATAACGCGGCGTCTGGCCTAGACTTAACCCCAATCTTGCTGAATGTTCATTTAAGCCACACCCATTTCTGTCTATCAACCAATCAAATTACTTGATGTAATTTATTGCTACAAATTCATACACTAAATGCTAAACACTGTAGATCCTGATCAGATGGCTTCTTGAGAAGCCATCTGATCAAGAAGCCATCTGATCTGGATCTACACTGTTTGCAAAGATAAGGGTTGTCGTGAACAGCAAGATAAGGGTTAAAATTCTGGAATTTAAGGGTTGAACTACTTTCAGGACTATTTTCTCAGCCGTCACTCAGAGACAGTCGGCCCACACGTAATTTCAGTGCTTTGATTTGTGATGGAGACCTGTACATATGCTGGTAGTTTGTGTCTGATTTGAGTGCCACGGCCCCTTCAAGAACATAAGTCATCCCTATAAAAGGCTAGCCTTCCTATGTAACGGTGAAGAATTCTCTCATGTCGCGCGACACTACGCATGTGCGGACGAGTTTTGCTTTACGTCTTCTCTTTGACTTGTATATTTGCTTGTAGTATACAGTTGAGTGCATTACGGAAAAACGCCTATACAAATACATTGTAAATTTTGCCACCGAAAAAACGAAAATTTTAAGATGAAAAATTTTGATATTTTTCTTATTGCTGCACAAAATATAGAGAAATAAGAAAAATAATGCTTTCCACTGTAAATCCGAGTTTTACTGTATAAAAGTGGGGTTCAAAGGGGTCAAAATTATATAGGTGTGTTTTAGTGATGATTAGGCATGAGACTTTTCAGATTTTTGGCAGATTTCAGATTGTTTGGCTTTAAAAAGTGTTTTGCATAGTTCTTTTTTTCTGAAGTTGCAAAATGACAGGGTTTCAGATTTTTCACTCAGGTTTCACATTTTCTGAGCAGTCCTCCAGTCTCATCCCTGTGCAAAGTTCTTGTGCCCGCTCCATAACTTTGACACCGTTGACCAGATCTTCATGAAACTTCATACACATTTGAAACACCATAAGACGACGTGCAGGACATATGAACCATAACTCTGAGTTGTCTACTTTTAGAGTCATCGTCCTTTCAACATTGAACATAGTCATTTCTACCTTGTACTCATGTCCTCTCTGTAAGTTGAAAACTGTTCGACATATTTCCATGTAATCTAACGCAAAGAGACAACATGCAGACACAAGCACCATTACTCTGGTTAACCTACTTCCTAAGTTGTAGCCCTTTGAATCTAGTAAATATTGAAATTAGCCATTTCTACCATCAGTTAACTCGCGTTTGCTCTGTAAGTTGGAAACTATTTCAAATATTTTGATGAAATTTCACTAAAATTTAACGCTTATGACCGTAATTGTATCTTATTTACATCTGGTGTTATGGCCCTTGAAACGTTAAAAAAGTGAGTTCTGTAATATATTTATGTCTGCTCTATAATTTGAAAATTGTTGGAGACATTTTCTTGAAAGTTGATGCAAATGCACCTCACCATGATATGTTATACAGAAGACATCACGCAAACACACCTATATAATTTGGAACTCCTTGAACCCCACTTTTTTATCTTATTTTTCTTAATTCTGCTCTAAAATAGAGACTGTGGGTTCTCCTTAGAACCACCTCATCGAGGCGGTTCTAATGAGTAACCACAATATATATTTTGAGCAGAAATAAGAAAAAAATGTCACAATTTTTATCGGAAAATTTTCATCTTTTTCGGCCGTAAAATTTAAATGTTTCCATAATGCAAGAACCATTACTCCGAATTACCTGCTTTTGGAATCACGTCTCTTTGAAAATTGTAAATAGTGGTCCTAGTCACTCATTTGTGTTCTTTCTACAACTGTATGAATGCTTTTTGAAGCTTTGCAAAAAAGTTAAAAAACAAAATAAGACGACATGAAAAACACAAGAACCATAACTCAGGCTTAGCTAAGTTATGGCTGTTTGGACATTGAAAGTAACGGTTTCTGTGATATATTTGTATCTACTGTGAAAATAGAAAACTATTTGAAGACATTTTCCATAAAATCCACACAAAGGTGAAGCATCATGATTGATTCTGTTCAAATTAGAACTGTATCTTTTGGAGCAAAGGCCCTTGGAACATTGAAAATACGTTATCCAAGTTAAGTATTCATGTCAGCTTTATTTAGGGTAAACTACTACTACTTTAAATACTACTACTACTACTTTAACTACTATTACTACTACTTTAACTACTACTACTACTACTACTTTAACTACTACTAGTACTACTTTTATTACTACTAGTACTACTTTTATTACTACTAGTACTACTTTTAGTACGACTAGTACTACTTTAAGCTATTACTACTACTACTGTAACTATAACTACTACTTTAAGTACTTCTACCACTCATACTTTAATTTCTACTACTACTACTACGTTAACTACTACTACTACTTTATTTACTACTACTACTACTTTAACTCCTACTACTACTTTAACTACTACTGCTGCTACTTCTTTAACTACTATTTCTACTTTAACTACTACTACCACTATTTTCACTGCTGCTTCTACTACTACTTTAACTACTACTACTATTCCTTTAACTACTACTACTAGTACTTTTTTGTAGTATCTGCTGCTATTTCTGTTCCCCCCCCCACAAAACCGGGCTTTGAGAAACAGATGGGATTGCATGGTTCTACTACTTGAAAGACAACTACTACTACTATTCCTTTAACTACTGCTACTTCTTTAACTTTTACTACTACTACTTTAACTACTACTACTACTTTAACAACTACTACTACTTTAACAACAACGTTAACTGCTATTTGAACTACTACTACTACTACTACTACTACTACTACTACTACTACTACTACTACTACTACTACTACTACTACTACTACTACTTCCACTACAACTACTACCTTAACTACTTCTATACTACTACAATAAAATTCTACTTCAATAAAATAAAGTTTAAACCAACTACTACTACTTTAACAACAACTTTAACTGCTATTTTAACTACTACTACTACTACTACTTTTATTACTACTACTACTACTTTAACTACTCCTACTACTACTATTTTAACTACTACTACTAATACTATTTTAACTACTACTACTTATACTTTAACTACTACTACTACTTTTATTACTACTAGTACTACTTTAAGCTATTCCTACTACTACTTTAACTATAACTACTACTTTAACTACTTCTACCACTCATACTTTAATTTCTACTACTACTACTGCTACTACGTTAACTACTACTACTACTACTTTATTTACTACTACTACTACTTTTACTCCTACTACTACTTTAACTACTACTGCTACTACTACTTCAACTACTACTACTAGTACTTTATTGTAGTATCTGCTGCTATTTCTGTGCCCCACCCCCCACAAAATGGGGCTTTGAGAAACAGATGAGATTGCATGGTTCTACTACTTGAAAGACAACTACTATTACTATTCCTTTAACTACTGCTACTTCTTTAACTATTACTACTACAACTTTAACTACTACTACTACCTTAACAACTACTACTACTTTAACAACAACGTTAACTGCTATTTGAACTACTACTACTACTACTACTGCTACTACTACTACTACTACTACTACTACTACTACTACTTCCACTACAACTACTACCTTAACTACTTCTACTAATGCCACTTTAACTACTACTACTACAACTACTACTACTTCAACTACTACTTCTTTGCCTCCGCCCATCGGAGCTTGAAGAAATATATGGGCTGCATGATGCTTCCACGCAGAGCTGAATCCGTCCCGCACATGAGTACTGGTAAACCGCTTAGAGCATTAAGGCATGTCCAGGCAAAGCGGTGCGCACGAGTTGGACCGTCCATGATTATAAACCCTCTTGGTTTCATTGGGCGACAGGGCTTGAGATGATATTTTATTTCATTGTTTGGTAAAAGTCCCATAAAATATTGGAAGCAAAGTCTCCAAAATGACCTTTACAGTGTTGACGGCGACGTTAAACCTCAAATCAAAGAAACAAAACAAAACTTCTACTTCTACTACTACTTTAACTACTAATACAACAACTTCTTTAACTACTACTACTTTAACTACTACTACAACAACTTCTTTAACTACTACTACTTCTGATTTTTAACTGCTACTTTAACTACTCCTACTACTACTACTTTAACTACTACTACTAATTTCACTACTACTACTACTACTACTACTACTACTACTACTACTACTACTACTACTACTACTACTATTACTACTTTAACTACTTTAACTACTACTACTACTACTACTACTACTACTACTTTAACTACTACTACTACTACTTTAACTACTACTTCTGCTACTACTACTTTAACTGCAACTACTACTACTTTAACTACAACTACTACTACCTTGACTTCTACTATTACTTCTGCTACTTTAACTACTACTACTATTACTACTACTTCTTTCACTACTACTCCTCCTACGACTACAACTACTTTAACTACAACTACTCCTACTATTTTAACTAGTACTACTACTACTACTTTAACTACTACTACTACAACTACTACTACTATTACTACTACTACTAC
>OY757023.1:44061843-44392234 GCA_963580285.1 Lucinisca nassula | reverse complement strand
GGGGCCCTTTGGTTTTACATGGGCTTATATAGGGAGAATCTATAAAAATCTTCTTCTCTGAAACCGCAAGGCCCAGGTCTTTGATATTTGGTATGAAGCTTCATCTAGTGGACCCCTACCAAGATTGTTCAAATTATAGTGCAGGGGCCAAAAATGACCCCGCCCCGGGGCCCTTTGGTTTTAACATTGGCTTATATATGTAAAATCTTTAAAAATCTTCTCTCTGAAACCGCAAGGCCCAGGTCTTTGATATTTGGTATGAAGCTTCATCTAGTGGACCCCTATCAAGATTGTTCAAATTATAGTGCTGTGGCCAAAAATGCCCCCACCCGGTGCCTTTGGTTTTACAGGGGCTTATATAAGGAAAATCTTAAAAATCTTCTTCTCTGAAACCACAAGGCCCAGGTCTTTGATATTTGGTTTGAAGCTTCATCTAGTGGACCCCCTACCAAGATTGTTCAAATTATAGTGCTGGGGCCAAAAATGCCCCGCCCCAGGGCCCTTTGCTTTTACATGGGCTTCTACATGAAAAATCTTTAAAAATCTTCTTCTCTGAAACCGCAAGGCCCAGGTCTTTGATATTTGGTATGAAGCTTCATCTAGTGGACCCCTACCAAGATTGTTCAAATTAAAGTGCTGTGGCCAAAAATGCCCCAGCCCTGGGCCCTTTGGTTTTACATGGGCTTATACAGGGAAAATCTTTAAAAATCTTCTTCTCTGAAACCGTAAGGCCCAGAGCTTTGATATTTGGTATGAAGCTTCATCTAGTGGACCCCTACCAAGATTGTTCAAATTATTGTGCTGGGGCCAAAAATGCCCCCGCACCGGGGCCCTTTGGTTTTACATGGGCTTATATAGGGAAAATCTATAAAAATCTTCTTCTCTGAAACCGCAAGGCCCAGGTCTTTGATATTTGGTATGAAGCTCCATCTAGTGGACCCCTACCAAGATTGTTCAAATTATAGTGCTGGGGCCAAAAATGCCCCTGCCCCGGGGCCCTTTGGTTTTACATGGGCTTATATAGGGAAAATCTTTAAAAATCTTCTTCTCTGAAACCGTAAGGCCAAGAGCTTTGATATTTGGTATGAAGCTTCATCTAGTGGACCCCTACCAAGATTGTTCAAATTATTGTGCTGGGGCCAAAAATGCCCCCGCCCGGGCCCTTTGGTTTTACATGGGCTTATATAGGGAGAATCTATAAAAATCTTCTTCTCTGAAACCGCAAGGCCCAGGTCTTTGATATTTGGTATGAAGCTTCATCTAGTGGACCCCTACCAAGATTGTTCAAATTATAGTGCAGGGGCCAAAAATGACCCCGCCCCGGGGCCCTTTGGTTTTAACATTGGCTTATATATGTAAAATCTTTAAAATCTTCTTCTCTGAAACCGCAAGGCCCAGGTCTTTGATATTTGGTATGAAGCTTCATCTAGTGGACCCCTATCAGATTGTTCAAATTATAGTGCTGTGGCCAAAAATGCCCCCACCCGGTGCCTTTGGTTTTACATGGGCTTATATAAGGAAAAATCCTAAAAAATCTTCTTCTCTGAAACCACAAGGCCCAGGTCTTTGATATTTGGTTTGAAGCTTCATCTAGTGGACCCCTACCAAGATTGTTCAAATTAAGTGCTGGGGCCAAAAATGCCCCCGCCCCAGGGCCCTTTGCTTTTACATGGGCTTCTACATGAAAAATCTTTAAAAATCTTCTTCTCTGAAACCGCACGGCCCAGGTCTTTGATATTTGGTACGAAGCTTCATCTAGTGGACCCCTACCAAGATTGTTCAAATTAAAGTGCTGTGGCCAAAAATGCCCCAGCCCTGGCCCTTTGGTTTTACATGGGCTTATACAGGGAAAATCTTTAAAAATCTTCTCTGAAACCGCAAGGCCCAGGTCTTTGATCCCCCCCCCCCCCCCCCCCCCCCCCCGGCATACAAAGTATGATGGGGGTATATTGTTTTCGTCCGTCCGTCCATCTGTCTGTCCTTCTGTCCATTGGTCCGTCTGTCCATCCGTCCGTTATTATTTTGGTTAGTTTGCGTCAAAGTTTCTAGGAGATTGTTACTGTCGAACCATTTGATAGATTTAGTTGATACTTACACTGAAGTTACATACTGGTCTTAAGCTTTCATTGATGCATGTCCCAGCCCCGACATTGACCTTGATGTCACAGACTTAAAACTTTTACATTTGGTTAAAGTTTTGGGTCAAAGTTTCTGAGAGATTGTATCTTCTAAACCCTTTGATAGATTTAGTTGATACCTACAATGAAGATTTCATTGATGCATGTCCTACCCCCCACAGTGACCTTGAGGTCGCTTTCTCTAGTATTTGGTGTGAAGCTTCATCTTGTAAACCTCTACCAAGATTGTTCAAATTATAGCCCTGGGTCAAAAATGCCCCCGCTCTGGGGCCCCTTGATTTTACATGGGCTTATATCGGGAAAATCTTCAAAAATCTTCTGAAACCGCAAGGCCCAGGTCTTTGATATTTGGTATGGAGCTTCATCTAGTGGACCCCTACCAAGATCGAGTGCTGGGACCAAAAAATGCCTCCGTCTCGGGGCCCTTTGGTTTTACATAGACTTATATAGGGATAATCTTTAAAATCTTCTTCTTTGAAACCACAAGGCCTAGGTCTTTTATATTTGGTGTGAAATTTCAGCTAGTGGACCTCTATCAAAATTGTTCAAATTATAGCCCTGGGGCCAAAAATGTCCCCGCCCCAAGACCATTTGGTTTTACATAGACTTATATAGGGAAACCTTTAAAAATCTTCTCCGAAACTGCAAGGCCCATGTCTTTGATATTCGGTATGGAGCTTCATCTAGTGGACCTCTACCAAGATTGTTCACATTATAGCCCCTGGGCCACAAATGCCCCCGTCCCGGGGCCCTTTGGTTTTACATAGACTTATACAGAGATAATCTTTGAAAATCTTCTTCTCTGAAACTGCAAGGCCCAGGTCTTTGATATTTGGTGTGAAGCTTCATCTAGTGGACCTCCATCAAGATTGTTTAAATTATAGCCCTGAGGCTAAAAATGCCCCCGCTCTGGGGCCATTTGGTTTTACATAGGCTTATGTACAGAATATCTTAAAAAAAAATCTTCTTCTCTGAAACCGCAAGGCCCAGGTCTTTGATATTTGGTGTGTAGCTCTATCTAGTGGACCTTTGCCAAGGTTGTTCAAATTATGAAGCTTCAACTTTTCAGACCTCCCTCAACATTATGCACATTATATCCCTGGTGTCAATAATGGCCCTCCCCGGGGCCCACTTGTTACTCTATGGATCAGGTGAGCGATCCAGGGCCATCATGGCCCTCTTGTTTAGCTCACCTGTCACGTAGTGACAAGGTGAGCTTTTGTGATCACTTTTTGTCCGTCGTCCGTGCGTGCGTAAACAATTTCTTGTCCGCACGATAGCATCTTCATTTATGATTTGATTTTAAACAGACTTGCACACAACTTGTACCACCATGAGGTCTAGGTTCCTTTCTTGAACCAGCCATATCCCATCATGTGTTACGGAGTGACGGCCCCTGAAATGGCAAAAATTGCCTATTTTGGTCTTGTCCGCACGATAGCATCTTCATTTATGATTTGATTTTAACCAGACTTGCACACAACTTGTACAACCATGAGGTCTGGGTTCCTTTCTTGAACCGGCCATATCCCATCATGTGTTAAAGGAGTTACTGCCCCTGAAAGGGCAAAAATTGCCTATTTTGGTCTTGTCCGCACGATAGCATCTTCATTTATGATTTGATTTTAACCAGACTTGCACACAACTTGTACCACCATGCAATCTAGGTTCCTTTCTTGAACTAGCCATATCCCATCATGTGTTACGGAGTTACGGCCCCTGAAACGGCAAAAATTGCCTTTTTTGGTCTTGTCCGCACAATAGCATCTTCATTTATGATTTGATTTTAACCAGACTTGCACACAACTTGAACCACCAGGAGATCTGGGTTCCTTTCTTGAACCAGCCATATCCCATCATATGTTACGGAGTTACGGCCCCTGAAAGGGCAAAAATTGCCTATTTTGGTCTTGTCCGCACGATAGCATCTTCATTTATGATTTGATTTTAACCAGACTTGCACACAACTTGTACCACCATGAGATCTGAGTTCCTATTTTGAACCAGCCATATCCCATCATGTGTTGCGGAGTTACGGCCCCTGAAAGGGCAAAAGTTGCCTTTTTTGGTCTTGTCTGCATGATAGCTGTTCCATTTATCATTTGATTTTAACTAAACTTGCACACATTTTGTACCACCACAAAATATCTCCGTCAAGTTCAAATATGGGTCATGTTGGGTCAAAAAGTAGGTCAGTAGGTCAAATCAGACAAAAATCATGTGAAGACACTAGAGGCCACAGTTTTGGTCCGATCATCATCAAACTAGCCCAGAATGATCATCTTGACAATATCTCAGTCAAGTTTGAATATGGGTGTTGTAGGGTCAAAAAGTAGGTCAGTAGGTCAAATCATAGAAAAACCTTCTGAACACACTAGAGGCCACATTTTATGTCCAATCATCATCAAACTTGCTCAGAATGATCATCTTGATAATATCTTGGTCACATGCGAATATGGGTCATGTCGGTTCAAAAAGTAGGTCAGTAGGTCAAATCACAGAAAAACCTCGTGAACACACTAGAGGCCACAGTTTTGGTCCAATCATCATCAAACTTGCCCAGAATGATCATCTTGACAATATCTGAGTCAAGTTTGAATATGGGTCATGTCGGTTCAAAAAGTAGGTCAGTAGTTCAAATCAGAGAAAAACCTTGTGTACACACTAGAGGCCACATTTCTGGTCCGATCATCATCAAACTTGCTCAGAATGATCATCTTGATAATATCTTAGTCACGTTCGAATATGAGTCATGGCAGGTCAGAAAGAAGCTCAGTAGGTCACATCAGAGAAAAACTTTGTGAACACACTGGAGGCCACATTTTTGGTCCAATCATCATCAAACTTGCTCAGAATGATAGTCTTGACAATTTCTCGGTCAAGTTCGAATATGGGTAATTTCAGGTCAAAAAGTAGGTCAGTAGGTCAAATTATATAAAAACCTTGTGAACACACTAGAGGCCACAGATTAGGTCCGATCATCATCAAACATGCCCAGAAAGATCATCTTGACAATATCTGAGTCAAGTTTGAATATGAGTCATGTCGGTCCAAAAAGTAGGTCAGTAGATAAAATCATAGAAAAACCCTATGAACACACTAGAAGCCACAGTTTTGGTCTGATCATCATCAAACTTGCTAAAAATGATAATTTGACAATATCTCAATTAATTTCGAATATGGGTCATATCTGGCCAGTAAGTAGGTCAGTAGGTCAGATTGTTGAAAAACCTTGTGGACACACTAGAGACCCCAGTTTTGGTCTGATCATCATTAAACTTGCTCAGAATGATCATCTTGACAATATCTGGGTCAAGTTTGAATATGGGTCATGTCGGGTCAAAAAGTAGGTCAGCAGGTCAAATCATAGAAAAAACGTTTTGAACACTCTAAGAGGCCACAGTTTTAGTCAAATCATCATAAAACTTGCTCAGAATGATCATTTGGACAATATCTCAGTTAAGTTCGAATATGGGTCATGTCAAATCAAAAAGTAGATCAATAGGTTATATTGTCATAACTTTTGAACTGTTTGAGATAGAGCCTTCATATTTAGCATGTAGGTTCCTTGTGACAAGGGCTTCCCACTCATATAAAGATTTGATCTGTGACGTTGACCTGTGACCTACTTTATCATAACTTTTGAACCATATGAGATAGAGCCTTCATATTTTGCATGTATGTTCCTTGTGACAAGGTTTTCTCAACCATTCAAAACTTTTGAGCCATGACCTTGACCTTTGACCTACTTTGTCATAACTTTTGGAGCATTTAAGATACAGCCTTCATATTTGGCATATAGGTTCCTTCATAGGAGTGAGTGTTTGAGTTTGAAGTCTCACCAACAGCTAAGGTCATACAGTTATGAGACCTCTGTTTAAAGACCAATCTGAAAGTCTGGAGAAGCCTGGCATCGATCCTGCTACCCTGGTTTACAAGGCAAGTAGCATGACCACTTCACCATGAAGGCTTCTAAACTTCATTGGAATGTTGTGTAGATGACCCTCTAGGAAAATAGCATAACGATTAACAAATGGTTACAAGAGCTAAAAATAGAAACATTGTAAATTTGCTTCAAATGCGAACTCCTTCTAAACCTTTGAGCCAATTGGATTTAAAACTTCACAGGAATGTTGCCTAGGTGACTCCCTACCAAAATAGTTAATACTCATTCCACTCCAATGAACAAGATGGCTTCCAGAGCTAAAAATAAAAAAAATTTCTTCAAACAATAATTCCTTCTGTACCCTTGGGCCAACTTCATTCAAACGTTGAAGTAATGTTACTTAGATGACCCTCTACCAAAAAGGCTAAAACAATCCCGCTCTGAAGAAAAAATGGCCACCGGAGCTAACAATAGAAAAATATTGTAAATCTGATTCAAACGTGAACCCCTCCTAAACCCTAAGGACAATTTGATTCAAACCTAACAGGAATGTTGCCTAGGTTACTCCCTACCAAATAAGCTAAAATCACTCTGCTGATGAACAAGATGGCAACCATAGCTAAAATAGAATGTACTCGAGACAGTGTCACACAGGTGAGCGAACCAGGGCCCTGTGGGCCCTCTTGTATATCTGTTTAGTTTGTACCAATTTATGTCTTTAAAAGTGAAGAAAATTTATCACAAGAATTTTTAATTAACAGAAACATCTGTGGTGGGGAAGAAACGGGCCGGCCCAGTTCTTCCCCACCCCCACTTTCCAAATTATATTTAGATTGGAGCACTAAAGGGTTGTTGCTTATTATATCTGTTTAGTTAATACCAATTAATGTCATAAAAAGCTAAGAAAATTAATCATAGATACTGGAATTAGTATGAAAATGTCCTTGGATGTCCATATATTGTATAGCATAGAGAAAATTTTGCCATTCAAGCTGTAAAGACTCAAAACTAATTGATGATGGTTTCTTTTTAAATTTTTAACAATTTGTGAGGCATAAATTACTCGTTCCCTATGGTTCTAAAAAAATTTCAGGTGGGGAAGAAACTGACTGGGTGGGGAAGAAACTGACTAGTCAGTTTCTTCCCCGGGGAAGAAACGGGCCGGCCAAGTTCTTCCCCGGGGAAGAAACTGACTGGGGGGGGGGGAAGAACTGGCCTGCTACACTGGTACCCACTGGTTTTACATAGACTTATGTAGGGAAAACCTTTGAAAATCTTCTTGTCTGAAACCAGAAGGCCAAGGCCTTTGATATTTGGTATGAAGCTTTAGCTTATGGATTTCTACCAAGATTATTCAAATTATAGCCCTTGGGCCAAAAATGGCTGCACCACGGGGCAAGCAGGTTTTATATAGACTTATATAAGGTAAACCATTTAAAATTTTCTTGTCGGAAACTAGAAGGCTTAGGTCTTTGGTATTTGGTATGAAGCTTCACTGATTAGACCACTATCAAGATTATGCAAATTATAGCCCTGGGGCCAATAATGACTCTCCCCGGGGCCCACTTGTTACGCAATGGATCAGGTGAGCTACCCAGGGCCATCATGGCCCTCTTGTTAGCTCAACTGAGCCGAAGGTTCTGGGGCAGCTGTTGTGATTGGTTGCCCTCTGTTGTCCTCATCCATTTTGCTGTCTGTCCATTCACGATTTCTTCAAACAACAACTCCTCTTAAGCCACTGAACAGGTCCTGATCAAACTTGTCAGAAATGATCTTTGGTTATTGTTCTTAGAACCCCATTCCATGCATAATTCTGGTTGCCATGGCAACAAAAAGAGGAAATTTGTAAAAACTTTTAAAAATTTTCTCATCTGAAACCAGAAGGCCCAAGTCTTCGATATTTGTTATGTAGCTTCACGTAATGGACCTCTACCAAAGTACAAATTATATTCCTGGGGTCACATGTTTTACAAAGTCTAATATAGGGAAAACTTAAAAATCTTGTGTGAAACCAGAAGGCTAAAAATTATGATATTGGTACGTAGTTTCATCTAGTGGTTTTCTACAATGATTGTTCAGATTACCACCCTGGGGCCACAAATGGCCCTGGTTCTGGGGCCTGTTTATTATAGCCCTGCTTTGAAAAAGTGGGGGCTATATTGGATTTGGCTTGTCCGGAATTCCGTCTGTAAAAAGTGGGGGCTATATTGGATTTGGCTTGTCCGGAATTCCGTCTGTAATTTGTCCGGAATTCCGTCTGTTTGTCTGTCTGTAATATTTGATAGTGGGTACCTTGTTACCGCAACTCCTCTTACAGTTCTAAGTCAATCCTTTTGAAACTTTACAGGTGTTTTCATATAGGTCTGAAGATGTGCATATTCTTTTTTCATTATCCTTAAATAATTTTTTTCACTTATTTCACCTTTTTTAACTTAGACTATTTTTGAGATCTACTAATGTTAAAATGTATAGGGAGTAGCTACCTTGTTACCGCAACTCCTCTTACAGTTCTAGGTCAATCCTTTTGAAACTTTACAGGTGTTTTCATATAGGTCTGAAGATATGCATATTCTTTTTTCATTATCCTTAAATAATTTTTTTCACTTATTTCACCTTTTTTAACTTAGACAATTTTTGAGATCTACTAATGTTAAAATGTATAGGGAGTAGCTACCTTGTTACCGCAACTCCTCTTACAGTTCTAGGTCAATCCTTTTGAAACTTTACAGGTGTTTTCATATAGGCCTGAAGATGAAATTTGCAAGAGAGAAATACTTTAATGGTCATTCAGACGCTCGGTCTGCCCAGGAGAACTTTGATTTGATAAAGTCTTTCATTCAAGCTTCGTCCGAAAATCATATCCCCTCCAAAACTAGCAGGTCTGTATCTTCAATTCCTTGGATCACACCAGAAATAAGAAGAAAAATTCGGAGGAGAAATAAGATTCATGCTAAGGCAAAAAAGTCGGGAAGTGGTAAACTCAGAGCCAAATTTGAAAACTTGAGACGAGAAATTAAAAATGACATCAAAAATCAGCATGATCAGTATGTAAATAACTTGGTAGGTGATGTAAAGGCGAATCCCAGAGACTTCTACAGATATATCAATAACCAGAAGAAAGATAGGCAATGTATCCCACCCCTTAATAAAAGAGGAGGGAACGGGGTCGCTGAATCGGACTCTGAAAGGGCAGAGGAATTGGTTGGTCAATTCAATGATGCATTTAATAAAACTGAGTTCAACGAGGTTCCATTGACTGGAAGATCGGCCCCTTTCATGGAAAATATTGTTGTATCCTCTGCGGGAGTGATCAAATTACTTAAAGGCTTGAATCCTTCTAAAGCTTTAGGGCCTGATGAGCTTCATCCTAGAGTCCTTAAGGAACTAGCAAACGAGTTAGGTCCAGTTTTTGCTCATCTTTTCCAACAATCTCTCGATACGGGTGAAATTCCCAAAGAATGGCTCCTAGCGAACATCTGTCCACTTTTCAAAAAAGGGGACAGGGCTCTTGCTCGTAATTATCGCCCGGTGTCACTGACATGTGTTCTATGTAAATTGCTTGAACACATAGTCTGCTCAAACATCATGGCCCACTTGGATGAACATAAACTTTTGTCAGACAGACAACATGCATTTAGGAAAAGGCATAGTTGCGAAACTCAGTTGAGCACGGTTATTAATGATTGGGCAAAAATCCTGGACAAAGGGGGGCAGGTGGACACATTTATTCTGGACTTTGAGAAGGCTTTTGACACCCCTCCTCATGAACTACTTAAATCCAAATTATTTGGTTATGGAATTGGTGGGAAGACTCTTAAATGGATAGATTCCTTCCTTTGCTACAGAAAACAGCGTGTTGTTGTTAATGGTGAATCTTCAGTATGGGCGCCAGTTTTGTCTGGAGTCCCACAAGGGACCATTCTTGGTCCTCTATTGTTCTCCCTGTACATCAATGATATTTCCACTGATATTGACTCAGAAATAAGACTGTTCGCAGATGACTGTGTTTGTTACCGGGAAATTAGAGATACAGATGACTCACTGAAACTTCAGGCTGACATAGATAGATTAGGATGTTGGGCCAGAAAATGGGGCATGAGATTTCAACCAGTTAAATGCAATATTATGCAGATAACAAGGAAGAGATCTAATAAAGTTGAGGCTTCTTACACCTTAGAGGGAACGGTCCTCGAAAATGTGAATTCCATTAAATACCTTGGTGTGACAATCACTCACGATTTGAGATGGAATACACACATTAGCAATATGTGTACAAAGGCGAATAGAACACTTGGTTTCCTGAGGCGAAATCTTCATCAGTGTCCTCAGGATGTGAAAGAAACAGCATACAGGGGACTTGTTCGCCCAATCTTGGAATATGGTAGTTGCATCTGGGACCCAAGCAGAGTGGTCCTAAATGAAGAAATTGAAAAAGTTCAGAATAGAGCTGCTAGATTTGTAACTGGAAATTATTGCTTTGAAACTGGGAGCATGACTGGAATTCTAGGAAAATTAAGATGGGAGTCTCTCAAGAAAAGGAGAAGAGACAGTAGGCTCATACTCTTATACAAAGGTCTAAAGGGTGCTGCCAGCATTCCAACAGATGACCTTGTTCCCCCAGCTAGGCATTGTAGAAAACACCATTCAATGACGTTTCAGACCCTTACTGCAAGAACGGATATTTATAAAGAATCGTTTTTCCCCCGAACCATTAGAGATTGGAATGCCCTTCCCGATTCTATTATTTTGACGGCTGAAGGTGCTGAGGATTGTGTAGCTAAGTTTACATCTTTGGTTAGAGCTAGGGACTAACTTCCCATATCACAGGTCCTGGTGTATGAATGTCATTTGACGTGTCACCAGTAACAATTCTGATTCTGATTCTGATTCTGTTCTAGGTCAATCCTTTTGAAACTTTACAGGTGTTTTCATATAGGTCTGAAAATGTGCATATTCTTTTTTCATCATCCTTAAATAATTTTTTTCACTTATTTTACCTTTTTTAACTTAGACAATTTTTGAGATCTACTAATGTTAAACCGGCCCCATGGCTCAGTTGGTAGAGTGTCCGCTCCGGGGAACGGGAGGTCTCGGGTTCGATCCCGGGCCGCGACATACCAAAGTCGTTAAAAATGGTACTAGCTGCTCCTCGCTTGGCATTCAGATTTACGGGGTAGAGCTAGGACTGGTCGATCCAGTGTCAGGATAATGTGACTGGATGTGGTATCATGTAATGTGTCTGGGACATGATACTTCAGTGAGGCAGCACTATAAACGTGAGCATTGAGCTCCCTGTCGCAACCAGACACCGTCGTGATATGACTGAAAAATTGTTGAAAGCGACGTTAAATCCCAATTCACACACACACAATACTAATGTTAAAATGTATAGGGAGTTGCTACCTTGTGATTGCAACTCCTCTTACAGTTCTAGTCAATCCTTTTGAAAATTAACAGGTGTTTTCATATAGGTCTGAAGATGTGCATGTGCTTTTTTCATTATCCAAAACCTATTTTTAGCTCACCTGTCACGTAGTGACAAGGTGAGCTTTTGGGATCACTTTTTGTCCGTCGTGCGTGCGTGCGTGTGTGCGTACGTGCGTAAACTTTTTCTTCAAATGACATCTCCTCCTAAACCACTGATCGGATTTTAACCAAACTTCACAGGAATGATCCTTAGGTGGTCCCCTTTCAAAGCTGTTCAAATGGTTCCGGTCCATTGCATATCTAGGTCACAGGAGCTAAAAATAGATATCTAAAATGTAAACTTTAAAAATCTTCTTCTCTGAAATCGAAAGGCCCAGGTCTTCAATATTTGGTATGAAGCTTCATCTAGTGGACCTCTACCAAGATTGTTCAAATTATGGCACTTGGGCCAGAAATGCCCCCGCCCCGTTGGCCTTTGGGTTTACATAGGCTTATATAGGGAAAATGTTTAAAAATCTTCTTCTCTGAAACCACAAGGCCCAGGTCTTTGATATTTGGTGTGAAGCTTTACCTAGTGGACTTCTACCAAGATTGTTCAAATTATAGCCCTAGGGCCAAAAATGCCCCCGCCACGGGGGCCTTTGGTTTTACATAGGCCTATATAGGGAAAGTCTTTAAAAATCTTCTTCTCTGAAACCGAAAGGCCCAGGTCTTCGATATTTGGTATGAAACTTCATCTAGTGGACCTCTACCAAGATTGTTCAAATTATGGCCCTTGGGCCAGAAATGCCCCCGCCCCGGGGGCCTTTTGGTTTACATAGGCTTATATAGGGAAAATCTTTAAAACTCTTCTTCTCTGAAACCACAAGGCCCAGGTTTTAGATATTTAGTGTGAAGCTTCACCTAGTGGACTTCTACCAAGATTGTTCAAATTATAGCCCTGGGGCCAAAAATGCCCCCGCCCTGGGGGCCTTTGGTATTACATAGGCTTATACAGGGAAAATCTTTAAAAATCTTCATCTCTGAAACTGCAAGGCTCAGATTTTTGATATTTGGTGTGAAGCTTCATCTAGAGGACCTCTACCAAGATTGTTCAAATTATAGCCCTAGGGCCAAAAATGCCCATGCCCCGGGGGCCTTTGGATTTACATAGGCTTATATAGGGAAAATCTTTAAAAATCTTCTTCTCTGACACCACAAGGCCCAGGTCTTTGATATTATGTGTGAAGCTTCACCTAGTGGACCTCTACCAAGATTGTTCAAATTATAGCCCTAGGGCCAAAAATGCCCCCGCCCTGGGGGCCTTTGGTTTTACATACAGGGAAAATCTTTAAAAATCTTCTTCTCTGAAACCGAAAGGTCCAGGTCTTCGATATTTGGTATGAACCTTCATGTAGTGGACCTCTACCAAGATTGTTCAAATTATGGCCCTGGGGCCAAAAATACCCCCGCCCCAGGGGCCTTTGGTTTTACATTGGCTTATATAGGGAAAATCTTTAAAAATCATCTTCTCTGAAACCGCAAGGCTCAGATCTTTGATATTTGGTGTGAAGCTTCATCTAGTGGACGTCTACCATGATTGTTCAAATAATAGCCCTGGGGCTAACAATGCCCCCGCCCCGGGGGCCTTTGGTTTTACATAGGCTTATATAGGGAAAGTCTTTAAAATCTTCTTCTCTGAAACCGCAAGGCCCAGGTCTTTGATATTTGGTGTGAAGCTTTACCTAGTGGACCTGTACCAAGATTGTTCAAATTATAGCCCTGGGGCCAGAAATGCCCCCACCCCGGGGGCCTTTGGTTTTACATTGGCTTATACAGGGAAAATCTTTAAAAATCTTCTTCTCTGAAACTGCAAGGCTCAGATCTTTGATATTTGGTGTGAAGCTTCATCTAGTGGACCTCTACCAAGATTGTTCAAATTATAGCCCTGGGGCCAAAAATGCCCCCATCCTCGGGGCCCTTTGGTTTTTTAGCTCACCGTCACGTAGTGACGAGGTGAGCTTTTGGGATCACTTTTTGTCCGTCGTCCGTCGTGCGTCCGTCCGTCCGTACGTCCGTGCGTAAACAATTTCTTTAAACGACATCTCCTCCTAAACCACTGATCGGATTTTGACCAAACTTCACAGGAATGATCCTTAGGTGGTCCCCTTTCAAAGTTGTTCAAATGGTTCTGGTCCGTTGCACATCTAGGTCACAGGAGCCAAAAATAGATTTTTTTCACCAAAAACTTAAAAAATCTTCTTCTCTGAAACCACAAGGCCCAGGTCTTTGATATTTGGTATGAAGCTTCATCTAGTGGACCCCTACCAAGATTGTTCAAATTATAGTGCTGGGGCCAAAAATGCCCCCGCCCTGGGGCCCTTTGGTTTTACATAGGCTTATATAGGGAAGATCTTTAAAAATCTTCTTCTCTGAAACCACAAGGCCCAGGTCTTTGATATTTGGTATAAAGCTTCATCTAGTGGACCCCTACCAAGATTGTTCAAATTATAGTGCTGGGGCCAAAAATGCCCCCGCCCTGGGGCCCTTTGGTTTTACATAGGCTTATATAGGGAAGATCTTTAAAAATCTTCTTCTCTGGAACCACAAGGCCCAGGTCTTTGATATTTGGTATGAAGCTTCATCTAGTGGACCCCTACCAAGATTGTTCAAATTATAGTGCTGGGGCCAAAAATGCCGCCGCCCTGGGGCCCTTTGGTTTTACATAGGCTTATATAGGGAAAATCTTGAAAAAATCTTCTTCTCTGAAACCACAAGGCCCAGGTCTATGATATTTGGTATGAAGCTTCATCTAGTGGACCCCTACCAAGATTGTTCAAATTACAGTGCCGGGGCCAAAAATGCCCACGCCCCGGGGCCCTTTGGTTTAACATAGACTTATATAGGGAAAATCTTGAAAAAATCTTCTTCTCTGAAACCACAAGGCCCAGGACTTTGATATTTGGTATGAAGCTTCATCTAGTGGACCCCTACCAAGATTGTTCAAATTGTAGTGCTGGGGCAAAAAATGCCCCCGTCCCGGGGCCCATTGGTTTTACATAGGCTTATATAGGGAAAATCTTTAAAAATCTTCTTCTCTGAAACCGCAAGGCCCAGGACTTTGATATTTAGAATGAAGCTTCATCTAAAGGCCTCTACCAATTTTGTTCAAATTATAGCCCTTGGGCCAAAAATGGCCCTGCCCCAGGGCCCTTTGGTTTTACATAGACTTATATAGGGAAAATCTTTAAAAATCTTCTTCTCTGAAACCACAAGGTCTAATTCTTTTATATTTGGTATGAAGCTTCACCTAAAGGACCCCTAACAAGATTATTCAAATTATAGTGCTGAGGCCAAAAATGTCCCCGCCCCGGGGCCCTTTGGTTTTACATAGGCTTATATAGCCCCGGGGCATTTGGTTTTGCATAGGCTTATGTAGGGAATATCTTTAAAAAAAATCTTCTTCTCTGAAACCGCAAGGCCCAGGTATTTGATATTTGATGTGTAGCTTCATCTAGTGGACCTTTGCCAAGATTGTTCAAATTATAGCCTTTGTTGATGTTTGGTATGAAGCTTCATCTTTAAGACCTCCCTCAACATTATTTACATTAAAGCCCTGGGGCCAATAATGGCCCTCTCTGGGGCCCACTTGTTACTCTATGGATCAGGTGAGCGATCCAGGGCCATCATGGCCCTCTTGTGTTTTATATTAGGATCACTTTTTGTCTGTCATCCGTGCGTAAACAATTTCTTCAAATGACATCTCCTCCTAAACCACTGATCGGATTTTGACCAAACTTCACAGGAATGATCCTTAGGTGGTCCCCTTTCAAAGTTGTTCAAATAGTTCCGGTTCGTTGCACATCTAAGTCACAGGAGCCAAAAATAGATTTTTTTCACCAAAAACTTACAAAATCTTCTTCTCTGAAACCACAAGGCCCAGGTCTTTGATATTTGGTATGAAGCTTCATCTAGTGGACCCCTACCAAGATTGTTCAAATTATAGTGCTGGGGCCAAAAATGCCCCCGCCCCGGGGCCCTTTTGGTTTTACATAGGCTTATATAGGGAAATCTTTAAAAATCTTCTTCTCTGAAACCACAAGGCCCAGGACTTTGATATTTGGTATGAAGCTTCATCTCGTTGACCCCTACCAAGATTGTTCAAATTATAGTGCTGGGACAAAAAATGCCCCCGCCACGGGGCCCTTTAGTTTTACATTGGCTTTTATGGGGAAAATCTTTAAAAATCTTCTTCTCAGAAACCACAAGGCCCAGGTCTTTGATATTTGGTATGAAGCTTCGTCTAGTGGACCCCTACCATGATTGTTCAAATTATAGTGCTGGGGCCAAAAATGCCCCCGCCCCTGGGCCCTTTGGTTTTACATAGGCTTATATAGGGAAAATCTTTAAAAATCTTCTTCTCTGAAACCACAAGGCCCAGTACTTTTATATTTGGTATGAAGCTTCCTCTAGTGGACCCCTACCAAGATTGTTCAAATTATAGTGCTGGGACAAAAAATGCCCCCGCCATGGGGCCCTTTGGTTTTACATAGGCTTATATAGGGAAAATCTTTAAAAATCTTCTTCTCTGAAACCGCAAGGCCCAGGACTTTGATATTTGGTATGAAGCTTCATCTAGTGGACCCCTACCAAGATTGTTCAAATTATAGCCCTTGGGCCAAAAATGCCCCTGCTCTGGGGCCCTTTGGTTTTACATAGACTTATATAGGGAAAATCTTTAAAAAACTTCTTCTCTGAAACCACAAGGCCTAGGTCTTTAATATTTGGTATGGCGCTTCTTCTAAAGGACCCCTACCAAGATGATTCAAATTATAGTGCTGGGGCCAAAAGTGGCCCCGCCCCGGGACCCTTTGCTTTTACATAGGCTTATATAGGGATAATCTTTAAAAATCTTCTTCTCTGAAACCACAAGGCCTGGGTCTTTGATATTTGCTATGAAGCTGCATCTAGTGGACCTCTATCAAGATTATTCAAATTATAGCCCTGATACCAAAAATGTCCCCGCTCCGGGCCCCTTTGGTTTTACATAGACTTATATAGGGAAATCTTTAAAAATCTTCTCTGAAACTGCAAGGCCAAGGCCTTTGATATTTAGTATTGAGCTTTATCTAGTGGACCTCTACCAAGATTGTTCAAATTATAGCCCTGGGTCCACAAATGCCCCCAACAGTTTATCTTTACCCCCTGGGTAGCTTTACCCCCGGGGGTAAAGATATCCCGGGATATCTTTACCCCCACCCTGGATATCTTCACCCCCGGGGGTAAAGATATCCCAGCTGGGATATCTTTACCCCCGGGGGTAAAGCTATCCCAGCCGGGATATCTTTACCCCCACCCCAACTTTTGGGTATAAACTATTTTCTTAATGCCCAATTTCTTCTTATATGTAAGTGAAGCAATATAGTGGACTTGATTGTTTCACTTTAACATTTTTTCGTTTCAATCATGACTCGGACTAATAGAACTACCCTTAGTAAGAAATATGACCATATAATAGAGGCAAATGATTATTTAATAACTTCTTTTTTGTATATTTTCTTTTTGAAAATGTTGCTTATGACAATCTTTCATAATCTTGCTTTATCCCTGTCAGTCCTGAAATGGGTGGTGGTGGTGAGTGGAAAGGCGGGGGTAAAGATATTCCGGCTGGGATATCTTTACCCCCAGGGGTAAAGCTAAACTGGCCAGGATATCTTAACCCCCACCCCAACTTTTGGGTGTAAACTATTTTATAAATGCCCAATTTCTTCTTATATGTAAGAGAAGCAAGATAGTGGACTCGATGTTTCACTTTAACATTTTTCGTTTCAATTGTGACTCGGACTAATAGAACCACCCTTAGAAAGAAATATGACCAAATTATAGAGGCAAATGATTATTTAATAACTTCTTTTTGTATATTTTCTTATTAAAAATGTCCCTTAAAACAATCTTTCATAATCTTGCATTATCCCTGTCAGTCCTGAAATGGGTGATGGTGGTGAGTGGAAAGGCGGGGGTAAAGATATTCCGGCCGGGATATCTTTACCCCCGGGGGTAAAGCTAAACTGGCCAGGATATCTTTACCCCCACCCCAACTTTTGGGTATAAACTATTTTTTAAATGCCCAATTTCTTCTTATATGTAAGAGAAGCAAGATAATGGACTCGATGTTTCAATTTAACATTTTTTGTTTCAATCGTGACTCAGACTATTAGAACTACCCTTAGTAAGAAATATGACCATATTATAGAGGCGAATGATTATTTAATAACTTCTTTTTGTTTGATTCTTATTCAAAATGTCCCTTATGACAATCTTTCATAATCTTGCATTATCCCTGTCAGTTGTGAAATGGGTGGTGGTGGTGAGTGGAAAGGCGGGGGTAAAGATATCCCGGCTGGGATATCTTTACCCCCGGGGGTAAAGCTAAACTGGCCAGGACATCTTTACCCCCACCCCAACATTTGGGTATAAACTATTTTCTAAATGCCCAATTTCTTCTTATATGTAGGAGAAGCAAGATAGTGGTCTCGATATTTCACTTTAACATTTTTCGTTTCAATTGTGACTCGAACTTATGGAACTCCCTTTTCTTATTCAAAATTCCCTTATGACAATCTTTCATAATCTTGCATTATCCCTGTCAGTTGTGAAATGGGTGGTGGTGGTGGGTGGAAAGGCGGGGGTAAAGATATCCCGGCTGGGATATCTTTACCCCCGGGGGTAAAGCTAAACTGGCCAGGCTATCTTTACCCCCACCCCAACTTTCGGGTATAAACTATTTCTTAATGCCCAATTTCTTCTTATATGTAAGTGAAGCAAAAAAAACAAAACAAGCATAATTTAACCATACAGCTTGCAAGAATATTTTTTTCACATCTTATACCATTGCTCATGGGTGGGGGTGAAGATTTCATGGCTGGGATAGGGTGACCCCCCCCCCCCCACCCCCAAAAAAATCAAGACTTTGGAAAACCCAGACAAGCACACTTTTCAACAATGGAAGGTACTACTGATGTCCACCACTCACAACTGACAGGGTTAATGCAAGATTAAGAAAGATTGTCATAAGCAAGGTGTTGACTAGAAAATTAACAAAATGTAGTTATTAAACGGTCATATGCCTCTATAATATGGTCATATTTCTTACTTAGGGTAGTTCTATCAGTGTCATGACTGAAACAAAAAATGTTCAAGTGAAACATCGAGTCCACTATCTTGCTTCAGTTACATATAAGAAGAAATTGGGCATTGAGAAAAGAGTTTATATCCAAAAGTTTGGGTGGGGGTAAAGATATCCTGGCCAGTTTAGCTTTACCCCTGGGGATAAAGATATCCCAGCCAGGATATCTTTAACCCTGCCTTTCCACTCACCACCACCCATTTCACAACTGACAGGGATAATGCAAGATTATGAAAGATTGTCATAAGGGACATTTTGAATAAGAAAATATACAAAAACAAGTTATTAAATAATCATTTGCCTCTATAATGTGGTCATATTTCTTACTAAGGGTAGTTCTATTAGTCTGAGTCATGATTGAAACTAAAAATGTTAAAGTGAAACATCAAGTCCACTATCTTGCTTCTCTTACATATAAGATGAAATTGGGTATTAAGAAAATAGTTTATACCCAAAAGTTTGGGTGGGGGTAAAGATATCCTGGCCAGTTTAGCTTTACCCCCGGGGGTAAAGATATCCTGGCCAGTTTAGCTTTACCCCCGGGGGTGAAGATATCCAGGGTGGGGGTAAAGATATCCCGGGATATCCTTACCCCCGGGGGTAAAGCTACCCCTGAGTAGCTTTACCCCCGGGGGTAAAGCTACCCAGGGGTCAAGATAAACTGGGACACCGGTGCTCTTGGTTTTACATAGATTTATATAGCCCTGGGGCCATTTGGTATATCTTGGGAATATCTTTAAAAAAAATCTTCTTCTCTGAAACTGCAAGGCCCAGGTCTTGAGACATCGCTCAACATTATGCACATTAAAGCCCTGGGGCCAATAATGGCCCTCTCTGGGGCTCACTTGTTACACTATGGATCAGGTGAGCGATCCAGGGCCATCATGGCCCTCTTGTGTTTTATATTAGGATCACTTTTTGTCTGTCATCCGTGCGTAAACAATTTCTTCAAATGACATCTCCTCCTAAGCCGCTGAACGGATTTTGACCAAACTTCACAGGAATGTTCCTTAGGTGGTCCCCTTTCAAAGTTGTTCAAATGGTTCCGGTCCGTTGCACATCTAGGTCATAGGAGCCAAAAATAGATTTTTTTCACCGAAAACTTAAAAAATCTTCTTCTCTGAAACCACCAGGCCCAGGTCTTTGATATTCGGTATGAAGCTTCATCTAGTGGACCCCTACCAAGATTGTTCAAATTATAGTGCTGGGGCCAACAATGCCCCCGCCCCGGGGCCCTATGGTTTCATATGGGCTTATATAGGGAAAATCTTTAAAAATCTTCTTCTCTGAAACCACAAGGCCCAGGCCTTTGATATTGGGTATGAAGCTTCAGCTAGTGGACCTCTACCAAGATTGTTCAAATTATAGCCCTGAGACCAAAAATGCCCCCGCCATGTGGCCCTTTGGTTTTACATGGGCTTATATAGGGAATATATTTAAAATTCTTCTTCTCTGAAACCGCAAGGCCCAGGTCTTTGATATTTGGTATGAAGCTTCATTTGGTTCGCCCCTACCAAGACTGTTCAAATTATAGTGCTGGGGCCAAAAATTCCCCCACTCCAGGGCACTTTGGTTTTACATGAGCTTATAGAGGGAAAACCTTTAAAAATCTTCTTCTATGAAACCGCAAGGCCCAGGTCTTTGATATTTGGTATGAAGCTTCATCTAGTGGACCCCTACCAAGATTGTTCAAATTATAGTGCTGGGGCCAAAAATGACCCCGCCCCTGGGCCCTTTGGTTTTACATTGGCTTATATAGGGAAAATCTTTAAAAATCTTCTCCTCTGAAACCGCAAGGCCCAGGTCTTTGATATTTGGTATGAAGCTTCATCTTGTGGACCCCTACCAAGATTGTTCAAATTATAGTGCTGGGGCCAAAAATGCCTCGCCTCGGGGGCCCTTTGGTTTTACATGGGCTTATATAGGGAAAATCTTTAAAAATCTTCGTCTCTGAAACCGCAAGGCCCAGGTCTTTGATATTTGGTATGAAGCTTCATCTAGTCGACCCCTGTCACGATTGTTCGAATTATAGTGCTTGGGCCAAACATGCCCCCGCCCCAGGGCCCTTCGGTTTTCCATGGGCTTATATAGGGATAATCTTGATAAATCTTCATCTCTGAAACCGCAACGCCCAGGTCTTTGCTATTTGGAATGACGCTTCATCTTGTGGACCCCTACCGAGATTGTTCAAATTATAGCCCTGGGGCCAAAAATGCCCCCGCTCCAGGGCCCTTTAGTTTTACATAGACTGCTATAGGGAAAATCTTGAAAAATCTACTTCTCTGAAACCACAAGGCCTAGGTCTTTGATATTTGGTATTAAGCTTCATCTAGTGGACCTTTACAAAGATTGTTCAAATTATAGCCCTTAGACCAAAAATGCCCCCGCCACAGGGCCCTTTGATTTAACATAGACTTATATAGGGAAAATCTTAAAAAAAATTTCTTCTGTGAAACCACAAGGCCTAGGTCTTTGATATTTGGTGTGAAATTTCATCTAGTGGACCTCTATCAAGATTGTTCAAATTATAGCCCTGGGGCTAAAAATGCCCCCGCCCTGAGACCCTTTGGTTTTACATAGACTTATATAGGGAAATATTAAAAAATCTTCTTCTCTGACACTGCAAGGCCCATGTCTTTAATATTTTGGTATGGAGCTTCATCTAGTGGACCTCTACCAAGATTTTTCAAATTATAGCCCTCGGGCCACAAATGCCCCCGCCCCTGGGCCCTTTGGTTTTACATAGACTTATATATAGATAATCTTGGAAAAATCTTCTTCCCTGAAACAGCAAGGCCCTGGTCTTGGATATTTGGTTTGCAGCTTTATCTAGTGGACCTCTATCAAGATTGTTTAAATTATAGCCCTGAGGCCAAAAATGCCCCCGCCCCGGGGCCATTTGGTTTTACATAGGCTTATGTAGGGAATATCCTTAAAAAAATCTTCTTCTCTGAAAACGCAAGGCACAGGTCTTTGATATTTGGTGTGTAGCTTCATCTATTGGACCTTTGCCAAGATTGGTCAAATTTTAACCTATGTTGATATTTGGTATGAACCTTCACCTTTTTAGACCTCCCTCAACATTATGCCCATTATAGCCCTGGTGTCAATAATGGCCCTCCCCGGGGCCCACTTATTACTCTATGGTTCAGGTGAGCGAACCAGGGCCATCATGGCCCTCTTGTGATTAATATTAGGATCACTTTTTGTCTGTCATCTGTGCGTAAACAATTTCTTCAAACGACATCTCCTCCTAAACCACTGATCGGATTTTGACCAAACTTCACAGGAATGATCCTTAGGTGGACCCCTTTCAAAGTTGTTCAAATGGTTCGGGTCCATTGCACATCTAGGTCTTAGGAGCCAAAAATAGATTTTTTTCACCAAAAACTTAAAAAATCTTCTTCTCTGAAACCACAAGACCCAGGTCTTTGATATTTGGGATGAAGCTTCATCTAGCGGACCCCTACCAAGATTGTTCAAATTATAGTGCTGGGGCCAAAAATGCCCCCGCCCCATGGCCCTTTGGTTTTACATAGGCTTATATAGGGAAAATCTTTAAAAATCTTCTTCTCAGAAACTGCAAGGCCCAGGTCTTTGATATTTGGTATGAAGCTTCATCTAGTGGACCTCTACCAAGATTGTTCAAATTATTGCCCTGGGGCCAAAAATGCCCCCGCTCCGGGGCCCTTTGGTTTGACATAAACTTATATAGGGAATATCTTGAAAAAGCTTCTTCTCTGAAACCTCAAGGCCTAGGTCTTTGATATTTGGTATGAAGCTTCAGCTAGTGGATCTCTACCAAGTTTGTTCAAATTGGAGCCCTGAGACCAAAAATGCCCCCGCCTCGTGGCCCTTTGGTTTTACATAGACTTATAAAGGGACTTTGTAAGACTTATCTATGTTTAAAAATCTTCTTCTATGAAACCACAAGGCCTAGGTCTTTGATATTTGGTGTGAAATTTCATCTAGCGGACCTCTATCAAGATTGTTCAAATTATAGCCCTGAGGCCAAAAATGCCCCCACCCCGAGACCCTTCGGTTTTACATAGACTTATATTGCAATAATCTTTGAAAAGTTTCTTCTCTGAAACAGCAAGGCCCAGGTCTTTGATATTTGGTGTGAAGCCTCATCTAGTGAACCTCTATCAAGATTGTTTAAATTAGAGCCCTGAGGCCAAAAATGCCCAGCCCTGGGGCCATTTGGTTTTACATAGGCTTATGTTGGAAATATCTTTAAAAAAATCTTCTCTGAAACCGCAAGGCCCAGGTCTTTGATATTTGGTATGTAGCTTCATCTATTGGACCTTGGCCAAGATTGTTCAAATTATAGCCTTTGTTGATATTTGGTATGAAGCTTCACTTTTTTATACCTCCCTCAACATCAATGCACATTGTAACCCTGGGGTCAATAATGGCCCTCCCCAGGGCCCACTTGTTACTCTATGGATCAGGTGAGCGATCCAGGGCCATCATGGCCCTCTTGTGTTTTATATTAGGATCACTTTTTGTCTGTCATCTGTGCGTAAACAATTTCTTCAAACAACATCTCCTCTTAAACCACTGATCAGATTTTGACCAAACTTCACAGCAATGATCCTTAGGTGGTCACCTTCCAAAGTTGTTCAAATGGTTCCGGTCTGTTGCACATCTGGGTCACAGGAGCCAAAAATAGATTTTTTTCACTGAAAACTTAAAAATTCTTCTTCTCTGAAAACACAAGGCCCAGGTCTTTGATTATTGGTATGAAGCTTCATCCGGTGGACCCCTACCAAGATTGTTCAAATTATAGTGCTGGGGCCAAAAATGCCCCCGCCCCGGGGCCCTTTTGTTTTACATGGGCTTATTTAGAGAAAATCTTTCAAAATCTTCTTCCCTGAAACCGCAAGGCCCAGGTCTTTGATATTTGGTATAAATCTTCAACTAGTGGACCCCTACCAAGATTGTTCAAATTATAGTGCTGGGACCAAAAATGCCCCTGCCCCGGGGCCCTTTGGTTTTACATGGGCTTATATAGGGAAAATCTTTAAAAATCTTCTTCTCTGAAACCCCATGGCCCAGGTCTTTGCTATTTGGTATGAAGCTTTATCTAGTGGACCCCTACCAAGATTGTTCAAATTATAGTGCTAGGGCCAAGAATGCCCCCGCCCCTGGGCCCTTTGGTTTTAAAGGGCCTTATATAGGGAAAGTCTTTAAAAATCTTCTTCTCTGAAACCACAAGGCAAAGGTCTCTGATATTTGGTATGAAGCTTCACCTAGTGGACCCCTACCAAGATTGTTCAAATTATAGTGCGGGAGCCAAAAATGCCCCCGCACTGGGTCCCTTTGGTTTTACATAGGCTTATATAGGGAAAATCTTTAAAAATCTTCTTCTCTAAAACCACAAGGCCAAGGTCTCTGATATTTGGTATGAAGCTTCATCTTCTGGACCTCTACCAAGATTGTTCAAATTATAGCCCTGGAGCCAAAAAAGCCCCTGCTCGGGGGCCCTTTGGTTTTACATAGACTTATATAGGGAATATCTATAAAAATCTTCTTCTCTGAAACTGCAAAGCCCAGGTCTTTGATATTTGGTTTGAAGCTTCATCTTGTGGACTTCTACCTAGATTGTTCAATTATAGCCCTGGGGCCAAAAATGCCCTTCTCCAGGGCCCTTTGGTTTTACATAGACTTATAGAGGGAAAATCTTGAAAAATCTTATCCTCTGAAACCACAAGGTCTAAGTCTGTGATATTTGGTATGAAGCTTCATCAAGTGGACCTCTACCAAGAATGTTCAAATTATAGCCCTCAGGCCACAAATGCCCCCGCCCCGGGGCCCTTTGGTTTTACATAGACTCATAGAGATAGTTTTTGAAAATCTTCTTCTCTGAAACTGCATGGCCCAGGTCTTTGATATTTGTTGTGAAGCTGCATCTAGTGGACCTCTATCATGACCCCGAGGACATTTGGTTTACATAGGCTTATGTAGGGAATATCTTTAAACAAATCTTCCTCTCTGAAACCGCAAGGCCCAGGTCTTTGATATTTGGTGTGTAGCTTCATCTTGTGGACCTTTGCCAAGATTGTTCAAATTATAGCCTTTGTTGATATTTGGTATGAAGCTTCACCTTTTTAGACGTCCCGCAACATTATGCACATTATAGCCCTTGGGTCAATAATAGCTCTCCCTGGGGCCCACTTGTTACGCTATGGATCAGGTGAGCGATCCAGGGCCATCTTGGCCCTCTTGTGTTTTATATTAGGATCACTTTTTGTCTGTCATTTCGTGCGTAAACAATTTCTTCAAATGACATCTCCTCCTAAACCACTGATCAGATTTTGACCAAACTTCACAGGAATGATCCTAAGGTGGTCCCCTTTCAAAGTTGTTCAAATGGTTCCGGTCCATTGCACATATAGGTCACAGGAGCCAAAAATAGTCTTTTTCACCGAAAACTTAAAAAATCTTCTTCTCTGAAACCGCAAGGCCCAGGTCTTTGATATTTGGTATGAAGCTTCATCTAGTGGACCCCTACCAAGATTGTTCTCATTATAATGCTGGGGACAAAAATGCCCCCGCCCCGGGGCCCTTTGGTTATACATGGGCTTATATGGGGAAAATCTTTAAAAATCTTCTTCTCTGAAATGGCAAGGCCCAGGTCTTTGATATTTGGTATGAAGCTTCATCTAGTGGACCCCTCTCAAGATTGTTCAAATTATAGTGCTGGGGCGAAAAATGCCCCCGCCCGGGGCCCTTTGGTTTTACATAGAATTATATAGGGAAAATCTTGAAAATCTTCTTCTCTGAAACCACAAAGCCTATGTCTTTGCTATTTGGTATGAAGCTTCAGATAGTGGACCTCTACCAAGATTTGCAAATTATAGCCCTGAGACCAAAAATGCCCCCCGCCTTGGGGCCCTTTGGTTTTACATATACTTATATAGGGAAGATCTTTAAAAATCTTCTTCTCTGAAACTGCAAGGCCCAGGTCTTTGCTATTTGGTATGAAACTTCATCTAGTGGACCCCTACCAAGATTGTTCAAATTATAGTGCTGGGGACAAAAATGCCCCCGCCTCGGGGCCCTTTGGTTTTACATAAGCTTATGTAGGGAAAATCTTTAAAAATCTTCTTCTCTGAAACTGCAAGGCCCAGGTCTTTGATATTTGGTATGAAGCTTCATCTTGTGGACCTCTACCAAGATTGTTCAAATTATAACACTAGGGCCAAAAATGCCCCCACTCCAGGGCCCTTTGGTTTTACATAGACTTATATAGGGAAAATCTTGAAAAATCTTCTTCTGTGAAACCACAAGTCCTAGGTCTTGATATTTGGTATGAAGCTTCAGCTAGTGGACCTCTACCAAGATTGTTGAAATTATAGCACCTGAGACCAAAAATGCCCCCGCCTCTGGGCCCCTAGACTTATATAGGGAAAATCTTTAAAAATCTTCTTCTGTAAAACCACAAGGCCTAGGTCTTTGATATTTGTTGTGAAATTTCATCTAGTGAACCTCTATCAAGATTGTTCAAATTATAGCCCTGGGGCCAAAAATGCCTCCGCCTCAAGACCCTTTGTTTTTACATAGACTTATATAGGGAAATCGTTAAAAATCTTCTTCTCTGAAACTGCAAGGCCCATGTCTTTGATACTTGGTATGGAGCTTCATCTAGTGGACCTCTACCAAGATTATTCAAGTTAAAGCCCTGGGGCCACAAATGCCCCTGCCCCGGGGCCCTTTGGTTTTACATAGACTATAGAGATAATCTTTGACAATCTTCTTCTCTGAAACAGCAAGGCCCAGGTCTTCGATATTTGGTGTGAACCTTCATCTAGTGGACCTCTATCAAGATTGTTTAAATTATAGCCCTGAGGCCAAAAATGCCTCCGCCCTGGGGCCATTTGGTTTTATATAGGCTTATGTAGGGAATATCTTTAAAAAAATCTTCTTCTCTGAACTTGCAAGGCCCAGGTCTTTGATATTTGGTGTGTAGCTTCATCTAGTGGACCTTTGCCAAGATTGTTCAAATTATAGCCTTTGTTGATATTTGGTATGAAGCTTCATCTTTTTATACCTCCCTCAACATTATGCACATCATAACCCTGGGGTCAATAATGGCCCTCCCCGGGGCCCACTTGTTACTCTATGGATCAGGTGAGCGATTCAGGGCCATCATGGCCCTCTTGTGTTTTATATTAGGATCACTTTTTGTCTGTCATCCGTGCGTAAACAATTTCTTCAAACGACATCTCCTCCTAAACCACTGATCGAATTTTGACCAAACTTCACAGGAATGATCCTTAGGTGGACCCCTTTCAAAGTTGTTCAAATGGTTCCGGTCCATTGCACATATAGGTCACAGGAGCCAAAAATAGATTTTTTTCACCGAAAACTTAAAAATCTTCTTCTCTGAAACCACACGGCCCAGGTCTTTGAAATTTGGTATGAAGCTTCATCTATTGGACCCCTACCAAGATTGTTCAAATTATAGTGCTGGGGCCAAAAATGTGCCCGCCCCGGGGCCCTTTGGAATTACATGGGCATATATAGGTAAATCTTCAAAAATCTTCTTCTCTGAAACCACAAGGCCCAGGTCTTTGATAATGTTATGAAGCTTCATCTCGTTGACCCCTACCAAGATTGTTCAAATTATAGTGCTTGGGCCAAAAATGCCCCCGCCCTGGGGGCCTTTGGTTTTACATAGGCTGATATAGGGAAAATCTTTAAAAATCTTCTTCTCTGAAACCACAAGGCCCAGGTCTTTGATATTTGGTATGAAGTTTTATCTAGTGGACCTCTACCAAGATTGTTCAAATTATAGCCCTGGGGCCAAAAATGCCCCCGCCCTGGGGGCCTTTGGTTTTACATAGGCTGATATAGGGAAAATCTTTAAAAATCTTCTTCTCTGAAACCACAAGGCCCAGGTCTTTGATATTTGGTATGAAGTTTTATCTAGTGGACCTCTACCAAGATTGTTCAAATTATAGCCCTGGGGCCAAAAATGCCCCCGCCCTGGGGGCCTTTGGTTTTACATAGGCTTATGTAGGGAAAATCTTAAAAAATCTTTTTCTCCGAAACCACAAGGCCAAGGTCTTTGATATTTGGTGTGAAGCTTCATCTAGTGGACCTCTACCAAAATTGTTCAAATTATAGCCCTTGGGCCAAAAATGCCACCGCCCCGGGGCCCTTTGGTTTTACATAGGCTTATATAGGGAAAACCTTTAAAAATCTTCTTCTCTGTAACCGCAAGGCTCAAGTCTTTGATAATTGGTGAGAAGCTTCATCTAGTGGACCTCTATCAAGAATGTTCAAACTATAGCCGTAGGGCCAAAAATGCCCCCGCTTCGGGGTCCTTTGGGTTTGCATAGGCTTATATAGGGAAAATATTTAAAAATCTTCTTCTCTGAAACCACAAGGCCCAGGACTTTGATATTTGGTATGAAGTTTCATCTAGTGGACCCCTACCAAGATTGTTCAAATTTTATTGCTGGGACAAAAAATGCCCCTGCCACTGGGCCCTTTGATTTTACATAGGCTTATATAGGGAAAATCTTTAAAAATCTTCTACTCTGAAACCACAAAGCCCAGGTCTTTGATATTTAGAATGAAGCTTCATCTAGGGGACCCCTACCAAGATTGTTCAAATTATAGTGCTGGGGCCAAAAATGCCCCCCCCCCTCCCCCCTGGGGCCCTTTGGTTTTACAGAGGCTTATATAGGGAAAATCTTTAAAAATCTTCTTCTCTGAAACCACAAGGCCCAGGACTTTGATATTTGGTATGAAGCTTCATCTAGTGGACCCCTACCAAGATTGTTCAAATTATAGTGCTGGGGCAAAAAATGCCCCCGTCCCGGGGCCCTTTGGTTTTACATAGGCTTATATAGGGAAAATCTTTAAAAATCTTCTTCTCTGAAACCGCTAGGCCCAGGTCTTTGATATTTGATGTGTAGCTTCATCTAGTGGACCTTTGCCAAGATTGTTCAAATTATAGCCTTTGTTGATGTTTGGTATGAAGCTTCACCTTTAAGACCTCCCTCAATATTATGCACATTAAAGCCCTGGGGCCAATAATGGCCCTCTCTGGGGCCCACTTGTTACACTATGGATCAGGTGAGCGATCCAGGGCCATCATGGCCCTCTTGTTAGCTCACCGTCACGTAGTGACGAGGTGAGCTTTTGGGATCACTTTTTGTCCGTCGTGCGTCCGTGGGTCCGTCCGTGCGTCCGTCCGTGCGTAAACAATTTCTTCAAACGACATCTCCTCCTAAACCACTGAGCGGATTTTGACCAAACTTCACAGGAATGATCCTTAGGTGGTCCCCTTTCAAAGTTGTTCAAATGGTTTCGGTCCGTTGCACATATAGGTCACAGGAGCCAAAAATAGATTTTTTTCACCGAAAACTTAAAAAATCTTCTTCTCTGAAACTGCAAGGCCCAGGTCTTTGATATTTGGTATGAAGCTTCATCTAGTGGACCCCTACCAAGATTGTTCAAATTATAGTGCTGGGGCCAAAAATGCCCCCGCCCCGGGGCCCTTTGGTTTTACATGGGCTTATATAGGGAAAATCTTAAAAAATCTTCTTCTCTGAAACTGCAAGGCCCAGGTCTTTGATATTTGGTATGAATCTTCATCTGGTGGACCCTACCAAGATTGTTCAAATTATAGTGCTGGGGCCAAAGATGCCCCCGCACCGGGGCCCTTTGGTTTTATAGGGAAAATCTTTAAAAATCTTCTTCTCTGAAACGGCAAGGCCCAGGTCTTTGATATTTGGTATGAAGCTTCATCTAGTGGACCCATACCAAGATTGTTCAAATTATAGTGCTGGGGCCAAAAATTCCCCCGCCCCGGGGCCCTTTGGTTTTACATGGGCTTATATAGGGAAAATCTTTAAAAATCTTCTTCTCTGAAACTGCAAGCTTAGGCCCAGGTCTTTGATATTTGGTATGAATCTTCATCTTATGGACCCCTACCAAGATTGTTCAAATTATAGTGCTTGGACCAAAAATGCCCCCGCCCCGAGGCCCTTTGGTTTTACATAGGCTTATATAGGGAAATCCTTTAAAAATCTTTTTCTCTGAAACCGCTAGGCCCAGGTCTTTGATATTTGGTATGAAGCTTCATCTTGTGGACCCCTACCAAGATTGTTCAAATAATAGTGCTGGGGCCAAAAATGCCCCCACCCCAGGGCCCTTTGGTTTTACATGGGCTTATATTGGGAAAATCTTTAAAAAATGTTCTTCTCTAAAACTACAGGGCCCAGGTCTTTGCTATTTGGTATGAAGCTTCATCTAGTGGACCCCTACCAAGACTGTTCAAATTATAGTGCTGAGGCCAAAAATGCCCCTGCCTCAGGGCCCTTTGGTTTTACATGGGCTTATATAGGGAAAATCTTTAAAAATCTTCTTCTCTGAAACTGCAAGGCCCAGGTCTTTGATATTTGGTATGAAGCTTCATCTTATGGACCCCTATCAAGATTGTTCAAATTATAGCCCTGGGGCCAAAAATGCCCCCGCTCCTGGGCCCTTTGGTTTTTCATAGACTTATATAGGGAAAATCTTGAAAAATCTTCTACTCTGAAACCACAAGGCCTAGGTCTTTGACATTTTGTATGAAGCTCCAGCTAGTGGACCCCTACCAAGATTGTTCAAATTATAGCCCATGGGCCACAAATGCCCCCGCCCCAGGGCCCTTTGGTTTTACGTAGACTTATAATAGAGATAATCTTTGACAATCTTCTTTTCTGAAACAACAAGGACCAGGTCTTTGATATTTGGTATGAAGCTTCATCTAGTGGACCTCTATCAAGATTGTTTAAATTATAGCCCTGAGGCCCAAAATGCCCCTGCCCCGGGGCCATTTGGTTTTACATAGGCTTATATAAGGAATATCTTTAAAAAAATCTTCTTCTCTGAAACAGCAAGGCCCAGGTCTTTGATATTTGTTGTGTAGCTTCATCTAGTGGACCTTTGCCAAGATTGTTTAAATTATAGCCTTTGTTGATATTTGGTATGAAGCTTCACCTTTTTAGACCTCCCTCAACATTATGCACATTATATTCCTGGGGCCCTCCCCGAGGCCCACTTGTTACTCTATGGATCAGGTGAGCGATCCAGGGCCATCATGGTCCTCTTGTGTTTTATATTAGGATCACTTTTTGTCTGTCATCCGTGCGTAAACAATTTCTTCAAACGACATCTCCTCCTAAACAACTTATCGGATTTTTACCAAACTTCACAGGAATGATCCTTAGGTGGACCCCTTTCAAAGTTGCTCAAATGGTTCCGGTCCATTGCACATATAGGTCACAGGAGCCAAAAATAGATATTTTTCACCAAAACCTTTAAAAATCTTCTTCTCTGAAACCATAAGGCCCAGGTCTTTGATAGTTGGTATGAAGCTTCATCTAGTGGACCCCTACCAAGATTGTTCAAATTATAGTGCTGGGGCCAAAAATGCCCCAGCCCCGGGGCCCTTTGGTTTTACATGGGCTTTTATAGGGAAAATCTTTAAAAATCTTCTTCTCTGAAACCGCAAGGCCCAGGTCTTTGATTTTTGGTATGACGCTTCATCTAGTGGACCCCTACCAAGATTGTTCAAATTATAGTGCTGGGGCCAAAAATGCCCCCGCCCGGGGCCCTTTGGTTTTACATGGGCTTATACAGGGAAAATCTTTAAAAAAAAAATCTTCTTCTCTGAAACCCTTAGGCCCAGGTCTTTGATATTTGGTATGAAGCTTCATCTAGTGGACCCCTACCAAGATTGTTCAAATTATAGTGCTGGGTCCAAAAATGCCCCCACTCTGGGGCCCTTTGGTTTTTCATGGGCTCATATAGGGAAAATCTTCTTCTCTGAAACTGCAAGGCCATGGTCTTTGCTATTTGGTTTGAAGCTTCATCTAGTGAACCCCTACCAAGAATGTTCAAATTTTAGTGCTTCGGCAAAACATTCCCCCCGGCCCCGGGGCCCTTTGGTTTTATATAGACTTATATAGGGAAAATCTTTAAAAATCTTCTATGAAACCACAAGGCCTAGGTCTTTGATATTTGGTGTGAAATTTCATCTAGTGGACCCCTGCCAAGATTGTTCAAATTATAGTGCTGGGGCCCCAAATGGCCCCGCCCGGGGCCCTTTGGTTTTACATGGGCTTATACAGGGAAAATCTTTAAAAATCTTCTCTGAAACCCTTAGGCCCAGGTCTTTGATATTTATACCCCCGCAAACGAAGTTTGAAGGGGGTATATAGGAGTCAGCTTGTCGTCTGTCGTCTGTCGTCGGTCCGTTACAAAAATGTCCGTTACAAAAAACTTTAACATTGCTCATAACTTCCTTATTCTTTGACCGATTTCTTTAATATTCACACACCACACACCTTGCCACTAGTACTTAAGATTGATATACACAAACCTGACCTTGCCCTTTATGTTGACCTTCCTCAAGGTCGTCTGTCGTCGGTCCGTTACAAAAATGTCCGTTACAAAAAACTTTAACATTGCTCATAACTTCCTTATTCTTTGACCGATTTCTTTAATATTCACACACCACACACCTTGCCAATAGTACTTAAGATTGATATACACAAACCTGACCTTGACCTTTACGTTGACCTTCCTCAAGGTCAAATACTTGTAAAAATTTGTCGGTAGCGGGGGTATAATTGGCGCCCGTTAGGTGGCAGCTCTAGTTGGTATGAAGCTTCATCTAGTAGACCCCTACCAAGATTGTTCAAATTATAGTGCTGGGTCCAAAAATGCCCCCACTCTGGGGCCCTTTGGTTTTACATGGGCTCATATAGGGAAAATCTTCTTCTCTGAAACTGCAAGGCCATGGTCTTTGCTATTTGGTTTGAAGCTTCATCTAGTGGACCCCTACGAAGACTGTTCAAATTATAGTGCTGGGGCCAAAAATGCCCCAGCCCCGGGGCCCTTTGGTTTTACATGGGCTTATATTGGGAAAATCTTTAAAAATCTTCTTCTCTGAAACTGCATGGCCCAGGTCTTTGATATTTGGTATGAATCTTCATCTTATGGACCCCTACCAAGATTGTTCAAATTATAGTGCTGGGGCCAAAAATGCCCCCGCCACGGGGCCCTTTTGTTTTACATAGGCTTATATAAGGAAAATCTTTAAAATTCTTCTACTCTGATACCGCAAGGCCCAGGTCTTTGATATTTGGTATGAAGCTTCATCTAGTGGACCCCTACCAAGATTGTTCAAATTATAGTGCTGGGGCCAAAAATGCCCCCGCCCCAGGGCCCTTTGGTTTTACATGGGCTTATATTGGGAAAATCTTTAAAAAATCTTCTTCTCTGAAACTGCAGGGCCCAGGTCTTTGCTGTTTTGTATGAAGCTTCATCTAGTGGACCCCTACCAAGACTGTTCAAATTATAGTGCTGGGGCCAAAAATGCCTCTGCCCCGGGGCCCTTTGGTTTTACATAGGCTTATATAGGGAAAATGTTTAAAAATCTTCTTCTCTGAAACTGCAAGGCCCAGGTCTCTGATATTTGGTATGAAGCTTCATCTTGTAGACCTCTATCAAGATTTTTCAAATGATAGCCCTGGGGCCAAAAATGCCCCCACTCCTGGGCCCTTTGGTTTTTCATAGACTTATATAGGGAAAATCTTGAACTCTGAAACCACAAGGCCTAGGTCTTTGACATTTGGTATGAAGCTTCATCTTGTGGCCCTCTACCAAGATTGTTCATATTATAGCCCTGGGGCCACAAATGCCCCCGCCCCAGGGCCCTTTGGTTTTACATAGACTTATAATAGAGATAATTTTTGGAAATCTTCTTCTCTGAAACAACAAGGCCTAGGTCTTTGATATTTGGTGTGAAATTTCATCTAGTGGACCTCTATCAAGATTGTTCAAATTATAGCCCTGGGGCCAAAAATGCCTCCGCCCCGAGACCCTTTGGTTTTACATAGACTTATATAGGAAAATCTTTAAAAATCTTCTTCTCTGAAACTGCACGGCCCATGTCTTTGATATTTGGTATGGAGCTTCATCTAGTGGACAATTATGGCCTTTGTTGATATTTGGTATGAAGCTTCACCTTTTTAGACCTCCCTCAACATTATGCACATTATAACCTTGGGGCCAATAATGGCCCTCCCCGGGGGCCCACTTGTTACTCTATGGATCAGGTGAGCGATGCAGGGCCATCATGGCCCTCTTGTGTTTTATATTAGGATCACTTTTTGTCTGTCATGCGTGCGTAAACAATTTCTTCATGCGACATCTCCTCCTAAACCACTGATCGGATTTTGACCAAACTTCACAGGAATGATCCTTGGGTGGTCCCCTTTCAAAGTTGTTCAAATGGTTCCGGTCCGTTGCACATATAGGTAACAGGAGCCAAAAATAGATTTTTTTCACAGAAAACTTGATAAATCATCTATTCTGAAACCGCAAGGCCCAGGTCTTTGATATTGGGTATGAAGCTTCATCTAGTGGACCCCTACCAAGATTGTTCAAATTATAGTGCTGGGGCCAAAAATGCCCCCGCCCCGGGGCCCTTTGGTTTTACATGGGCTTATATAGGAAAAATCTTTAAAAATCTTCTTCTCTGAAACCACAAGGCCCAGGTCTTTGATATTTGGTATGAAGCTTCATCTAGTGGACCCCTACCAAGATTGTTCAAATTTTAGTGCTCGGGCCAAAAACGCCTCCGCCCCGGGGCCCTTTGGTTTTTCATGGGCTTATATAGGGAAAATCTTTAAAAAATCTTCTTCTCTGAAACCGCAAGGCCCAGGTCTTTGATATTTGGTATGAACTTTCATCTAGTGGACCCCTACCAAGATTGTTGAAATTATAGTGCTGGGGCCAAAAATGCCCCCCGCCCTGGGCCCTTTAGTTTTACATAGGCTTATATAGGGAAAATCTTTAAAAATCTTCTTCTCTGAAGCTGCAAGGCCCAAATTCTTTGATATTTGATATGAAGCTTCATCTAGTGGACCCCTACCAAGATTGTTCAAATTATAGTGCTGGGGCCAAATATGCCCCTGCCCTGGGGCCCTTTGGTTTTACATAGACTTATATAGGGAAAATCTTGAAAATTCTTCTCTGAAACCGCAAGTCAAGGTCTTTGATATTTGGTATGAAGCTTCAGCTAGTGGACCTCTACCAAGATTGTTCAAATTATAGACCTGAGACCAAAAATGCCCCTGCCTTGTGGACCTTTGGTTTTGCATAGACTTATATAGGGAAAATCTTTCAGAATCTTCTTCTTTGAAACCACAAGGCCCAGGTCTTTGATATTTGGTGTGAAGCTTCATCTAGTGGACCTCTATCAAGATTGTTTTAATTATAGCCCTTAGGCCAAAAATGCCTCTGCCCCGGGGCCATTTGGTTTTACATAGGCTTATGTAGGGAATATCTTTAAAAAACTGCAAAGCCCAGGTCTTTGATATTTCGTGTGTAGCTTCATCCAGTGGATCTTTGCCAAGATTGTTCAAATTATAGCCTTTGTTGATATTTGGTATGAAGCTTCACCTTTTTAGACCTCCCTCAACATTATGCACATTTTAACCCTGGGGTCAATAATGGCCCTCCCCGGAGGCCACTTGTTACTCTATGGATCAGGTGAGCGATCCAGGGCCATCATGGCCCTCTTGTTTAACTTAGACTGTTTTTCAGATCTAATAACGCGAAAAGTCTATAAGGCGTAGGTACCTTGTTAGGGTTTTAACCCTCTCACAAGTCTTTACCTTTAATTCATGAGTCTTTCTCCTCTGACAGGGCTATAGCGGGGCTATAGTCAGATCCTCTGACAGTTCTAGTTTTTTGTAGACTTACATAGGGATGCAACTTAAACATCTTCTCATCTGAAACCAGAATGTCAAGGCCTTTGATATTTGGTACACAACTTCATCTAGTGGATCCCTTCCAAGATTGTTTAAATAGTAATCCTTGTGCCAAAAACTGCCCTGCCCTCCAAGGACTAAATACTGAAACTTCTAAAAATCTCCTTTTGAGAAACCAGCCCAGAACTGATATATGGTATGTAGTTTCATCTAGTGGGCCTCTACCAAGATTGTTCAAATTACAGTCTTGGGGCCACAAATGGCCCTGGGCCTGGTTGTTTTATGGACTTATATAAGGAAAAACCTTGAAATTTTTCTCATCTGAAACCAGAAGGCTAAGGCCTTTGATATTTGGTACACAGCTTCATGTAGTGGATCCCTGCCAAGACTGTTCAAATTGTAACCCTGTGGCCAAAAATGGCCCTGCCCCATGGCCTCACCCAGGGACCCATATGTTTCACTATATATATATATATATATATATACATTAGTGGGTCCTAAATGCGATTTATTCCGTAAATGTCGGGTCCTCCATCAATTGTCGGGTCCTTTTATATCGATTGTTGGGTCCAAGACCCAACAGTTACTACGGGAGTTTTACATTGAGGACCCAATATTTATGTACGTTTATGTTTATATATATATAGGCCCACATGTTTTATATTGACTTACATTGGTTAAGCATTTAAAAATCTTCTTGTATGAAACCTGGTGGCCCAGGCCTTTGATATTTGGTGCACAGTTCTGTCTTGTGAACCTCTAAAGCTATGTCTTGTGGACCGCTACCAAGATTGTTCAAATTATATCAATGGGACCAAAAATTTGCATTGACATAGGGAAAGCCTTTAAAGTCTTCTTGTCTGAAATCCTAGCCATTGTCTAGTGGACCTCTTCCAAGATTGTTCAAATTATAGCCCTGGGGCAAAAAATGCCCCTGCCCCGGGGCCCTTTGGTTTTACATAGACTTATACATATAGTTAGAACCCTTAAATATCTTCTTCTCTGAAACCGCAAGGCCCTGGTCTTTGATATTTGGTGTGAAGCTTCATTTTGTGGACCTCTATCAGAGGATTATTCAAATTATAGCCCTAAGGCCAAAAAAGCCCCCACCCAGGGGCCCTTTGGTTTTACATAGGCTTATATGGGGAAAATCTTTAAAAAATTTCTCTGAAACTGCAAGGCCCAGGTCTTTGATATTTGGTATGAAGCTTTATCTAGTGAACCTCTACGAAGATTGTTCAAATTATAGCCCTGGGGCCAAAAATGCCCTCAACCTGGGGCCCTTTGGTTTTACATAGACCTTATTATATAGGAAAAATCTTTAAAAATCTTCTTCTCTGAAACCCGAGGCCCAGGTCTTTGATATTTGGTGTGAAGCTTCATCTAGTGGACCGCTATCAAGATTGTTAAAGATTATAGCCCTAGGACTAAAAATGCCCTTTATGCAGGGAAAATCTTTAAAAATCTTCTCTGAAACCGCTAAGCCCAGGTCTTTGATATTTGATATGAAGCTTCATCTAGTGGACCTATGCCAAAAATGCTCCCACCCTGGGGCCCTTTGGTTTTACATAGACTTACATTGGGAAAATCTTTAAAAACATTCTTCTACCGCAAGGCCCATGTCTTTGGTATTTGGTGTGAATTTTTCATCTAAAGGACCTCTGCCAAGATTGTTCAAATTATAGCCTTAGGGTTAAAAATGCCCCCCCACTGCCATGGAGCCCTCTGGTTTTATTCAAACTTATATAGGGAAAATCTGAGCAAAAGAAGACCAACAGTTAGACTCCGATGGGCTCGACCAGAGTCTGAGCATGCTGCTTCACAGACCCTCTACCAAAATAGCTAAAATGGTTCTGCTCAGCTGAGCAAAATGGCCACCATAACTAAAAATAGAAAAAAAGAAAACTAGATTTGCTACAAATGCAAACTCCCCCTTAAACACTTGATTCAAACTTCACAGGAGTGTAGCTCATATGGCTCCCTACCAAAATACCTAAATTTGTTCTGCTCTGACGAACAAGATGGCAGCCAGAACTAAAAATAGAAGAACAGTGTAAATTTGTTTCAAACATGAACTTCCCCTGAACCCTTGGGCCAGTTTCATTCAAACTTCATAGGAATGTTGCTCAGCTGACCCTTTACCAAAATAGCCAAAACAGTTCTGCTCAGATGATCATAATGGCTGCGAAAGTTAAAAATGGAAATAAGTAAAAGTAAGTTATGCTTCATGGAATGGTTGTCACCCACATGACTTTCAGAAGCTATATGACAATTTGATATCAGGTGGGCGATTCAGGGCTGTCTTGACTCTCTTGTAATGATTATTAGGGCCCCGCACTGAAAGTGTGGGTGCCCTATAGTAATCACTCTGTCCGTCTGTTTGTCCGTCTGTCCATCCACAAATTTTCCTACTCCTCTGATAGCGCTACCGGGCCCTAGTCAGTTTCACTGACAGCTCTAGTTATTTTTATTATTATTATTATTATTAAACAATGAAAGCCTGGAATAACAGACTCTTGAAATCTAAGTTTTCATAAGACCTGTTTACTTAAGTTCGCATATGTAAGTTTCTAGTTCAGAAGACACCTGCATATGAGGTTTCAGTTGAGTAGCACCTTTATTTATACGGTGGACGTTGTGGAGACAAACATGATTTTTTTTTTCAGCTTCACGCTTATTCCACGCCACTCATGGGGAAATCATGCAAACCAACATGGACAAGCATGAAAATTCCATGGATTTTGTGTGGAGTTGGCATGAAAATTACCTGGAAGTTAATCCCTTTCATTTTCCTTTGCATCACGATGACAAGAATCCACATTTGATCTTAACCTACTTTTCATGCTTTGGTAACTTTGCGGATTCTTATTTATGTAGGCATTTGCACTGAGGACGTCTTGAAGCCCCCGCCCATAGGGGCTTGAAGAAATATATGGGCTGCATGATGCTTCCACGCAGAGCTGAATCCGGCCCGCACACTAGTACTGGTAAACCGCTTAGAGGATCTAAGCCTGTCCAGGAACCGCGGTGCGAGGCGGACCGTCCATGCTAATAAACCCTATTGGTTTCATTGGGAGACAGGGCTTGAGATGTCATTTCATCTCGATGTTGGGTAAAAGTCCCACAAATTTGGAAGCAACGTCTCCAAAATGACGGGGACGTTAAACCTCAAATCAAACAAACAAACAAAAACTGAGGACGTCTTGTATTGCAGTTCAAATGTTACAAGTAAATTGTAGTCTTCATGAATTTCAGACTTCCCTCAAGAGCCAGATGATTGAAATGAAATCAGATTTGCAGTCCTCCCTGTCAGATTGTGAAATAATGAAAGGAAAACTGATATCCCGAGATGAAGAGTTTAAGGACATTATATGCCAGTTTAGCTTGGTAAATAAAGCTTTAGAGGTAAGAACCAGAGGTCATCAATTTATTTTTAGCTCACCTGGGCCGAAGGCTCCAGGGGAGCTTATAGTATAGTGGGTCCTCCGTCGTCCGTCCGTCGTCCGTCCACACTTTTGAGCAGCTATATCTCTGTATCCTGCAGGCTGATCTCAATCATTTCTCATCTGTAGCATGCCTCTGGTGGGGCATTGATGACATAAACTTTTTTTCGAAATCGCTCTAAAACTTTGGTTCCTATGGTAACCACAAGGTCCCATAGACTTACTATGTACTAGTCATCACCGTAGCGCCTTCAGTTTTGATCGGATCTTTCTGAAACTTATATGTAAGGTGACTGGGGATAAAAACTCATGTGAGTTCGAAAACCGGCCAAGTCGGCCCAATTATCATAGAGTTACGTCCCTTTGATTGCTGAAAATACCAATTTTCGACCTTGTCATCACCGTAGCCCCTTCAGTTTTGATCGGATCTTTTTGAAACTTATATGTAATGTGGCTGGGGATAAAACCTCGGATGAGTTCAAAAACCGGACAAGTCCGCCGATTTATCATAGAGTTACGTCCCTTTGATTGCTGAAAATGCCGATTTTTGACCTTGTCATCACGGTAGCCCCTTCAGTTTTGATCGGATCTTTCTGAAACTTATATGTAAGGTGGCTGGGGATAAAATCTCGGATGAGTTCGAAAACTGACCAAGTCGGCCTGTTTATCGTAGAGTAACGTCCCTTTGATTGCTGAAAACGCTGATTTTTGACCTTGTCATCACTGTAGCCCTTTCAGTTTTGATCGAATCTTTCTGAAACTTATATGTAAAGGGGCTGAGGATAAAATTTCGGATGAGTTCGAAAACCAGCAAAGTTGGTCCATTTATCACAGAGTAACGTCCCTTTGATTGCTGAAAATGCCGATTTTTGACCTTGTCATCACCATAGCCCTTTCAGTTTTGATCGGATCTTTCTGAAACTTATATGCAAGGTGGCTGGGGATAAAACCTTGGATGAGTTCGCATACATGCAAAGGAGGACTATTTATCATAGAGTAAGGTCCCTTTGATTGCTGAAAATGTTGATTTTTGACCTTGTCATCACTGTAGCCCCTTCAGTTTTGATCGGATCTTTCTGAAACTTATATGTAGGGTGGCTGGGGATAAAAACTTTGATGAGTTCAAAAACTGGCCAAGTTGCCCCATTTACTATATAGTTATGTCCCTTTGATGGCTGAAAATGTCGATCTTTTACCTTGTCATCACCGTAGCCCCTTCAGTTTTGATCTAATCTTTCTGAAACCTATATGTAAGGTGAATGTAGATAAAACCTAGGATGAGTTGGAATACCGGCCAAGTTGGCCCATTTATCATAGAGTTACGTCCCTTTGATTGCTGAAAATGCCGATTTTTTACCTTGTCATCACGGTAGCCCCTTCAGTTTTGATCGGATCTTTCTGAAACTTATATGTAAGGTGGCTGGTGATAAAATCTTGGATGAATTCAAAAACAGGCCAAGTCAGCCCATTTATTGTAGAGTTATGTCCCTATGATGGCAGATAATGTTGATTTTTGACCTTGTCATTACTGTAGCCCCTTCGGTTTTGATCAGATCTTTCTACCACTTATATGTAAGGTGGCTGGGGATAAAATCTTGGATGAGTTCGAAAACTGACCAAGTCGGCCCGTTTATCGTAGAGTAACGTCCCTTTGATTGCTGAAAATGCTGATTTTTGACCTTGTCATCACTGTAGCCCTTTCAGTTTTGATCAAATCTTTCTGAAACTTATATGTAAAGTGGCTGAGGATAAAATCTCGGATGAGTTCGAAAACCAGCAAAGTTGGTCCATTTATCACAGAGTAACGTCCCTTTGATTGCTGAAATGCCGATTTTTGACCTTGTCATCACCGTAGCCCTTTCAGTTTTGATTGGATCTTTCTGAAACTTATATGCAAGGTGGCTGGGGATAAAACCTTGGATGAGTTCGCATACATGCAAAGGTGGCCTATTAATCATAGAGTAAGGTCCCTTTGATTGCTGAAAATGTTGATTTTTGACCTTGTCATCACTGTAGCCCCTTCAGTTTTGATCGGATCTTTCTGAAACTTATATGTAGGGTGGCTGGGGATAAAAACTTTGATGAGTTCAAAAACTGGCCAAGTTGCCCCATTTACTATATAGTAATGTCCCTTTGATGGCTGAAAATGTCGATTTTTTACCTTGTCATCACCGTAGCCCCTTCAGTTTTGATCTAATCTTTCTGAAACCTATATGTAAGGTGAATGGAGATAAAACCTGGGATGAGTTGGAATACCGGCCAAGTTGGCCCATTTATCATAGAGTTACGTCCCTTTGATTGCTGAAAATGCCGATTTTTTACCTTGTCATCATGGTAGCCCCTTCAGTTTTGATCGGATCTTTCTGAAACTTATATGTAAGGTGGCTGGTGATAAAATCTTGGATGAGTTCGAAAACAGGCCAAGTCAGCCCATTTATTGTAGAGTTATGTCCCTTTGATGGCAGATAATGTTGATTTTTGACCTTGTCATTACTGTAGCCCCTTCAGTTTTGATCAGATTTTTCTGAACTTTATATGTAAGGTGGCTGGGGTTGAAACCTCGGATGAGTTCAAAAACTGGCCAGGTCGGCTCATTTATTTTAGAGTAACATCCCTTTGATTGCTAAAAATGCCAAATTTTGACCTTGTCATCACCGTAGCCCCTTCAGTTTTGATCGAATTTTTCTGAAACTTATATGTGAGGTGGCTGGGAATAAAATCTTGGATGAGTTTGAATACTGGCCAAGTCTGATCGGATCTTTCTGAAACTTACATGTAAGGTGTCCGGGAATAAAACCTCAGGTGAGTTCGAATACCGGCCAAGTCGGCACATTTATCATAGAGTGATGTGCCTTTGATTGCTGAAAATGCCTATTTTCGACATTGTCATCACTGCTGCCCCTTTAGTTTTGAACGGATCTTGATGAAACTTACAAACAAGGAAGTCAGGCAGAAAGCTTGGAGGAGTTTGAAAACTTGTTTTTGAACTTGTCATCACCATAGCCACTTCAGTTTAGATCGGATCTTCTTAGCAAGTCAGGAATAAAAGCTTGAATGAGTTTGAAAACAGGTGAGGTCAGCCTGTTTATCATAGAGTTACAGTCTACTTGATTTTCAGAAAATGCTTACCCTGTCATCAGCATGTCCTCCTATAAAGACTTCAGTAAAGGTTGGCACTTCCTTAAACTTTGAATCTGTTAGCTCAGGTGAGCGATACAAATTTATTAATATTTTTAAACAAGAGGACCAAGCTAGCTTATTAATATATTTTTAGAGGCAAGAATTTGAGCATATCAAATGCCACTTTATGCCAACAACCATCTTCTCATTGTTAGCTCACCTGTAAGAAGAGCTATTGTTGTCACCGCTGTCATCCCTGTGTGGGTCTGTGTTTATGTTCCTGTCACATTGCATTGAAGTTTTTCAAAAGCTTATATCTCAACAGTGATTTATCACAGAGCATTCATATTTAAAACTAGGGTACCTTGGAGGGTCTTCTGAGATTCTAAGAAATTAGACCCCTGGGTTCATGCCTGGCGGTGGGGCAAGGGGTCAAAATCTATGACACATTTATAATATGTTATATATATTTCGATTATGCTAAGAAGTTACAGACAATGGGCTATACATCAGCCGGCCATATCACATTTGTTCAAGTGTAAAAATGTGAAGGTCATGTTGACCTACATTTCTTGGAACAGTGATTTTACCTTATATCTTGAAGACTATTTGTTGCAGAATTTAAATGTCATACCTGAGATATTAGTTCTATGTGACCCGATGATTGACCTCAAAATATATCTAGGTCAGTGTGGCCTATATTTCATGGCTCAGTGACTTTACCTTATATCTTGAATACTGTTTGACGAAGAAATGTCATACCTAGATTGTAAGTCCTCAAATCAACCAACCCAGTTGACCCATTGATTGACATAAAAATTTGCCTTATAACTCAATGACGAGTTGATGGAGACATGTCATAACTGGAATATAAGTTCCATGTGACCTGATGATTGACATAAAAATATATCTAAGTCAGTGTGACCTATATTTCCAGGTTCATTGATTTTGCATTGTGACTGGAAGACAGATGGAGAACTGTCATACCCTGAAGTGACCCCATGATTGACCTCATAATGTATCCTAGTCAATGTAACCTGTCTTTCATGGTTCAGTGACTCTGCCTTATCTCTTGAATAGTTTGTTGGAGAAATGTTGAACCTTTATCATAAGTTCCATGTGACTCCATCATTGAAATAAAAACATATCTGGGTCAGTGTGACCTGTATTTCATGGTTCAGTGATTTTGCCTTATAACTCGAAGACTGATGGAGAATTGTCATACCCGGCCTGTATATTAGTTCTATGTGACCTGTCTCCGTATGACCTTAGCTGTTTGTGGGATGTAAAACTCAAACACTCACTCACTCACTCATGTAGAAATGTCAAACTTGGTTCCATGTGACTTGATGATTGACCTCAAAATATATTTAGATCAGTGTGACCTTTATTTCGTGGTTCAGTGTTTTGTCTTAAATACTGTTTGATGGAGCAATGCTATGCATGAAATATATTTGTATTTGGAATAAAATCCTATAAGAATACTTCATGTAAGAGCTGTTTTAAAAACTTTTTTTTCACATAAATTTACAAACATGACCTGTACAGTGTTGACGGGAACGTTAAACATCAAATCAAACACTATCAAACAAATATACAAACATAGTTAGACAAGGCACAATTACAGGTGAGCCATACTGTCCTGTGATAGTTCTTGTTAGCTCACCTGGAGATGATATCCAGGTCAGCTTATGCTGTGGCCTGTTGTCTGTCATCCATCGTTCGTCTGTCGTAAATTTTTCACATTTTCAACATTAGCAGACACGGATGTTGCATTAAGCTGATACTTTGTGGGAGGCGTAGGGATGACATGGAGATTCAGATTTGCTAAAATGCTTAAGTCTTGAAATTCTGCAAATGACATCTCCAGAACCAAAGGTCAGATTGATCTGAAACTTGATGGAGATTAAGATAAAATCACTCCATTCGGATATCTCAGATGGCCACCTTGGAAGCCATCGTAAAATTCTTCAAATGACATCACCTCCTGAAGCAAATGTAGGATAGAGCTGAAACTTGATGGAAGGCATGGGGACATCGAGATTTAGATTTGCTAGAATCGTTATGTTTCGATTTCCAAGATGGTTGCCATCTTTAACTTCTTCAAACCACATCTCCTCATGAACCAAATGGCCACTGAAACTTAATGGGAGGCCTCAGTTTGTTGGAGTTTGAGATATTGATAGTTGACTGTAATTTATTATCATACTTTTTCTCCACACATATATTTTAGAATCTAACATTTCTAATGCAAAATGCATAGGTTTCAGAGTTCCTGTGTTTTTCACAACTGTCAGTTAGCCTAATAGAAAACTTGCTTCAGTTATCAGTAAGCTGATACTTTGTGAGTGACATTGCATTGACATGGAGATTCAGTTTTGCTAAAATGCTTCATTTCCATTACACAAGCCTGAACCAAAGGTCAGATCAAGCTGTAAATTTATGAAAGGCATTAGGTTGACATTGTAAAGATTTGATAAAGTGCTTCAGTTACGATATACAAGATGGTGTGCATCTTGAAATTCGTCAAACGGCATGTCCTCCTGAACCAAAGGTCATTTGAGCACTTTAGACAAAATTACTTAAATTAAAAGAAAGCAAGTTCCATGTTTCAGTCTGTAAAATACCAAGTATCTGTTACTGCTTATCTTTGTTCTGTATTGTATTTCTTGCAGTCCAGACACCATTATCATGAGATTTCACAAGTCAAATGGCTGCTATTGTACATAAAGAGATTTGAATCACTTTTGTTCTTGTGACAAAGTGAGCATTATACACAATAAAAATGATACTGCTTTGTTTACTATAACAGAATGCAAGGATGGAGAAGCTGGAACTGAATAGCCAGCTGGATGCTCTGAGGTTGGAGACAAGTAACCACAAAAGAAAGGGAAATTCTATATTTTCAGAGGTGAGGCTTGGAATTTTTGTAGTGACTTCGGCTTATCTAGACAAAAAATGTACCAAGAGGGCAGAACAACAAGCTCAAGGTAATGCAAAAGGGCAAACAGCTCTTAAATGAATGGTCTGGTTTGAATATAACAAGTTTGTTTACTGCTTTGGTCTCACATAGCAATATTATAAAGAGGTTGTGGTGTATTAAAAATCAAACTCAGAATGCATGAGAAATCAAAACAGATATGTGTCTATGTTAAAAAAGTGACCCCTGGGGTAGGCTAGGGCTACTTTTGTTCCCAGGGCTATAATTTCAACAACTGTGAACAAAGATGAAGCTACATACCAAATATCAAGGATCTAGGCCTTCTGGTTTCAGACAAGAAAATTTTTAAAGGTGTCATCATTATGATTCTGTGTAAACCCAGTGGGCTTCAGGGCCTTCTGGTTTCAGACATTTTAAAGTATTTTCCCCAATTTGATATTTACAGATGATGACATCATGATAATGACGGTGGCTGATCACAACAGCTCCCCACAGAGCCTTCGGCTTAAGTGAGCCAAAATAAAAACCAACTTGGATGAAGTCACCCCTGCCCATCACCTCCCCCCTTCCTCCCCAAGCCCACCACCAAAAGTAATTTTTCAGGTATAAGAAATATATATAGGAATGTCATCAAAATACCAAGTGTCTATAAATCTGAGGTCAGGAAATTACTTTAGTTCATAATGTGGAAAAAGTGACACGAAATGATCAAACATTATATCCAATGCACATGCACACCCTGATTCTATGGAAACCAGAGGCCCATTATGGCATAGGCCACAATGCTCAACAGAGCTTAGGTGGGCACTGCCCAATAGCAGCCATGTATTTTAATCTACCAATTATAAAGTCTCCAAAACGAGCCCCCATACCCAAAAATTAGCACCCATGTGAACCCTGTATCTGAAATATTAGGCCTTTTATTAAATAGAGAGGGTTGGGCATGGACCCAGGTGTCAATAAAATAATGTGTCCTATCATAAGGAACAAGACATGGTTTAGTGCTGGGGATATATTTGGTTCTGGATATATAAGTTTTTTTATGCAGTGGATTCGGTTGGTTGCTTTAAGGTTTAACATCCCCGTCAACACTGTACAGTGTACAGGTCATTTTGGAGACGTTGCTTCCAATTTTGTGGGACTTTTACCCAACATTGAGATGAAATGACATTTAAGCCCTGCCGCCCCATGAAACCAATAGGGTTTATATGCATGGACAGCCTGACTCGGACCACTTTTCCTGGGCATGCTTAGAACCTCTAAGCGTTTTACCAGTAATCATGTGCAGTCAGTTTTAGCTCTGCGTAGATGCATCATGCAGCCAAATCTATTTCTTTAAGCCCCGAATGGAGAGGTTGGGGCATGGCCCCGGCAGATCCCCGAAAAGCCCAAGGTTGTTGTCACTGAATGTGTCAAGCTTATCATAAGGACCAAGAATATATATGGCTTAGGGGTTTGGTTCTGAACAGTCTCTGAGATGTGAGGCCCTTTATGAAGTGGAGAAGTAAAGGGTAGAGGAATGACTGAATGTGTCTAATTATAAGGAACAAGAACATACCGTAATGATCCGGCTATAAGACGATTTGGCTATAAGACGGGGGTTATTTTTTGGCTTTTCTTTGGGTGATTTTTGCTTAGTCTCGGCTATAATACGGGTATAAATTCTAACAATCTGACGGGGCTTGCGCCGATGTAGAAAGTGCCGAACATTTCAGAGTGAGACACTGTTTGATCAATTTCGCTCTGTGTTTTGCGGTCGCGAAATCTAATGACAACGACGACTTTACTAAAATATAATTTATATTAGACCAACTTCAATGATAAACAGATAGTTGTAGGTACCTAGCAAGTCCCTGAATAAATTTTCTTACCTATAAACTGTAATCACTTATTTTTTGTGTCTGAAATTTGAGTTTATTAACGTCACAACTTTCGCCTCATTAATATTCATGAACTCATTATCATAAACCAATGAAGGAAGGAAAGTAAAATGATTGACAGTAACTAAGGGAAGCAACTACGCGTAACTGGCATTTTCTACAGTTTAATACATGTGCGTCGGCATACATTTGATATCTCCCGATTCCATCTGGATAACAGAATTTCGAACCCTATCTCCCGGTCTTCCACCCGATGGCCCCAATCTCCTGACAAGACAATTTTCCTTTAAAAATATTTCGCCGCCCGACCATTCTAGTATTTACCACAGTATAATAGCTATTCGGTTGACCTCAGAAGATTTACACCTGTGTTGAACTGCTGACGCGTGTAAACATTATCGGACAGTTAATAAGGCGATTAACTCTGCAGGGGTTATTGGATAATTGGTGAATAACAGGTTATTGCTAATCAAAAGTGATATAGGAAGAGACAGAATAGCCTGTGCATCCATAATGTTTGACCTGAGATCTGTTTTGCTGCATTGGACATTTACGGAAAAGTATAATAACAATAGTAAAAAAAAAAAAACGTAAGGCATCATCAACTTATTTTCTTATGCAAATGGAGTGAAAGTTTTGCCTCATTAATATTTATGAACTCATTATCATAAACCAATGGAAATTATGTTCCGGGGAAGGTATCCATTGAAAACGTATGGGATTTAATCCAATTATGATAAAACCCTTTAGGCTTGACTTATAACTGTTCTTCACGATCTTTTGGTTTCTTTTACCGATGTTTATAATTATTTTTTGGAATCACGCTCCCGCTCATCACTTCACAGACCCATGGTTACGCAACAGGTATACACATGTACTTACCGCACGTGATTTTCCTTCCGTTCTTTGCGGAAAATTTCAAGGATGCCCGAGATCTCGGTTATAAGACGGTTGTAAAAATTAGGGGGTATTCTGGCGGTAAAAAACCCCGTCTTATAGCCGGATCATTACGGTACATAATGTATATGCTTGCGGGGTAGGGATTTGATTTGTATGGTTTCGGAGATATATTCCCTTTTATGAAGTGAAGGGGTGGGGTATGGCCCCAGCACATAACCCCAGCACATAGAGACCCCATGTTGGTGTGACTGAATGAGTCTTATCATAAGGAACAAGAATATATATGGTTTAGGGGTGGGGATCCAAATTGTTTCTGAGATATATGGTGAAGAAATACACACAAAGTTTCAAAATGATTGGTGCTAAACAGTAAGAGGAGTTGACTTGTCTGTATATCGAGTGTGAAAAATGACTAAATTCAGACAGTGGAAAATCAGTGACAAAAAGAAAATGATCAAACCATAATATCCACATCAAAAGTACCAGGATGAAAACACATGTATGCAACTTTTCAAAAACAATTGGTACAGAACTGAAAGAGGAGTTGTGCTCAAATTTTAGACACAGATGGACAAATGGACAGAAACTTGCATGCCTAAGTCTCTGTTAACCCATTATGTGCGGGCAACCTCTAAAGGGGTAGCTTGGCAAACAGTGCAGGCCCAGATCAGATGCCACAGAACACGGCGTCTGATCAGGGCCTGCACTATTTGCTAACAGAATTGTTTGTCAAAAATAGAATAAAAACAAAAAAAAAAAGACTTCACACCCCTTAAATGACAAATGGACTTGTTAGGGCCCCTATAGTAATCACCCTGTCTGTCCGTCCTTCCGTCCGTCTGTCCGTCCACATTTTTTGTTTTTTCTTAATAACTTAAAAACCATTAGACGCATCAACTTCAAACTTTAAATATAAGGTCACAATATCATTACACAATTTCATGGCAAGTTAGGTAACTCTAGCTACAATACTCTCAGAGTTATGGCCCTTTAAAAAAACTTAAAAAAAATGTCCACATTTTTCATGTTTTTTCTTAATAACTTACAAACCGTCAAACCTATCAACTTCAAACTTTAAATATATGGTCTCATCATCATTACACAACTTTATGGCAAGTTACCTAACTGTAGCTTCAATGCCGTCAGAGTTATGGCCCTTTGAAAAACTTAAAAAATTCAGCTTTTTCATGTTTTTTCTTAACTTACAAACTGTCAGACCTATCAACTTCAAACTTTAAATATATGGTCTCATCATCATTACACAATTTTATGGCAAGTTACCTATCTGTAGCTTCAATACTCTCAGAGTTATGGCCCTTTGAAAACCAAAAAAAAATCAGCTTTTTCATGTTTTTTTTCTTAATAACTTACAAACAGTCAAATCTATCAACTTCAAACTTTAAATATATGGTCTCATCATCATTACACAACTTTATGGCAAGTTACCTAACTGTAGCTTCAATACTCTCAGAGTTATGGCCCTTTGAAAACTTAAAAAATTCAGCTTTTTCATGTTTTTTCTTTATAACTTACAAACCGTCAAACCTATCAACTTCAAACTTTAAATATATGGTCTCGTCATCATTACATAATTTTATGACAAGTAACGTAACTGTAGTTTCCATACTTTCAGAGTTATGGCCCTTTGAATAACTTAAAAAATCAGCTTTTTTCGTCTATTTTCCTCTTCATTTTAAAACCGCTATAGATGTTCAAATGAAACTTCCTATAGTTACTCACAGTTGCCCTATAGTAATGTCCTGTCTGTCCGTCCATCCGTCCATCTGTCTGCTCATCTGCCCGACTATCCATCAACATTTTTCATGTTTACAAACTGAAGCTGAAGTTGTTGACAGTTGCCATTTAGTAATACCCTTTTGTTTTTCATTCATAACTTACAAACAGTCAAATGCATCAACTTCAAACTTTAGATATATGGTCACAATATCATTACACAATTACATGGCAACCAACTTAACTCTAGCTACAAAGTCCGTAGTAACAAAGCTGGAAATGCCAAATGGGGAGTTATCATCGACCGACCAGGAAACTGCTAACACCTTAAACTATTACTTTTCCACTGTTTTTGAGGTAGAACCTAATGAACCATTACCGAATTTTGAAGACAGACCTTTTGCCAGTGCATTAGTAAATATTTCAATAACTGAAAATGAAATTGAGAAAGTCCTATCTACCCTAAACCCGAGTAAAAGCCAAGGACCTGACCTCTTCCATCCTAAATTCTTAAAAGAAACAAAAGAGCTTATCATCAAACCGTTAAAGGTCATTTTCTAGAAATCTTTTGATGAGAGTATACTACCACCGATATGGAAACAAGCTAATGTAAGTGCAATCTTCAAAAAAGGAGAAAAGAAAGACCCAAGTAACTACCGCCCAATAAGTTTAACTTCAGTTCCTTGTAAGCTACTGGAAAAAATAATACGCGATAAAATAGTGAAACATATGACAGAAAATGACCTATTCTCCAAAGCTCAACATGGCTTCATCAAAGGGAAATCTTGCGTGACACAACTATTAGAATTTTTGGAAGATTTAACTCAATCCATGGATAATGGGGAGGACATCGATGTAGTTTATTTGGACTTTTGTAAGGCCTTCGACAAGGTCCCGCATCAGAGGCTATTAAAAAAGTTATATGGCTACGGAATAAGGGGAAAAGTCCATGAATGGATCAAGGAATTCCTCTCATCTAGACAGCAAAGAGTTATTGTGAATGGTACTCAGTCCTCATGGAAAGATGTCACCAGTGGCATTCCCCAAGGCAGTGTCCTGGGACCAGTGCTATTCTTAATATTTATTAATGACCTACCAGATGTCATCGAGGTATCAATAAAGCTCTTTGCTGACGATGCAAAATTATATGCAGTGGTTTCTAACCAAACTGGCGAAAACAAAGTCCAAAGCAGTCTAAATTGCGCAGTTAATTGGGCAGAAGTTTGGAAAATGTTTTATAATATCATAAAATGTCACCATTTACATATTGGCAAACACGATAGAGGAACGAAATACACCATGACATCCAACAATCAGGAAACTGAGCTTGAAAAAGTTAAAAGTGAAAAAGATCTGGGGGTTATAATTGACCAAAACCTACTATTTAGAGATCACATAACACCCAAAGTAAATACGGCCAATAGAAATCTTGGTATCATTTTTAGGACCTTTACATATATCGATGAAGAAATGTTCCTAAACCTCTACAAATCACTTGTGCGACCTCACGTCGAGTACGCTACTCCAATATGGTCGCCTATATACAAGAAGGACCAAATCATCATCGAAAATGTTCAACGACGAGCAACAAAACTAGTAGCATCATGCAGAAACCTGTCATACCCCGAAAGATTGCGTAAGTTAGGGCTACCGACCCTTGAATACAGAAGAGAAAGAGCAGACCTTATCCAAGTATATAAAATCTTAAACGATATCGACATAGTTGATAAGGACAAGCTCTTCACAAGGGCTAGTTTCACTGCAACAAGAGGTCACCCTTTCAAACTACAGAAAAGAAGATCTAAATTAAACCTCAGAGCCAACGTTTTTAGCAATAGAATCGTCAACTCATGGAATGACCTACCAGATAGTGCAGTTAATGCACCCTCCGTGAATTCATTTAAAAGCAGATTAAATAAACTCTGGCACGGGCACCCTCATAAATTTGAACCAGCATGTTACCAAACCGGCCACCACACAAGAGACTATCGTCAATTCTATCGAGATGCGCCTTTAAGAAGCTAACAGCTTAGTATGGTGTCTAGGATAGTGAGTTCATAGTGAGTACAATACTCTAAGAGTAATAGCCCTTTGAAAAAAAATCCAGCTCCTCTGATGGCACTGCCGGGGCCCTAGTCAGTTTCACTGACAGCTCTAGTTCAACATATAGCAATGGAAGAGTCCACTGGTATACAATGGGTTAAAGCAGGACCTGGTGTGACAAAGAGTGACAGAAAACAACGCAAAAAGAAAATGAATACATGTTTACACATCACACAAAATACACAAATGACACATCTCAAGAATAACTAATACAACTGTTTAAAAATGATGCAAATATTCACAACCATATAAATATTCTTAAATCATAAAAAATGTTATAAAATGAAAATCAGTAAATTATTTGATTACTTATTTTTTGTCAATCTACCATCCATATATTTTAGCTGGCTGTCACTAACGAAAGTTCGATGGAGACAGCCGGCAGTCTCCAGCGAACTTTCGCTGGTGACAGCCGGCTTTCAAACATAACTAAAACAAGTATTTTAAAATTTTAAAATTCAAGTATTGATATTCCAAAACACAAAAATATTATTCTCAAGCATATTAATAGAATAAAAATCAGTGAATAACTTAATCATCAGTCAATATACCGTCTGTATATTTTAGCTGGCTACATCAAAAATTGTCTGCTGTAATTTGACAGTCCTCATGTATGATAGATTTGGACCTGTAACTTTCTACTCCTGCCTCTTTAAAGTTTTTCCCCAATATGATTCTATGCAAACCAAGTGTCCCTTTTTAGCTCACCTGTCACGAAGTGATTACATTTTGTCCATCGCTGTCGTGCGTCCGCGAACAATATCAAATAAGTATATCTCTAATACCCCATGGCCAATCTTGATCAAATTTCATGAGAATCATCATCAGGTAGGGGGAAAGGCTGCATAAGATTTTTGGGCTGATCAGATTGGAATTCTGGTTGCCATGGCAACATATAGCTCCCATAGATTTACAATGGGAAAAATTTAAAAAATCTTCTTCTCTGAAACCACAGGGCCCAGAGCTTAGATATTTAGCTTGTAGCAATGTCAAGGCATCACCTACTTAAATCCTGCCAATCATGCCCCTGGGGCCCAAATTGGCCGCACCCCGGGGCCCCTAAGCTCCCATAGACTTAAAAATTGAAAAAAAAAAGCTTCAAAAATTTTCTTCTCTGAAATCATGAAGCACAGTGCTTAGATATTTAGTATGTAGCAACATAAAATAGTCACCCACATAAACTCTGCTAACCATACCCCTGGTGCCAGAATTAGCCACGCCCCGGGGCTCATCAGTTCCCATAGACTTATAAGGGAAAAAATCTTACTTCAAAAATCTTCTTCTCTGAAACCACAGGGCCCAGAGCTTAGATATTTAACATGTAGCAATGGCAAGTGATCACCTACATAAATCCTGGCAATCATGCTTCTGGGGTCCATATGGGCCACGCCCCAGCGCCCCTTAGCTCCCATATACTCAGAATGGAAAAAAGCTTCAGAAATCTTCTTCTCAGATACTATGAAGCCGAGAGCAACATAAAATAGTCACCGATATAAATCAAGCCAATTCTGCGCCTGGGGTCAAAATTGGCCACACCCGAGCTAATCAGCTCCCATTGACTTATAATGGAAAAAACATCAAGAATCTTCTTCTCTGAAACCTTAAAGCCCAGAGCTTAGATATGTAGTATGTAGCAACGTCAAGTGGCTACCTACATAAATCCTGCCAATTATGCCCCTGGGATCCAAATTGGCCACACCCCAGAGCTCTTTTGCTCCCATAGACTTATAATTGGAATAAATTAAAAAATCTTCTTCTCTCAAACCACAGGGCCCAGAGCTTAAATATATAGCATGTAGCAACATCAAGTGGTCACCAACATAAATCCTGCCAACCCTGCCCCTGGGGTCAAAATTGGCCTCGCCCATGGGCCCATTATCTCCTATAGACTTAAAATGAAAAAAACGGCCCCGATAGCTCAGTTGGTAGAGTGTCCGCTCCGGGGAACGGGAGGTCACAGGTTCGATCCCGGGCCGCGACATACCAAAGTCGTTAAGAATGGTACTAGCTGCTCCTCGCTTGGCACTCAGATTTACGGGGTAGAGCTAGGGCTGGTCGACCCAGTGTCAGGATAATGTGACTGGGGGTGGTATCATGTAATGTGTCTGGGACATGATACTTCAGTGAGGCAGCACTATAAAAGTGAGCATTGAGCTCCCTGTCGCAACCAGACACCGTCGTGATATGACTGAAAAATTGTTGAAAGCGACGTTAAACCCGAATTCACACACACACACACACACACACACACACACACACACACACACACACACACACACACACACACACACACACACACACACACACACACACACACACACACACACACACACTTATAATGAAAAAAAAAACAAAAAAACTTCAAAAATCTTCTCCTCTGAAACCATAAATCCCAGAGCATAGTTATTTAGTATGTAGCAACATGAAATGGTCATCTTAAGACATCCTGCCAACCATGCCCCTTGGGCAAAAATTGGTCACGCCCATGGGCCCATTAGCTACCATAGACTTACAATGGAAAAAAAAAAATCTTAAAATGGAAAAAAAAACTTCTTCTCTGAAACCATAAGGCCCAGAGCTCAGATATTTAACATGTAGCAATGTCGAGCGGTCGCCTACATGAATTCTGCCAATCATGCCCTTGGGGTCCAAATTGGCCAAATCCTGTGGCCCATTAACTCCAATAACTTATAATGAAAAAAAAAAGCTTCAAAAATTTTCTTCTCTGAAACCATGAAGTACAGACCTTAGATATTTAGTATATTGCAACATAAAATGATCACCTACATAAATCCTGCCAACCATGCCCTTTGGGTAAAAATTAGGGCTCATTAGCTCGTATAGACTTATACAGCAAAAAACTTCAAAAATCTTTTTCTCCGAAACAAAAGGCCCAGAACTTATATATTTAGTATGTAGCAATGTCAAGTGGTCTCCTATACTAATGATTTTGTGGTACACAGGTGAGCGTTAAAGGGCCATTGGGCCCTCTTGTTGACCCAAAGGCTTTAATTTGAACAAACTTGGCAAAGGCCCACTACTTGTGTGAAGCTAGAAGATCCAGGCCTTCATTTAGTGAACCTTTTCCAAAACTTCAAATTTTAGCTCTTGGTTATTGCAGTCTGGGGTCAAACATAGCCCCACTCAGTGGGGCACCTGCTCTATATTTGCTCATGTAAGGAAAAGCTTTATTACGGCCCACAAATTTTTTGCAGGTGCCCTTTAGTAATCACCCTGTCCATCTGTCCTTGCACATATTTCATGTGTTTTTTTTTAGCCCAGCTGACCGAAGGTCATGATGAGCTTTAGTGACTGAGATGTCCGGTGTTGTGTGTCGTCCATGCGTAACTTTTCTTGTGAACACACTAGAAGCCACAGTTGTGGTCCGATCATCATCAAACTTGTCGAGAATGATCATCTTGACGATATCTCGGTCGGTTTTGAAAATGAGTCATGTTTAATCATCATAAAGTAGGTCAGTAGGTCAAATCATAGAAAAGCTTTGTGAACACACAAAGGCCACAGTTTTGGTCCAAACATCATAAAACTTGCTCAGAATAGTCATCTTGACAATATCTCGGTCAAGTTCGAATATGGGGCATGTCAGATCAAAAAGTAGGTCAGTAGGTAATATAGAAAAACCTTGTGAACACTCTTGAGGCCACACTTATGACCCAGTCGTCATCAAACTTGCTCAGAATAATCATCATGACAATATCTTGGTCAAGTTCGAATATTGGTCATGTCAGTTCAAAAAGTAGGTCAGATTATAGAAAAACCTTGTGAACACCCTAGAGACCATACTTTTGATCCAGTCATCATCAAACTTGCTCAGAATGATCATCTTGATAATATCTCGGTCAAGTTCGAATATGAGTCATACCAGGTCAAAAAGAAGGTCAGCAGGTCAAATCATACAAAAACCTTGTGAACACTCTAAGAGGCCACACTTTTGGTTCAATCCTAACTAACCTTGCACAGAATAATCATCTTGACAATATCTCACTCAAGTTCTAACATGGGTCATGTCGGGTCAAAAAGTATGTCAGTAGGTCAAATCATAGAAAAACCTTGTGAACACTCTAGAGGCCACAGTTTTGGTCGAATTATCGTAAATCTTGCTCAGAATGATCATCTTGACAATATCTTGGATCAAGTTCGAATATGGGCCATGTTGAATCAAAAAGAAGATCAGTAGGTCATTTTGAAATAACTTTTGACCTGTTTGAGATAGAGTCTTCATTCGTGTTGTTCCGATTGTCGCTGAACATCGAAAACTAATCGTTTTGAGCAACGTCGGCGACAATCGATATCACTTTTGTCACTATCGATTGTAAATGAAGCCTGCCAGGCACACTCTTTTTATCGCAGAAAAAAAAACAACAATCATCATGCCATCTTGATTAGGTTTTCCTTTGAAGTCTATTTATCGGCATTATTTTCATCCTCTTTAAATTAACCTGGCATGTGTTTTAGCACCTGACACCTGTGACTGTCCACGCTTCAGCGACCATAAGTAGGCACTGATTATAAATACCGTTATGTAAACATGTTTTTAGCATGTGACACCTAGTGACTGTCCACACTTCAGCGACCATAATTAGTGCCTTTGGCGTTGATAGAGTGTGTAATTGCTACCAGTTTGCGATATAAAGCAGATTTGTAATACACCTCAACCTCGCTATGTCCCGGAAATCCGAGTCCAACCAAGGCACTGTGTCAGTTAACTCAGTTAACCGAATCGCTTTATAAACGCCGACCGTATTCTTCACGTTACTATTCTAATATTACACTGCAAACACACGCCTCCGGTCATACCGATAAGCCTATAATGAATGTTCCGTGTGACAAGGTGTGAAAATAAGGTGAAGTTATTACTCTTATTTGGGTATATCCCTCAATCATGAAACTCAATCAACAAGTGTGAAAATCCTCCTAAGGCGATTAGCAACATCTAAAGGTGGATGTATGCAAAATAAAAACCGACTTTTCTACTGTCTCATGAACGCTAGTTTTGTTGTTGTTTTTTTCGCGTGAAAAAGAGCATGCTTGGCGCAAAAAAAACAAAAACGACCTCTTTAAGGAGTACGCTGCTATTGGTAAATAAGATAGAACTTTCAAAAATAAAACGTGCATAATACAAGAAGCATTTCTCAAAACACAACAGTTTAGTTATTGAGAAAATATTTTATCGGTTCCATTTTTTTTTTTTTTTTTTTTTTATGAAAGAAAAAAAAAACGCCCAATTAAAATAAAACAATAACATTCAATGCATGTATATTTGCTACAATTGGATGATGTCATTTACCGATCGCCAACAGAAAAAACGATAGACAATTGATTTTTCAATGATGTTGTGGTTGCAGTAAACTTTTATGTTCGCATTTGTCTTGCCCATAAAGGCGGGTATGAAGTTTGGGCTCATTTTATAGCCTGAATATTAAATTGTTAATTAAACTGCTTTCTTTTACTGTGATCTCTTTCTCGCTAAGCTGACAGTTTTGAGTTGATTGCATGTCATGTTTTATCACGCGTATCAAAGTAATTAAGTTTGTATAACTGTATAGATCTTTAATTAGGTGTTATGAATCTCAAATCGTGTGTGATTGTCACACCAAGGTATTTAATGGAATCACCGTTCCCTTAATCCATTGGGTCTCTTCCTAGTTATCTGCATAATACTGCATTAGCTTTAACGGGCTGAAATTTCATGCCCTATTTTCGTGCCCAACATCCTTATCATCATGTGTCTATGTCATTCTGAAGTTTCACTGAGTCCTCTATATTTCTTGTTTCCCTGTAGCAAACACAGTCATCTGCGAACAGTCTTATTTCTGAGTCAATGTCAGAGGAAATATCATTAATGTACAGGGAGAAAAACAGGAGACCAAGAACAGTCCCTTGTGGGACACCAAGCAAAACAAGAGCCCACTACCTCGTTAACTATGAGCTGTTTTCTGGAACAAATTACGCTCTGTAATTGGGTGGGAATGTATAAATGGAGGCTCTGAAAAAGTGTTTGCTATCGTTATATATTGTTGAAGCAAATGATGGGATATCCAATTGTACAATCGATAATCAATCGGTTTTACTTTACCGATAATCGATTGTAATTTTTCTGTCCGATTCACAACACTAGTCTTCATATTTGGCATGTAAGTTCCTTGTGACAAGGGCTTCCCACACGTACATGTACCAAAAAAATGACCTTGACCTGTGACCTACTTTTTCATAACTTTTTAATCATTTGAGATAGAGCCTTCATATTTGGCATTTTTCTTCCTTGTGTCAAGGTCTTCCCATCCATGCATATTGTTTCACCTGTGACCTTTGACCTACTTTGTCATAATTTTTGAAGGATTTGAGATACAGCCTTCATATTTGGCATGTAGGTTCCTTGTGAAAAGGACTTCTCACACATAAAAAAAAAATTTGGCCCTAGACCTTGACCGTTTACCTGCTTTGTCATAACTTTTGAACCAGCTAAGATAGGGCCTTCATATTTGGCATGTAGGTTCCTGATGACAAGGGCTTCCAACTCATGCAAATATGGTCCAAAGGTGAGCAATACAGGGCCATCTTGGTCCTCTTGTTTAGATGAAAACCTAGCCCAATTGTTTAGATGAAAACCTAAAAAATCTGCATGAAACTGCAAGGCCCAGGTCTTCATCTAGTGGACCTCTACCAAGTTTGTTCAAATCCTAGCCCTAGGACCAAAAATGCTCCCCCCCCCCCCACCCTGCCTGGGCCCACCAATTTTGCATAAACTTATAGTAGTCGCAGATAAGATTGACTAGGCGGAGCTATCATTTGTACCTTAAGAATATTCCATTAACAAAAAGGTAAACCAAGTCACCCGATTGTGTGAATTAAACTGTAACACAAGCATAGCTGTGGCGTATATAACCATTTCGTCAGCTTGTGGAAAGCGTGCGAAAGACACTCTACCAAATCTTCTGGTGGACTCAGCGAACCTGACATATATTGACAACACCTGAATAGCTCCGCCTAGTCAATCTTAACTGCGACTGCTAAACATAGGAAAAACCTTTTAAAATATTCTTGTCTGAAACCAGCAGAAGGCCCAGATATTAGGTATGAGGTTGTAACCAATGGACCTCTACCAAGATTGTTCAAATTATAGCCAAAAATGCCCCCATGCTTAACATAGACTTCGTGCTTAACATAGACTTATATAGGAAAAACCTTGAAAAATCTTCTTGTCTGAAACCAGAAAGCCCAGGTGTTTGATATTTGGTATACAGTATCTAATGGATCTCTACCAAGATTGTTCAAATTATGGCCCTGGGGCCAAAAATGCCCCTGTACCGGGGCCTACCGGTTTTGCATAGACTTACATAGGGAAACCCTTCAAAAATCTTCTCTTACCGGCCCGGATAGCTCAGTTGGTAGACTGTCCGCTCCGGGGAACGGGAGGTCACAGGTTCGATCCCGGGCCGCGACCTACCAAAGTCGTTAAGAATGGTACAAGCTGCTCCTCGCTTGGCACTCAGATTTACGGGGAAGAGCTAGGACTGGTCGACCCAGTGTCAGGATAATGTGACTGGGTGTGGTATCTTTTAATGTGTCTGGGACATGATACTTCAGTGAGGCAGCACTATAAAAGTGAGCATTGAGCTCCCTGTCGCAACCAGACACCGTCGTGATATGACTGAAAAATTGTCCAATTATAGCCCTGGGGTCAAAAATGGCCCCGTCCCAGGGCCCACCGATTTAACAAAGGCTTACATAGGGAAGCCCTTTTTAAAAATCTTCTCGTCTGAAACTAGAAGGCCCAGGTCTTTGTTGTTTGGTATAAAGCTTCATCTAGTGGACCTCTACCAAGATTGTTCAAATTATAGCCCTGGCCAAAAATATACTGCCCCAGGGCCCACTGGGTTTACACACACTTATATAGGGAATCTTCTTGTCTGAAACCAGAAGGCCTAGGTCTATGATATTTGGTATGAAGCTTCATCTTATGGACCTCTACCAAGAATGTTCAAGTTATAGCCTTGGGGCCAAAAAATGGCCCTGCTCTGGGGCATAAATGTTGTGCATAGACTGACTTAAGGGAAACCTTCCTGAATCCAAAAGGCCCAGACCTTTTATATTTGGTATGAAGTTTCTTCTAGGTAACCTCTACCAATATTGTTCAAATTATAGCCTTGGGCCAAAAATTGCCCCGCCCCAGGTCCCACAGGTTTAACAAAGACTTATATAGGGAAACCCTTTAAAAATCTTCTTTTCTGAATCAGAAAGTCAATGTCTTTGATGTTTGGTATGAAGCTTGATCTAGTGGACCTCTACAAAGATTGTTAAAATTATAGCACTGGGGCCAAAAATGGCTCAGTCCTGTGGCCCACCAATTCTGCATGGACTTATATTTGGAAAACCTTTAAAATCTTCTTCTCTGAAACCAGACGGCCCAGGACTTTGATATTTGGCATGAAGCTTCATGTAGGGGACCTCTACCAAGATTATTCAAGTTATAGCCCTGGGGCAAAAAATGGCTCCACCTCAGGGCCAACCAGTTTTACATAGACTTATATAGGGAAAACCTGTAAAAAAGCTTCTTGACGGAAACCAGAAGGCCCAAGTCTTTGATATTTTGAATGAAGCTTCATTTATTGGCCCTCTAGCAAGATTTCTGAAGTAATAGCCCTGAGGACAAGAATGGACCTGCCCTGGGGCCCATTGGGTATATATAGAGTTAAGTCATTGTCATTTAGAGTGAGCTGGTTCATCTCTGTCTGATGCACTAGGACCTTACCCTCAATGTCCACAAGGTGCCTAGATAGTGAAATACAAGTCAGCTCTTTATTGTCAAAGGGAACCACCAACTCATAAGTCTACTTAACCCTTAGGCCAAATTGATTCAAACTTCACAGTAATGGTGCCTAGGTGGCTCTCTACCAAAAGAAGCTAAAATAGATCCACTCCTATGAACAAGATGACCACCAGAGCTAAAAAAAAGAAAAATCTTTAAATGACTAGTCCTCCAATACCCCTTGGCCAACTTGTTTCAAACTACGTAGGAATGTTGCTTAGGTGCCCCTCTTCCAAAGTAGCTGAAACAGTTCTGCTCTGATCTGTAAAATGGTTGCCAGAGCTAATAATAGAAAAACCTGAACAATTTGCTTCTTTTCAAACTTTGCAAGATTGTTACCAAGGTGACCACCTATGGAAGTGCAACAGATATGCTTCTCGGAATAAGATGGCTGTCAGTTGTCCATATCTTTTTCAGAAGCTGTGTATCATCTTGAAATCAGGTGATCGATTCTGGGCCATCTTGGCCCTTTTGTGTGGAATCTTCAAAAACTAGTGAGGTCGGCCTATTTATCATAGAGATATGTCCTTTTGATTCCTGAAAATGCTCATTTTTGACATTGTCACCATCATAAGTCTCTAAATTTTGAACGGGCCTTCCTGAAACTTATATATAAGTAAGTTAGGGATAAAAGCTTGAATGAGTTTGCAAATTAAATATGTTGGCATATTACTCATAGAGATAAGTCCCCTACTTGGTTGAAATTGTGTATTTTGTACCTTGTCATCACCATAATCAAATCTTCCTGAAACTAGCATGTCAATAGGATGGGAATGAAAATTCGGATGAGTTTGAAAACTGGTGATGTCTGCCTATCTCTCATTGAGATAGTCGCCTTAAATGCTGAAAATGCCTGTTTTTGACCTTGTCATCAGTATAAATCCTTCAGTAAAGATTGGAACTTCCTAAAACTTCTAATCTGTTAGCTCAGGTGAACGATATAGGACCATCTTGGTCCTCTTGTTTTCTTTCTCAGGTAGAAGACAGAAGAGTGGATGCCGAGAAGAAACTAATTTCTCTTCAAGTTAAATATGAAACAATAAAGGAAAAGTTTCATGTAGAAAAACAACAGAACAACAAGTACAAGGTGAGGTTTACAGACATACACTCGGGTCATTCATTGAAGTACTGGTAATTTGTAGAATTAGACATGACTGTTTACGAAAATGTCCAGGAGGTGCAACAGTCACAGAAGTCTATCAATGAAATTAACCCTTTTTTTGTACCAAATGGAATCTTCCTCCTTATATATAGCAGGAGTCCATTTCAAAATTTAGGGGTTTCAGGTTGTGTTTTTCATCAAAAACTATTCGGAAAATGGCTGAACTTTTTGCAAACAGTGTAGGCCCTGATCAGACTCCGCGTTCTGCGGCGTCTGATCTGTGCCTGAACTGTTTGCCAGAGTACTGGTTTTGGGGTTTCCGGTCCAAAATGGGTTAAGAGGAAGAGCAGGATACCATATTTACCCTATATATTCCGACCGACTGGCCTGAGTGAACAGGTATACCCGGATGAGAAACAACAGAATGTGGCATCTCATCAGGGACTGCAGAGTTTGCCATTCATCCAGCTATTCTCAGACAACATTGGGTAGTAAATTAAGCTTATTCAAATTTTAGAACAAGTATGGTAACAAGTTGAGGTGTCCAAATATTTGGGCTAAATATGGTACCCAACAGAAAGCAAAGCAACCAACTCTCTCTTCTTAGATTTCAATGCCATAAATGACAATGTATCAGAGAGGGCTTAAGATGAAAACTTCCATGTGGTACCTGGCACAGTTGTTCACAAGGCTGAGACAGCGTGTCATGCACAAGAACCACAACTCTGGTGCCATGTTTTTTATACCCCCGGCATACGAAGTATGCCATGGGGGTATATAGTTTTTGTCTTTTCCGTCTGTCTGTCTGTCCGTAAACAATTATTTTGTGTCAAAGATATCTCAGGAACTGCTTCACATAGAAACTTGAAATTTTGCACACATGATCAGTATGACTACTTGTATTGTGGGAAAGAAAATAAGGGCCAAGGGGTCAGGCCTTTTAGAGTTATTTCCCTTTGTAGTTCTTGCTGTTTAATAGTGTATATTTTTATTTTGTGTCAAAGATTTCTCAATAACTACTGTACATAGAAACTTGAAATTTTGCAAACATGATCAGTATGACTAGTTGTATTGTGGGAAAGAAAATAAGGGCCAAGGGGTCAGGCCTTTTAGAGTTATTTCCCTTTGTAGTTCTTGTAAACAATTATTTTGTGTCAAAGATATCTCAGGAACTGCTTCACATAGAAACTTGAAATTTTGCACACATGATCAGTATGACTACTTGTATTGTGGGAAAGAAAATAAGGTCCAATGGGTCAGGCGTTTTAGAGTTATTTCCCTTTGTAGTTCTTGCTGTTTAATAGTGTATATTTTTATTTTGTGTCAAAGATTTCTCAATAACTACTGTACATAGAAACTTGAAATTTTGCAAACATGATCAGTATGACTAGTTGTATTGTGGGAAAGAAAATAAGGGCCAAGGGGTCAGGCCTTTTAGAGTTATTTCCCATTTTAGTTCTTGTAAACAATTATTTTGTGTCAAAGATATCTCAGGAACTGCTTCACATAGAAACTTGAAATTTTGCACACATGATCAGTATGACTACTTGTATTGTGGGAAAGAAAATAAGGTCCAAGGGGTCAGGCCTTTTAGAGTTATTTCCCTTTGTAGTTCTTGCTGTTTAATAGTGTATATTTTTATTTTGTGTCAAAGATTTCTCAATAACTACTGTACATAGAAACTTGAAATTTTGCAAACATGATCAGTATGACTAGTTGTATTGTGGGAAAGAAAATAAGGGCCAAGGGGTCAGGCCTTTTAGAGTTATTTCCCTTTGTAGTTCTTGCTGTAGTGTATATTTTTATTATTTTGTGTCAAAGATTTCTCAATAACTACTGTACATTGAGACTTAAAATTTGGTAGCAACAACCAGTATGACTACTTATATTGTGGGAAAGAAAAAAGGGGCCAAGGGACCAGGACCAGGGCTCTTGGAGTTATTTCCCTTTCTAATTCTTGCTATTTTAAAATGTACTTTTCCTCATAACTTCTGTACCGGTCTCAATATTTTCTTGTAGTGTATATTTTTATTTTGTGTCAAAGATTTCTCAATAACTACTGTACATAGAAACTTGAAATTTTGCAAACATGATCAGTATGACTAGTTGTATTGTGGGAAAGAAAATAAGGGCCAAGGGGTCAGGCCTTTTAGAGTTATTTCCCTTCGTAGTTCTTGCTGTTTAATAGTGTATATTTTTATTATTTTGTGTCAAAGATTTCTCAATAACTACTGTACATAGAGACTTAAAATTTGGTAGCAACAACCAGTATGACTACTTGTATGGAATGTGGCCTGTATATGCAAAGAACCTTTTGCTATTGCCATTTTCAACTCAGGCGATGGCACTGGCCGGCGGTATACGTGCCCCACTGGGCACTTTGTCTAGTTGAGTTATCTCCCCTTCCAATAAAATAGAGTGACTACCTTGTGATGGCCATAACTCCAATACCCTTTAAGATATATTGATGATACCTGGCACAGTTGTTAACTTTATTGATTTGTTACATGATAGAAAGAATTAACTCGTGGGGGGCCCTTTTTTCCTAAACAGGTTTTGGTTTCTTTAGATTTAGATTTAACGTCACACTGAATAGGTCATTTTGGAAATGTTGCTTCCAATTTCGTGGGACTTTTACCCGACATTGAGATGAAATGAAATCTCAGGCCCTGCCACTCATTGAAACCAACAGGGTTAATTTCCATGTATGGTCTGACTCACACCAGTTCTCCTGGGCAGGCCTCTAAGCGGTTTACCAGTACTTATATGTGTGGTCTGTTTCAGCTCTGCATGGAGGGATTATGCAGCCCTATCTATTCAAGTCCCGATGGGCTTCCTTAGCAGGTATACAGCAATTCTGTAATTCAACAAACTTTTAAAATTTAAGATGCTTTTGAAGCAATTTCCTACTTATTGGGTTTATTCAGAAACTTGGAAAAAAAAAGTAGTCCCACTTCAATGGACCATCAATTTTTGTAGGAGACCGGTAGTTTGAGCCATTGAGGGTTATTAATAGTGCCAGGTAAGAATATGTGGAGCACACATTGTTCCTTGGTTACATGCCACAAACACAAACTTGTACAACAGTCAGTATATATATGCTCCATCTTACTAATTGCCTCAGGCATATAATTCCCCACATGACTTATGATCTTCTGGTCATAGGTTAGTGATACAGGGCCATCTTGGTCCTCTTGTTTTTTTTTAGCTCCCCTGAGCATGAAGTGCTAAAGATGAGCTATTGTGATCGCTTTATGCTCGTTGGCCATCTGTCCGTCAACAATTTCTTCAAATGACATCTTCTCGAAAACCACAGTGCCAATTTCAATATAATTTCACAGGAATATTCCTTGGGTGACCCTCTACCAAACTTGCTAAAATGGTTCAGCTCCGCTGAACAAAATGGCCGCCAGAGCTAAAACTAGAAAAACCTTTAAACGACATCTCCTCCTAGGCTAATGGTGCGATTTCAAAATAATTTCACAGGAATGTTCCTTGGCTGACCCTCTACTAAAATTGCTAAAATAGTTCCGCTCCGCTGAACAAAACAGCCTCCAGAGCTAAAAATAGAAAAAACCTTAGAAAAATCTTTAAACGACATCTCCTACTAGGCTAATGGTCCAATTTCAAAATAATTTCACTGGAATATTTATTAGGTGACTCTCTACCAAAATTGCTAAAATGTTCCTTGGATGACCCTCTACTAAAATTGCTAAAATAGTTCCGCTCCGCTGAACAAAACAGCCGCCAGAGCTAAAAATAGAAAAAACCTTAGAAAAATCTTTAAACGACATCTCCTACTAGGCTAATGGTCCGATTTCAAAATAATTTCACTGGAATATTTATTAGGTGACTCTCTACCAAAATTGCTAAAATGGTTCCGCTCTGCTGAACAAAATGGCCGCCAGAGCTAAAAACAGAAAAAAAAACTTTAAAACAGTATCTCCTCCTAGGCTAATGGTCAGATTTCAAAATAATTTCACAGGAATTATCCATGGATGACCCTCTACCAAATTGCTAAAAAAATGTTCCACTCCACTGAACAAAAAGGCTGCCAGAGCTAACATTAGAATAAAAACTTTAAACGACACCTCCTCCTAGGCTAATGGTCTGATTTCAAAATAAATTCACAGGAATGTTCTTTGGATGACTCTATACCAGAATTGCTAAAATAGTTCCGCTAAAGCTAAAAATAGAAAAACCTGTCATCGACATCTCTCCGCTGAACAAAATGGCTGCCAGAGCTTAAAGCAAAAAAAACCCTTTAAACAACATCTCCTCCTAGGCTATTGATCCGATTTCAAAATATTTTCATGGGAATATTTATTAGGTGACCCTCTACCAAAATTGCTAAAATGGTTCTGCTCTGCTAAACAAAATGTACCCCAGAGCTAAAAAAAACAAAAAAAAAACTTTAAACGACATCTCCTCCTAGGATAATGGTCCAATTTCAAGATATTGGGTGACAGAGCTTGAGATGTCATTTCATCTCAATGTCAGGTAAAAGTCCCACAAAATTGGAAGCAATGTCTCCAAAATGACCTATACAATGTTGACGGGGACGTTAAACCTCAAATCAAACTAAACATTATAAAACTCTCCTAGGTTGATGGTCCGATTTCAAAATAATTTCATAGGAATGTTCCTTGGATGACCCTCTACTAAAAATGCTTAAATAGTTCCGCTCTGCTGAACAAAATGCCACCAGAGCTAAAAATAGAAAAACCTTAGAAAAATCTTTAAACGACATCTAAGCTAATGGTCCGATTTCAAAATAATTTCACAGGAATGTTTATTAGGTGACCCTCTACCAAAACACTCTGCTGAACATTATGGCCACCAGAGCTAAAATTAGAAAAAAAAAACTTTAAACAACACCTCCTCCTAGGCTAATAGTCTGACTTCAAAATAAATTCACAGGAATGTTCTTTGGATGACCAGAATTGCTTAAATGGTTCCGCTCCACTGAACAAAATGGCCACCAGAGCTAAAAATAGAAAAACCTTTAATTGACATCTCCTCCTAGGTTAATGGTCCAATTTCAAAATAATTTCATAGGAATGCTCCTTGAGTGACCCTCTACCAGAATTGCTCAAATGGTTCCCCTCGGCTGAACAAAATGACCGCCAGAGCTAAAAATAAAAAAAAAAAATTTAAACGACATCTCTCCGTAGGCTAATGGTCTGATTTCAAAATAATTTCACAGGAATGCTCCTTTGGTAACCCTCAAAACTGCTAAAATGGTTCGGTTCCACTGGACAAAATGACCAGTAGAGCCAAAAATAGAGTCAATGGTGCAATTTCAAACCCAATTCACAGAAATGCTTCTCTTTTATTTTTGTACCAAAAAATTGATATAGCGGTATAGCTCATCTTAGGTCTGTTCCATTGAAACATCCAATCTAAAAGTAGTATTATTGTACTGATGATTGAGAGGTGGATGGGTGAGGCAAAGGTGACTTGTATTTTGTGTCACTGGGTTGTCCAACTGATATTGGCTTACCATAGGGCAAGGCCCGCTGTCCTTGCAGCAGGTAAGGGTAGAGGGGGAGAGTTGTTGTTTCTTCTGTTTTAACATGCAAGTCTTCCATTCGTTTTTAGCTCACCTGTCACATAGTGACAAGGTGAGCACATAGTGACAAGGTGAGCTTTTGTGATCACATTTTGTCCGTTGTGCATGTGTGCGTGCATGCGTGCTTCCGAAAACAATTTCTCTAAAACCCAACGGCAAATCTTGATCAAATTTCATGAGAAGCATCATCAGGTAGGGGGAAAGGCTCCATAAGATTTTTGGGCTGATCAGATTGGAGTTCTGGTTGCCATGGAAACAAAAAGGTTCCATAGACTTATAATAGGGAAAACGACGTCTCCACTTTTTCTCGGCCATTTCGGATCCGATCTTCATCAAACTTGCAGATAACCAGGAGGGACTTACAGTCTACGTCGAGTTCGAATTTGGCTGCATGGGACAAACGGCTTTGGAGTTACCTGCCCTTGAACATAAATATATGAAAAATGAAAGGTAATTAGGGAAATACAGAATAAACAACCTAAAATGGATTTTAATATCTTCTGGTGATTTATTTGTTTTGGTCCTCACCGACCTTTTTCAAGACAAAATTATCTTATAAATATGTCCCTGAAGTACTAAAAAACGGATCACTTTTGTCACGTGATCTTATTGTTCTGTAGAAATTGACCAATCAGAATGTAGTGGAAAATGAAGGTGAAAGTAGGTTTTGACAGTTATGCATAGACGGAGTTAAAGTAAAAAACATTGATTTAAGGTTGATTTAAGATAGTTTTAAGGAATTATTAGATGTTTAAAATAATCCGTAGACTGAATTGGTAATGTCAATGTCTAATTCTTCTTCTCTCTCGTCCTGGGTGATTGTGGAAGTTGAAGAACTAGGGCTAAGTTCCAAGTCTTTTTCTATCTGTAGTCGGTTTAGTCGTCCTATTGTTGATGTTTCGCCTGTTAAAGTTGCAAAAGCCTCGTCGATGGTCAGTGGTATGTATGGGTCTAGTCTGCTGTATCTTCTTTTCTGTTTGATCTTATTGATATGGCTCTCTTCCAAGGTCCTGATCTGACTGTAATTTTGTAAACTGTTCCGTTTCTCTGTCTCGCCTCTGGAGGGGGGGACCCAAGGTCCGGGTTTTATTATGTCAGGTTTCCATCTTTTGTTCTGTGTTTTAATTTGGATGGGTTTCTGTTCGTTGTCTCCGTGTACCTTCAGAGCATGTTTCCTGGCTGTTTCTACCCTGGCATATGTTCTAGTACAGTGCCAGCATTGGTACTTGGTTCAATCCTTTCTGTGGAAAGCTTCGTTATGGCGCCTAAGGTTGTTGATTGTCGAGAATTTCTTGTGGCACGTGCCACAGCTGAAGGGCTTCTCCATTTTTACTGCGTTAGGTTTAGTCCCGCTGGGTACTTAGTGTTAAGGCTGCTAATCCAGCAATCTTCCCTTCGAAGTCGAACGTTGAGATTGTCCGTTGTCTGGGCTACAATGACGACGTTAACGTCGTGCATCGTGTGGTTACTTGACGTGAAGTGGCGTGAAACAGGTTTGATCTGGTTACCTTGTCTGATGTCTGTGAGATGGCCACGGAATCGTTCCTGGAATGTATTCCCGGACTGTCCTACATATTGAAGTCCGCATTTTTTGCAGCTGATGACGTAGATCACGATTTTAGCTCCACTGGCCGAAGGCCCGCTGCGGGGCTATTGTCATGGCCCTGTGTCCGTCGTGCGTCCGTGCGTTAACTTTTTCTTTAAACATCTTCTCCTCCTAAACTACTGGGCCAATTGTAACCAAAATTCACAGGAATGTTCCTTACATAGTCCTCTTCTAAATTCCTTCAAAGAATTTTGTTACACCCAGAACTCTGGTTGCCATGGCAACAAAACCAAAAAAAAATAAAAATCTTTAAAAATCTTCTCCTCCAAAACCACCTGTTGGATTTCATTTTTATTTTGCATGACTGTTCCTTGGGTTGACCTCTTTCAGATTCCTTGAAGAAATTTTGATCCGACAAAAAACATGGCCGCCATGGGCGGGGCTTATTTTCCCTATTTAACATATAGTGTAATGCTAAAACATCTTCTCCTCCTAAACTATTGGACCCATTGTAACCAAACTTCACAGGAATGTTCCTTACTTAGTCCTCTTCTAAATTCCTTCATAGAATTTTGTTACACCCAGAACTCTGGTTGCCATGGCAACAAAACAACACAAAATATTAAAAATCTTTAAAAATCTTCTCCAAAACCACCTGTTGGATTTCATTTTTATTTTGCATGAATGTTCCTTGGGTGGACCCCTTTCAGATTCCTTGAAGAAATTTTGATCCGACAAAAAACATGGCCGCCACGGGCGGGGCTTATTTTCCCTATTTAACATATAGTGTAATGCTAAAATATCTTCTCCTCCTAAACTACTGGGCCAATTGTAACCAAACTTCACAGGAATGTTCCTTACTTAGTCCTCTTCTAAATTCCTTCAAAGAATTTTGTTACACCCAGAACTCTGGTTGCCATGGCAACAAAACCACACAAAAAAATAAAAATCTTTAAACATCTCCTCCAAACCCACCTGTTGGATTTCATTATCCCCTCGCACAACATAGTTGTGAGGGGGGATATAGCATTTGTCCCCACCTGTTGGATTTCATTATCCCCTCGCACAACATAGTTGTGAGGGGGGATATAGCATTTGTCCCGTACGTACGTACGTAAGTACGTACTTTTGTCATCGCTCTAGCACCACGTACGTACGTACTTTTGTCATCGCTCTAGCGCCACGTAAGTACGTACGTACTTTTGTCATCGCTCTAGCGCCTACATTTCTTGACCGATTTTAATATAACTTCACACAAACGTTCCTTACGACAATATCTGGAGCAAGATCGACTTTCAAGGTCATGACCTCAAGGTCAAGGTCACTCTGGCTATTTCTAGGGCCTACATTTCTCCCCCAATTTCAATATAACTTCAAACAAATGATCCTTATAAAAATATCTCGAGCGAGTTGGACTTTCAAGGTCATGATCTCAAGGTCAAGGTCACTGTGGCTATTTTTAGAAAAACATTGTCATCGCTCTAGCGCTTACATTTCTTCACCAATTTCAATATAACTTCACACAAATGATCCTTATAAAAATATCTTGAGCGAGTTCCACTTTCAAGGTTATGGCTTCAAGGTCAAGGTCACAGTGGCTATTTTGAGAAAAACTTTGTCATCGCTCTAGCTCCTACATTTCTTCACTGATTTCAATATAACTTCACACAAATGTTCCTTATGACAATATCTTGAGCGAGTTGGACTTTCAAGGTCATGACCTCAAGGTCAAGGTCACTGTGGCTATTTTTAGAAAAACATTTTCATCGCTCTAGCGCCTACATTTCTTCACCAATTTCAATATAACTTCACACAAATGTTCCTTATAAAAATATCTCCAGCGAGTTCGACTTTCCAACTCATGGCCTCAAGGTCAGGGTCACTGTGGCTATTTTTAGAAAAAACTTTGTCATCGCTCTATCGCCTATATTTCTTCACTGATTTCAATATAACTTCACACAAATGTTCCTTATGACAATATCTCAAGCGGGTTCGACTATCAATGTCAAGGCCTCAAGGTCAAGGTCACTGTGGCTATTTTTTAGAAAAACTTTGTCATCGCTCTAGCGTTTACATTTCTTCACCAATTTCAATATAACTTCATACAAATGTTCCTTATGACAATATCTCTAGCGAGTTCCACTTTCAAGGTCAAGGTCACTGTGTCTATTTTTAGAAAAAACTTCGTCATCCCTCTAGCGCTTACATTTCTTCATCGATTTCAATATAACTTCACACAAATGTTCCTTATGACAATATCTCACCATTTCGACTTTCAAGGTCAAGGTCACTATGGCTATTTTTAGAAAACTTTGTTATCGCTCTAGCGCCTACATTTCTTCACTGATTTCAATATAACTTCACACAAATGTTGCTTATGACAATACCTTGAACGAGTTTGACTTTCAAGGTCAAGGTCACTGTGGCTATTTTTAGAAAAACTTTGTCATTGCTCTAGCGCTCACATTTTTTTCACCAATTTCAATATTACTTCACACAAATGTTCCTTATAACAATATCTCTAGTGAGTTCCACTTTCAAGGTCAAGGTCACTGTGGCTATTTTTAGAAAAACTTTGTCATGGCTCTAGCGCTTACATTTCTTCATCCATTTCAATATAACTTCACACAAATGTTCCTTATGACAATACCTCGAGCGAGTTTGACTTTCAAGGTCAAGGTCACTGTGGCTATTTTTAGTAAAACTTTGTCATTGCTCTAGTGACTAAATTTTTTCACAAATTTCAATATAACTTCACACAAATGTTCCTTATGACAATATCTCGAGCTATTTAGACTTTCAAGGTCAAGGTCACTGTGGCTATTTTTAGAAAAACTTTGTCATGGCTCTAGTGCCTACATTTAATGATGGATTGTAATAGAACTTCACACAACTGTTTCTTATGATAATATCTCGACTTACTTCGACTTTCAAGGTCATGACCTCAAAGTCAAGGTCACCGTGGCTATCTTTAGAAAAACTTTGTCATCGCTCTACCGCCTACATTTATTAACAGATTTTAATATAACTTCACACAAAAGATGCTTATGATAATATCTTGAGCAAGATCTACTTTCGTGGTCATGGCCTCAAGTCAAGGTCACTATGGCTCTTTTTAGAGAAACGTCATCACTCTAGAATGTACATTTATTGGAGGATTTTTAAACAAACTTTACACAAATGTTGCATATGATAATATCTCAAGCAAGTTGGACTTTTGCCATTTCAGTGTTTTCCACACACGAAGTTGTCTAGTGCGAGGGGATTTGTATCGCATGTGATGCCTTGTTTTTATTTTGCATGAATGTTCCTTGGGTGGACCTCTTTTAGATTCCTTGAAGAAATTTTGATCCGACAAAAAACATGGCCGCCATGGGCGGGGCTTATTTTCACTATTTAACATATAACGTAATGCTAAAAAATCATTTTCTGCAAAAGTACTTGTGGGATTTCATTGTAATTTGCATGAATTGTCCTTGGGTGGACTGTTGTCAGATTCCTTGAAAAAAAATTTGATCTTACAAAAAAACATTGCCGCCATGGGCGAGGCTTATTTTCACTATATAACATATAGTGTAATGCTGAAAATATTTTCTGCAAAAGTTCTTGTTTTATTTCATAGTTATTTGGCATGCATGTTCCTTGGGTGGACCTGTCAGATTCCTTGAAGAAATTTTGATCCGACATAAAACATGGCTGCAGTGGGCGGGGTTTATTTTCACTATATAACATGTATTGTAATGTTAAAAAAGTCTTCTCTTCTTCAAAAGTTCTTGTTTATTTATTTATTTATTTATTTAAAAGTACCTTCCTGTATCTGAATTAATCTCCTCCAATTTTGCTGACTATCACATATCTATAGAGGTCCACCTACAAATTGTCATTCTAAAATTCAAAACATCAGAAATTTCACATGCCCATCACACTGGTGATAGAACTGATGTTTTCAAAACAAACTCTATTTATACGACTTGATGTTTCAAAATAAATTCAAAATACTGAGGGAGATTGATTTATTAGACCTAATTATACTACAGTGTCAACAGTTCTCCAGATCCCTGAGGGTTAAAATGGCTTAGTTGAAAAGGGAGGCATACCGAATCCGATGGAGGAAAGGAAAAAATAAATAAATAAAGAAATAAAAACATAAATCTGTTCATTTTTTAGCTCCACTGGCCAAAGACCGGCGGGTCTTATGTTATATGTTATGGCCCTGTGTCTGTTGTGCGTCTGTGCGGTTGTGCATCCGTGCGTTAACTTTTTTCTTTAAACATTTCCTCCTTAACTACTTGGTCGATTGTAACCAAACTTCACAGGAATGTTTCTCACATAGTCCTCTTCTGAATTCCTTCAAAGAATTTTGTTACATGCAGAACAAAATGGCATCGAAAGCAAACAAAAATATTTAAAAATCTTCTCCTCCAAAACCGCTCACTGGATTTTATTCTTATTTTGCATGAATGTTCCTTGGGTGGACCTCTGTCAGATTCCTTGAAGAAATTCGGATCAGGCAAAAAACATGGCCACCATGGCCATGCCCAACATGACTGCCATGGCCATGCCCCTTGGCTCATTAGCTTTCAAAGACTTATATGGGGAAAAGTTTTAAAAACCTTCTCCTCCAAAACCGCTCAACGTAATGGATTTCATTCTTACTTTGCATGAATGTTCCTTGGGTGGACCTCTGTCAGATTCCTTGAAGCAATTTTGATCAGACAAAAAACATGGCCGCCATGGACACGCCCATTGGCTAATTAGCTTCCATAGACTCATAAAGGGATCTTTTTTTTTTTTTAATCTTCTCCTCCAAAACCGCTAAATGGATTTCGTTCTTAATTTTCATGAATGTTCCTTGTGTCTACCATTGTCAGATTCATTGAAGAAATTTTGATCAGACAAAAAACATGGCCGCCATGGCCACCACCTTTGGCTCATTAGCTTCCATAGACCAATAAACGGAAAAACTTCTTCTCTGAAACCATAAAGCCTAAAGCTAAGACATTTACATGTAGTATGTAGCAAAGTTATGTGGTCACCTACTAAGTCCTGTGAACTATGACTCTAGAGTCCAAATTGGCAACGCCCCGGTGCTTAGTAGCTGCCATAGACTAATAATGACAAAATCTTGAAACTTTTCTCCTCTGAGAGCTTAGTATGTAGCAACTTGGTTTAAACATATTTATTCACATACTGATTGCATATAATTATAAACTATATAATTTTCTAAACTAAATACAATTAAGCATGTGAAGGGATTCAGAAAGAAGCCTAAGGGCTTATGTAAGCAACTTGAAGTATTCATCTGCATAAATCCTGCCAACTATGCCCCTAGGGTCCAAATTGGCCACACCCTGAGGCCCATAAGCTCCCATAGACTTATACTGGGAAAAACTGACAAAAATCTTCTCTGAAACCATCAGTGCCCAGAGCTTAGATATTAAGTATGCAGCAACGTCAAGTGGTCACTCAAATAAATCCTGCCAACAATGCCCCTGGGGTAAAAAATTGGTCACGCCCAGAGGCATATTAGTTCCCATAGACTTATAATAGGAAAAACTTAAAAAAAGTCTTCTTCTCTGAAACCATAAGGCCCAGAGCTTTAGATATTTAGAACGGAGCAATGCCAAATGGTCACTCACATAAATCCTGCCAACCATGGCTCTGGGGTCCAAAAAATATAGAATGGACATTCCTTGGGTGGATCACTTGTTTCTTTTTTACCCATTGCATGCGGGAAAACCCTAAATGGGTACCTTGGCAAACAGTGCTGGCCCAGATCAGACCCCACAGAACACCATGTCTGATCAGGGCCTGCACTATTTGCTAACAGAATTTTCCATCAAAAATAGAAAAAAAAATAGGCCTGACACGCCTTATATGACAAATGGACTGGTCCAACATATAGCAATAGAAGAGTCCACTAGTATACCATTGGTTAATGTAATAAATATGACAATTGTCTGAAGTTAGCCGGTGGAGCGACAGGCCCTCTTGGGCCTCTTGTTGGGTTTGCAGTTGAATCGGCCTGTTATGTTGAAACGTTCTTTTGTTTTCCATGAGGTGATATGCTCCGTTTTGTGCATGAAAGGGCATGAAACACATGGAGTTCCACATGGTGAGCTGCCTATGGCTATAGTTGCGGGGTTGATGTCGGCTCGTATGAGTAACTGTTTTAGATTTGTGGTCCTTTTATAGACTACCAGGGTCTTGCTATCTGTGATTGATTTGAGTTCCTCGGAGATTTCTAGGATGCGTCGGTATTTGGATAGTACTTTGTGGATGGGGGGATTACGTGGGTTGTGTGTAATGATAAAGGGTATGATTTGTTTGTTTTGGGTGGCCTGGATTCGTGGTTGTAGTAGTTCATCGCGGTTCATAGCTCGGGCTTTCTCTATGACATTTTTGATGAGCTTCATTGGATACCCTCTGAGGATAAAATTGTTGAGCAGGGTCTATGACGCGTTGTCAAAAAGACTGTCCGTACTGCATATACGTCTGAGTCGAAGGGTTTGGCTGTATGGTAAACTCTGTTTCTGGTGTTTGGGATGGTATGAGCTGTAATGCAGATACAGATGTGAGTCAGTGGGTTTGGTGTACAAATCTCTGGTTATGCGTCCGTTTTGATCTTTGGAAACTGTGGTATCTAGAAAGTTGACGGATGTCTCGCTGATTTCCGCTGTGAACTTGATCGTTTCGTGGAAACAGTTTAAGGCTTCTAAAAAGGAGCACAGCTCCTCGCGGGAATGTTGCCATATCATGAAGATGTCGTCGATATATCGCCACCATACTAGCGGTATCAGATTTCTGGTTGACAAGAAGTCCCTTTCTAGTTTGTCCATAAACAGAATTGCATAGCTTGGAGCACATTTCGTTCCCATAGTCGTACCTGAGATTTATTCATACAGTTTGTCATCGAATTTGAAAGCTGTTCTTGTGAGGATGAAATGTAGGAGTCTCAGTAGTACCCATGTTTTGGGCTCATTGATACGTCTAGTTTCTAGCGCATATTTGGCGGCATGTATGCCGTCCTTGTGTGGTATATTTGTGTACAGCGACACAACGTCTATCGTAACTAAGAACGAATCTTTGTGTATCTGTCCCAATCCGTTTAATTTTTGGAAAAAATCTGTAGTGTCCTTGATGTAGGAGTTCATTTTGAAAGTCAGGGGTTTGAGGTACGAGTCTACAAACATGGATAGTTTCTCGGTTGGACTGTCACAGGCAGATACGATTGGTCTGCCAAGGTTGTTAATTTTGTGAATTTTTGGTCGGAGGTAAAATAACGGTGTTCTACAGTTCTTTGGGATAAGGAAGTTAGTATGGTGAGAGGGTAGAAGTTTCTTTTCCTTAAGTAGATTAAGGAATTTCCAGATGTCCGTTGTGTTTTTCTTGGTAGGATCTCTCGTGATTTCCCTGTAAAATTGAGGATTGTTTAGTTGTCGAAGACCCTCATTTATGTAACTTTGTCTGTCCATTAAAACAATTGCACCTCCTTTGTCGGCTGGTTTGATGACTATGTCTTTGTTAGAGCGGAGTTGTTTTAGAGCTTGGAGTTCTTCGGTTGTTAAGTTGGAGCATTTTGTTGGAGGGGGATGGTATTCGAGAATCTCCCTGGTTGTTACATTAATATAAGTATCTAAATGCGGAGATTTGCCTACCGGTGGTGTCCACCAAATGGATCATATTCTTTGTGTTCAGTGTCCTTAAAATGGTGTTTAAGTCTGAGGCGTCTGTTAAATAACAAAGTGTCCCTATGGATGTCTAGTTTGTTAACGTGAGTGGGTTCAGGGCAAAAGGATAAACCTCGACTTAGCACGTTTTTTTCATCGTTGTTGAGTTGATAACTGGAAAGGTTTACTAGCACTCTGTGGGATGTTTTTAATAACTGTTTACGATCATGAAAAATGGTATCTCCAGCTTTTCTCAGCCGTTTATGACCTGATCTTTTTGTAACTTTTCATAAACAAGAACAAGCATAAAATCTTGGACGAGGTCTCCACTTTTTCTCAGCCATTTCTGATTCGATCTTCTTCAAACTTGCAGATAACCAAGAGGGGCTTACAGTCTATGTCGAGTTCGATTTTAGTGAAAAATGGTGTCTCCAGCTTTTCTCAGCCGTTTATGATCTGATCTTTTTAGCTCACCTGAGCCGAAGGCACACAAGGTGAGCTTATAGTATAGGTAGGCATCCGGCGTCCGTCCGTCGTCCACACCTTTGAACTTGAATATAAGTGACTAGCTGGCCAATCCCAAACAAATTTTATGTGCAGCATCACTGGGTTGGGGATTGACTGCATTAGGTTTTGGACCAGTTTTGATCAGAACTGTGGTTGCCATGGAAACAAAAAGGTTCCATAGACTTATAATTGGGAAAACGATGGCTCCACTTTTTCTTGGCCATTTCTGATCCGATCTTCATCAAACTTGCAGATAACCAGGAGGGGCTTACAGTCTACGTCGAGTTCAAATTTGGGCTGCACGGGACAAATAGCTTTGGAGTTACCTGCCCTTGAGCATAAATATAAGTGAAAAATGGTGTCTCCAGCTTTTTAATAACTGTTTACGATCATGAAAAATGGTATCTCCAGCTTTTCTGAGCCGTTTATGATCTGATCTTTTTGTTACTTTTCATAAACGAGGACAAGCATAAAATCTTGGACAAGTTTGAATTTGGTTTGAATCTGACCAGAGGTTTTCCAGTTACATCCCCTTGAGAGTGAAAAGTTTTCCCATTGACTTATAATGGTGAAAACGAAGTCTCCACTTTTTCTCAGCCATTTCTGATCCGATCTTCATCAAACTTTCAGATAACCAGGAGGGGCTTAGCCAAATTCCAAGGGAAAGAAAGGATAGTTCATCACAGATTAGACAGGCAGGCAGGCAGGCAGAAATTCCACTCCTGATATCATATCAGTGTGCCTGTTAGTACATCTGAAGATTACACACTCTTTCTCCATTCAGTAACATTAGAATCTGCCTTTCCGGTTTCATTCTTTTATGCTTGAATTAACACTTGAATTCCGTACTGCTGTGTTGAAAGACCTATTTGTCTTCGGATTTTATTCCAGTAAAATTATTTGTATTTGTATTATATTGTTCATACAGAGACAGATTTCCCAACTGTTGATGCAGATGAGTACAGGGAAAGTTGATAATGAATATGTGGATGATCTTATGACCAAACTATCCCAGGCTAGGCTGGAAATCAGAGAGCAAATGGAAGAAATCAAACAACTGCGAGAGAAACAGGTATCAACAGACTCCGTGAACCTTGATGAAAGGAAGTGTCTAGAGTGCCGGTACCGGCACCCTAGACTCTGAGGCTAGAGTGCCGGGTCCGGCACCCTAGACTCGGTGCCTAAAGTGACGGACCCGGCACTCTAGCCATTCCTATGTGGCCAGGCTAGAGTGCCGGTAATACCCGGTAATGCAATACTTGATAGCTATAATCTGCCAGAGAGCATGATACTAAAGACGAATTAAAGAAAGAAAACATTTGCCTGACATAATATCTAAAATTATCAACCATATTCAAGGAGAGAATACTCCACATGGTACGTATTCTAAGCATATCAACAGCTGCAAAACAGCCTCAAAGGAGAATACTTCACATGATTTTGAAACTGTCTATATCAACAACTGCTAAAATTTGACACTAGCAACTCGCAATGTTATGGTTATTATTATTATTATTATTTTGCAAGTATTAGATACTAAATTTGGTAATTACATTGATTGATAATATTCAGTCCCCAGTAATTATGGTTTGTTTTGAGGAGAAAACTGAAGGTGTGATGTGTTGGCTCTGCGTCGTGAGAAAACCGGTTCATTGCATATGCGAACAACAGAGGTGCAGATCAGCCTGCGCATCCGTGTAGTTCACAGACTAACATGCCATGTCAGAGAAATGATGTCCATTTTATCTCGATTATAGGTGGAAGATGATGGAAATAACAAAGAATTAATATATTGCCAGCACTCTAGCCAGCCCAATTTTAGCAGTTGATGATATACACATTTTCAAAATAATGTGAAGTATTCTCCTTGAGGCGAATTTGCAGTTTCGAAAAACTTAGTATACGTACCATGTGGAGTATTCTCTCCTCCAATATGGTTGATAATTTTAGATATGTCAGGTAAATGTTTTCTTTCTTTAATTCGTCCTTAGTATGATGCTCTCTGGCGGATTATAGCTATCAAGTATTGTATTAGGGGGTACTACCGGCACTCTAGCCTGGCCACATAGGAATGGCTAGAGTGCCGGGTCCGTCACTTTAGCCACCAAGTCTAGCCTCAGAGTCTAGGGTGCCGGTACAGGCACTCTAGACACTTCCTTGATGAAAATGACCATGAAATTTCACTGAGATTTCAGCATAATTTCATTGAAATAACGCTGGAAAGATTGGGCAAAATTACACTAAAATAACACTGAGATTTTCAGTGAAATTTCACTGTTATTTCAGTCAAATAACAATGAAATCTCGGTTAAAGAAGCGGACAAAATATTACCAAATTTCAGGAAAATCTCATAGAAACTTCACTGTAAAGGGGGAGTTCCTAAACTGCCCACGCACAGATACAGGCCTTAGGAGCGCTCCCTGAGGTAATCCCCTGTAGAGGGTATGTTTTCATTCTAAAATCAGCAGGTCTGATTATTTTCTAATTTTGTTGCCTTGATTGGCAACAGAACTCTATGAGGATTGATCTAATACAAAAATGTGAATGTGTCTGTCTTTTAATCTTTCTGATAAATTTATTGTCAAAATTTCTTCTCTTTTTTTTCATAAAAAGATTATAAAAAATAAGATGTTCATCATAAGTATGAGATGTGTTACTGATCTTGTCACCCCAAAATATTTCATATAAGACAGTCCACATATATCCTCTATATAGTAAACAAATAAAAAAAAATCAGAATTCGGTAACATTGTTTTTGATTGCCAGATATGCATTCAGGTCTACTCTGTGCTAAAATCAGTTGAAATATCAGGGGACAAGATTTTCTTAAAGTGTATTTTTATTGTGTTTTAAGCTCACCTGACCGAAGGTCATGGTGAGCTTTCGTGACCGTGAGATGTCCGTCGTCGTCGTCCATCGTGCGCCGTCCGTGCGTAAACTTTTCTTGTGAGCACACTAGAGGCCACAGTTTTGGCCCAATCATCATCAATTGTGCATGATCATCATGACAATATCTCGTCCAAGTTGAATATGGGTCATGTTGGGTCAAAAAGTAGGTCAAATCATAGAAAAACCTTGTGAACACACAGTTTTGATCCAATCATCATCAAACTTGCTCAGAATGATCATCTTGACAATTTCTCGGTCAAGTTCGAATACAGGTCTTGTTGGGTCAAAAAGTAGGTCATTAGGTCAAATAATAGAAAAACCTTGTGAACACACTAGTGGCCACAGTTTTGGTCCAATCATCAAACTTGCCCAGAATGATCACCGTGACAATATCTTGGTCAAGTTCGAATATGGGTCATGTCGGGTCAAAAAGTAGGTCAGTAAAATCATAGAAAAACCTTGTGAACACACTAGAGGCCACAGTTTTGGTCCGATCAATATCAAACTTGCACAGAATGATAGTCTTGACAATATCTCGGTCAAGTTCGAATATAGGTTATGTCAGGTCAAAAGGTAGGTCAGTAGGTCAGATCTTAGGAAAACCTTGTGAACACACTAGAGCCCCAGTTTTGGTCCGATCATCATCAAACTTGCTCAGAATAATCATCTTGACAATATCTGGGTCAAGTTTGAATGGTTAAAAAGTAGGTCAGCCGGTCAAATCATAGAAAAACATTGTGAACACTCATAGAGGCCACAGTTTTAGTCATATCATCATATAACTTGCTCAGAATGATCATCTGGGCAATATCTCAGTTAAATTCGAATATGGGTCATGTCAAATCAAAAAGTAGATCAGTAGGTTATTTATAGCCCCGCTTTGAAAAAGTTATTGGATTTGCCTTGTCCGTCTCTGTAACGGCCCCCGCCCATAGGGGCTTGAAGAAATATATGGGCTGCATGATGCTTCCACGCAGAGCTGAATTCGGCCCGCACACTAGTACTGGTAAACCACTTAGAGGATCTAAGCCTGTCCAGGAACCGCAGTGCGAGGCGGACCGTCCATGCTAAATTGCTAATAAACCCTATTGGTTTCATTGGGCGACAGGGCTTGAGATGTCATCTCATCTCAATGTCGGGTAAAAGTCCCACAAAATTGGAAGCAACGTCTCCAAAATGACCTTTACAGTGTTGACGGGGACGGTAAACCTCAAATCAACCAACCAACCGTCTTTGTAAATCCATAATTATTCATAACTCAAAAACCGTTAGAGGTATTTTCATGAAACTTCACACAAATGTAAAGCACTATCAGACGATGTGCAGAGCGCATGAACCATAACTCGGGATTGCCTACTTTTGGAGTTATTGCCCTTTTAACATTGAAAAATGGCAACCGTTATTCCGTTATTCATGAGAACTAAAAAAACCATGAGGTATTTTCATGGAACTTCACACAAATGTACAGCACTATGAGACAATGTGCAGATAAATGAACCATAACTCTGGATTGCCTACTTTTGGAGTTATTGCCCTTTGAACATTGAAAAATTGCAATTTTAACCGTGTCCGCTCCATAACTCAAAAACCGTTCCAGGTATTTTCATGAAACTTCCACTCAAATGTAAAGCACTATAAGACGATGTGCCGAGCGCATGAACCATAACTCTGGATTGCCTACACTTGGAGTTATTGCCCTTTGAACATTGAAAAATGACTCTTGGAATAAACTCAGTACAATAATAATTTGTGTCCGTTCCATAAGATATTTTAACGCAACTGTAAAGCAAATGTAAAGCATGATGAGTCGAGGTGCAGAACAGAAGAACCATTACTCTGGTTTGATTAGAGGCTGAAAGCTGAAAACAATTTTTTTTTCTTGTATTTTTCTTTTCTGATAGCGCTATAGCCGGGCTATAGTCAGATCCTCTTGACAGTTCTAGTTTGTCATAACTTCGGAATCTTTTGAGATAGAGCCTTCATATTTGGCTTGTAGGTTCCTTGTGACAAGGGTTCCCACTCATAAAAATTTGACCTTGACCTGTGACCTACTTTATCATAACTTTTGAAACATATGAGATAGAGCCTTCATATTTGGTATGTGTGTTTTTGTGAGAAGGTTTTCCCAACCATTCAAAAATTTTAACCAATCACCTTGACCTTTGACATACTTTGTCATAACTTTTGAAGCATTTGAGATACAGCCTTCATATTTGGCATGTATGTTCCTTGTGACAAGGGCTTCCTTTTCATACATAAAATTATCTGTGACCTTTACCATGACATTTGACCTACTTTATTATAACTTTTGAACCATTTGAGATAGTGCCTTCATATTTGTCATGTATGTTCCTTGAGAAAAGTTCTTCCCACCCATACAAAAAATTTGTCTTATGACCTTGACCTTTGACCTACTTTGTCATAATTTTAAAGCATTTGAGATAGTGCCTTCATATTTGGCATGTAGTTTCCTTGTGACAAAGGCTTGCTATTCATACAAATGACTTATGACCTTGACATGTGACCTACTTTATCATTACTTTTGAACCATTTGAGGTAAAGCCTTCATATTTGTCATGCATGTTCCTTGTGGCAAGGACTTTCCACCCATACAAAAATTTTGACCTGTGACCTTGACCTACTTTCTCATAACTTTTGAACCATTTAAGAAAGAGCCTTCATATGTGGCATGTAGGTACCTTGTGACAAGAGCTTCCCACCCATGCAAAATTTTTGACCTGTAACCTTGACATTTGACCGTTTTTGTCATAACTTTTGAACCATTTCATGTAGAGCTTTCATATTTGTCATGTATGTTCCTTGTGGCAAGGACGTTCCACCCATAGAAAAATTTTGTCCTGTGACCTTGACCTTTGACCTTCTTTCTCAAAACTTTTGAACCATTAAAGATAGAGCATTCATATTTGGCATGTAGGTACCTTGTGACAAGGGCTTCCCACCCATGCACAATTTTTGACCTGTGACCTTGACCTTTGACCATTTTTGTCATAACTTTTGAACCATTTAAGGTAGGGCCTTCATATTTGGCATGTATGTTCCTTGTGATAAGGTCTTCCCCCCTTTGACCTTGATATATGGCTTCATATCCATTCAAAAGTTTTGACCTGTGACCTTGACTTTTGACCTACTTTATCATAAATTTTGAACCATTTGAGACAGAGCCTTCATATTTGGCATGTATTGCCCTTGTGACAAGGCACCTTATTATATTACCTACCATTTCATTTCTACAATGTGGGTCAGATGAGCAATCCAGGACCACCCAGGCCCTCCTGTTTTTATGACCATTTAGTGCAACTTTATCATAGCATAGGAATTCTTGTAATAACCATCTGCACCTGCCCCTACACCCTCTCCTCCCCCCCCCCCAAAAAAAAAAAAAAACACACACAACAAGACACACTGTTTACAGTTTGGCTTTTAAAAAGTAAATACCTATTATATACAAGTTCTATTCAACATTTTAAACAGAAAAACATAATATACATTCATGCAGTGTTCATGATGTTAGTATTTATTATAATGCTGGAAGAAAAAACATCTTATACAACAGGAATAAGACAAGGTGGATCTTTTTACCCTATTTTATTTGGTCTTTTTGTACATTTTTAGCTGGCATAACGATAGTAAGGTGGGGCTATTGCCATACCCCTGGTGTCGGCATCGGCGTTCATAATTGGTTAAAGTTTACCTGCAAGCTCTTATTTGTGATGCTTTATCAATTTATTTTCAAATAAAATAAACAATAGGTAAAAATTAGTATTTTACATATTATTTTTTACTCGATTTCTCAGGTTTTTGGCTTAAATTGGACTTTTTTAGAAGTTAATATTTTCCTCTGCATTATCTCCCTTCCTTGTGTTAAAGCTAAGGCTTTGGACTGTGGATCACGGGGTTGTGAGTTCATATCCCGGTGGTGGATTTTCTTTTTCTTTTCTTTTTTCTTTCTTTTGAAAAACACAGCGAGTTAGACTTTCAGGTTTTTAGAATTTTTAGAAAAACATTGTCAAAGCTCTTGCACCTTCATTTATTGGTGGATTATTATGTAACTTCACACAAATGTTGGGTATGATGATATAACGAGCGACTTTGACTTTCAGGGTCTTGGGCTCAAGGTCAGGGTCACTGTGATTGTTTTTAGAAAAACCTTTGTCATTGCTCTAGTGCCTACATTTATGGATGGATTTTAATATTACTTGACACAAATGATGGGTATGATGATATCTCGAGCGAGTTCGTCTTTCAGTGTCCGAGGCTGAAGGTCAAGGTCACTGTGGCTATTCTAAAAAAAACTTTGTCATCACTCTTGCATCTTCATTTATGGATGAATTTTAATATTACTTGACACAAATGATGGGCATGATGATATCTCGAGTGAATTCGACTTTCAGGGTACGGGGCTATTTTTAGGAAAACTTTAGTGCCTACATTTATGGCTGGATTTAATATAACTTCACACAAATGTTGGGTATGTTGATATCTCGAGTGAGTGTGACTTTCAGGGTCTGGGGCTGAAGGTCAATGTCACTGCCTATTTTTAGAAAAACTTTGTCATCGCTCTAGTGCCTTCATTTATTATTTGACATAACCTCATACAAATGTTGGGTATGATGATATCTTGAGCAAGTTGGACTTTCAGGGTCTGGGGCTGATGGTCAAGGTCACTGTGGCTATTTTTAGAAAAAATTGTCATCGCTCTAGTGCCTACATTGATTTATTTTAATATAACTTTAAACAAATGTTGCATATGATAATATCTCGAGCGAGTTCAACTTTCAGGGTCTGGGGGTCAAGGTCACAGAGGCTATTTTTAGAAAACTGTCTGTTGAGCTGTTTTAGGGAAGAAAAATTCCTAGCTATGTTGTCTTCTGACAACTCTTGTTAAACCCAGCAATACAAGGACACTTGATGTCAGTTTTGTTTGTTTGTTTGTATTGGAGTTTAAACGCCAGGTCAACACTGTTTAGGTCATTTTTGAGCAGGTCAGTTTACCTATCCACACTTTCCTGGACAGGCTTATATGTTAGCGGTTAACCAGTACAGTGCACATCCTTCCCCAAGAAACTGACAACTGCCCTTCTTGAATTGGCGGAAGGGAGAGAATGACAATAGAAAAGATTTCATGATCAATCTCCAAAAACGCATAGCCAGACGTGCGGTGCACCATGCTCGCCAAGAAGCTGAGAAGGAGATCTTCAAGAATATTGACCCTAAGTCCTCAGAAGTATACCACCTTGCTAACCAGATGAGAAGAGAGAATTCCGATGTTGTAGGTGACAAACCAGTAAAGAATGATGCAGGGGAGATGTCAATGAGTGAAGACTCAAAGCAGAGGGCCTGGTTAGAACACTACCAAAGGCTACTCAATGTTGAGTTCGACTGGGACCCAGACCACCTGTCTGATGAACCACCAGTGGAAGGGCCACCCATCCCAATCACTATTGATATGGTTAAGAAGGCTATCTCTCAGATGAAGACTGGCAAAGCACCGGGTCCCTCTGGTATAGTGGTGGAGATGATAAGAGCTGCAGGTGATGCGGGTGCCTCGATGATCCGCGACCTTGCAGCTGCAATCATCCGTGATAGGAAGGTACCCTCTGACTGGGAGCAGAGTTTCATTGTCTGTCTCTACAAGGGCAAGGGCGATGCATTGGAACGGGGCAACTACCGTGGTCACAAGCTGACAGAACAGGTCATGAAAGTCCTGGAGAGGATTGTGGATGGCCTCATTAGGCAGTTGGTGTCCATCGACGATTCCCAGTTTGGCTTCGTCCCAGGAAGAGGCACAACAGATGCAATTTTTGTTGTCCGACAGCTGCAAGAGGAGAAGTATCTGGCGGTCAACAGGAAACTCTACATGGCTTTTGTAGACCTGGAGAAGGCATTTGATCGAGTGCCTCGGAAAGTCATCTGGTGGGCACTAAGAAAACTTGGAGTGGAAGAGTGGATTGTGAAACTGGTCCAAGGGATGTACGCTAATGCTGGGAGCCGTGTCCGCGTTGGTGATGGTTACAGTGAAGAATTCGAGGTGAAGGTGGGTGTTCATCAAGGCTCTGTTCTCAGCCCACTGCTTTTCATCATTGTGCTTGAAGCCTTGTCATGCGAGTTCCGCTCTGGAGTCCCCTGGGAGGACCTGTATGCTGATGACCTTGTCATCATAGCTGAATCCCTTGAGGAAAGTGTCAGTAGGCTCTTAATTTGGAAAGACGCAATGGAGGCGAAAGGGCTGAGAGTGAATACAGGAAAGACAAAGATCATGATCTGTGGTACAGGTCTGGACCTCTTGCAGAGTACAGGCCAGTTCCCATGCGCTGTATGTCGCACTGGAGTGGGCAGCAACAGTATCTTTTGTAATGGCTGCAAGTTCTGGGTGCACAAGAAATGCAGTGGGCTCAAACGCTTGATAGAGGACCCTGATTACAGGTGTACACGGTGCCAAGGAACTGCACGCCCCTTAGATGGCAGACCACAGAGGGAAGTCCAAGTCGGATCTGACAAGCTTGAGGTTTTAGCTTCCTTCTGCTACCTAGGTGATATGCTCTCTGCAGCGGGTGGTTGCGACCTTTCAACTACATCACGTGTGAAAACAGCCTGGAAGAAATTCAAGGAGTTGCTACCAGTTCTCTCTTCCCGCCACCTCTCGTTCAAGACACGTGGCCGTGTGTATAGCTCTTGTGTGCGGAGCGCAATGCTCCATGCCAGTGAGACATGGCCATTGACAAAGCCAAACCTCCAACGTCTACAGGGAAATGACAGGGCAATGATCAGACAGATTTGCAATGTCAAGCCACAGGACACTGTCACCATCAGGTCCAGTGAGTTACTTGAGCGTCTTGGCATTGAGGACCTGGACCTCATCCTGAAAGAGAGAAGACTTCGCTGGTATGGGCATGTGGAACGCTCAAACGGTGCAGTCAAGACTGCCTGTGACATACAGGTAAGTGGAAAGCGGGGGCCAGAAAGGCCCAAGATGACCTGGAAGCAGCTAACAGAAAAAGATTGCAGAGAATGGAAGCTCTCTGCTATCGATCCTCATGATAGACAAGCCTGGAGATCTGGTGTAAGATCTGCCATGCGTGCAGCAAGCCAGCTACCTGGAAGGGGGCCCACTTATGTGGACGTTGCCCCTGTACCTGCACGTTAATCAAAAATCCGTTGATGATGATGATGAAAGAATGTTCCTTACCCCGGTAGGATTGAACCCGCATCCTCCTTATCACAAGTCGGACGTGCATCCGACTGAGTTACCGATGCCGGAACTTGTTCTGAATTCCTTCAAAGAATTTTGTTACATGCAGAACTGTTGTTGCTATGGCAACAAAACCACAAAAAAAAATAAAAATCTGTGAAAATATTCTTCAAAACCTCTCAATGGATTTCACTCATGAATGTTCCTTGGGTGGACCTCTGTCAGATTCCTTGAAGAAATTTTGATCAGACAAAAAACATGCCATGGCCACGCCCCTTGGCTCATTAGCTTCCTTAGACTTATAAAGGGAAAAGTTTTTTTAAAAATTTTATCCTCCCAAACCGCTCAATGGATTTCATTCCAGTTTTGCATGAATGTTCCTTGGGTGGACCTTGAAGAAATTTTGATTAGGCAAAAAACATGACGCCCCTTGGCTCATTAGCATCTATTGACTTATAAAGGGAAAACATTTCAAAAATCTTCTCCAAAACTGCTCAATGGATTTCATTCCTATTTTGCATCAATGTTCCTCTTGTGGACCTCTGTCAGATACATTGAAGAAATTTTGATCAGGCAAAAAAAATGGCCGCCATGGCCACTCCCCTTGGCTTCCATAGACTTATAAAGGGAAAAAAGTTCAACAATCTTCTTCAGAGCCCACCAAGCACTGAAGACAAAGACATGCCTGTGTGTTTTGTTTAGCTAGACAAGAGCCACAGACTAGTGTTCATCTTCTGGCTGTCATCACATGAACAGGTCCGTGAAATGAAGACCCCCCTAAACCCCACTTTATATAGAGAAAAATGGGGTTAACAGGGGTATACATTATTAGGGCCCCGCACTGAAAGTGTGGGTGCCCTATAGTAATCACTCTGTCCGTCCGTCTGTCTGCCTGTCCGTCCACAAATTTCTGATAGCGCTGCCGGGGCCCTAGTCAGTTTCACTGACAGCTCTAGTTTTTAGCTCACCTGAGCCAAAGGCTCATGTGAGGTATTAGTATACCACGAGCCGTCGTCCGTCATCCACACTTTCAACGAAGTATATCTCTGGAACCAGTGGGCCGGCCTTGATCAAATTTCATATGAACCATCATCAGGTAGGGCGAAAGGCTGTATTAGGTTTTCGTGCAGATCGGATGAGAACTGGTTGCCACAGCAACAAAGAGCTCCCATAGGCTTAACATAGGAAAAAGCTTGTCATCACTCTAGCTCCGTCAATTTTTTTCTGATCGACTTCATTCTTGCAGATAACGAGGACAGGCATGAAATCTCAATCAAGTTCGATTTTGGGCTGAATCGGATTATTCACTCAGGAGTTACGTGCCCTTGAGCGTTGAAAAAATTGCCTATTGACTTAACATGGGGAGAATGTTGTCATCACCGTAGCTGCTTCAATTATTTTCAGATTGGCTTTATTCTTGCAGATAACCAGCACAGCCATGAAATCTCGGTCAAGTTCGATAACTGGCAGAATCGGATCATTCACTTAGGAGTTACCTGCCCTTGTGTGTTTTTGCATTAGGGTTAATGGGAATTTCAAAAATGTATATCTCAAAGACTACTTGGCCAACTTTGATCAAATTTCATGTGTCGCATTATTGGGCAAGTGGAAAGGCTTCATTAGGTTTTCAGGCAGATCTGAGTGGAACTCTGGTTGCCATGGCAACATCTAGCTCCCATAGACTTCACATAGGAAAAAGCTTGTCATCACTCTAGCTCCGTCAATTTTTTTCTGATCGACTTCATTCTTGCAGATAACCAGTACAGGCATAAAATCTCGGTCAAGTTCGATTTTGGGCCGAATCAGATAATTCACTCAAGAGTTACGTCCCCTTGAGTGCCCGAAAAATTGCCTATCGACTTAACATGGGGAAAATGTTGTCATCACTGTAGCTGCTTCAATTTTGTTCGGATTGGCTTCATTCTTACAGATAACCAGCACAGCCATGAAATCTCGGTCAAGTTCGATAATTGGCAGAATCGGATCATACACTTAGGAGTTCCCTGCCCTTGTGCATTTTTGCATAAGGGTTAATGTGAATTTCAAAAATGTATATCTTGAAGACTACTTGGCCGACTTTGATCAAATTTCATGTGTAACATTATTGGGCAAGTGGAAAGACTGCATAAGGTTTTCATGCAGATCTGAGTGGAACTCTGGTTACCATGGCAACATATAGCTCCCATAGACTTAACTCATATTTGATTTTTATTAACATAGGAAAAAGCTTGTCATCACTCTAGCTCCGTCAATTTTTTTCTGATCGACTTCATTCTTGCAGATAATAAGGACAGGCATAAAATCTCGGTTAAGTTCGATTTTGGGCAGAATCGGAATATTGACCTCGGAGTTACGTGACCTTGAGCGACAAAAAATTTGCCCATAGACTTAACATAGGGAAAATGTTGTGACTACGATAGCGACTTGAATTTTTTTCAGATCAGCTTCAAACTTGCAGGTAACGAGGACAGACATAAAATCTCGGTTAAGGTAGATTTAGGGCCGAATCGGATTATTTGCCTTGGAGTTACCTGCCCTTGAGCATAAAAAAATACGTTGTGACCACGATAGCAACTTTATTTTTATTCAGATCAGCTTCAAACTTGCAGGTAACGTGGACAGGCATAAAATCTCAGTTAAGTTCGAATCGGAATATTGACCTCGGAGTTACATGACCTTGAGCGACAAAAAATTTGCCCATAGACTTTACATAGGGAAAATGTTGTGACTACGATAGCGACTTGAATTTTTTTCAGATCAGCTTCAAACTTGCAGGTAACGAGGACAGACATAAAATCTCGGTTAAGTTCGATTTTGGGCCGAATCGGATTATTTGCCTTGGAGTTACCTGCCCTTGAGCATAAAAAAAAATACGTTGTGACCATGATAGCAACTTTATTTTTATTCATATCAGCTTAAAACTTGCAGGTAACGAGGACAGGCATAAAATCTCGGTTAAGTTCAATATTGGGCCGAATCGGAATATTGACCTCGGAGTTACGTGACCTTGAGCGACAAAAAATTTGCCCATAGACTTATTTAGGGAAAATGTTGCGACTACGATAGCGACTTGAATTTTTTTCAGATCATCTTCAAACTTGCAGGTAACGAGGACAGACATAAAATCTCGGTTAAGTTCGATTTTGGGCCGAATCGGAATATTTGCCTTGGAGTTACCTGCCCTTGAGCATAAAAAAATACGTTGTGACCACGATAGCAACTTTATTTTTATTCATATCAGCTTCAAACTTGCAGGTAACGAGGACATGCATAAAATCTCGGTTAAGTTCGATTTTGGGCCGAATCGGAATATTGACCTCGGAGTTGCGTGACCTTGAGAGACAAAAAAATTTGCCCATAGACTTAACGTAGGGAAAATGTGACAGAAATAGCGACTTGAATTTTTAGCTCACCTGAGCCAAAGGCTCCAGTGAGCTGATAGTATACCAAGGCTCCGGAGTCCGACGTCTGTCGTCCGTCCATCCGTCGTCCACACTTTCAATGAAGCATATCTCAGAAGGCAGTCGACCAATCTTGTTTAAATTTTATGTGTAGCACCATTGGGCAAGGGGAAAGGCTGCATTAGGTTTTGGAGCTAGTCTGGTTCATTTGTTCCTTCATTCTTCTTTCTCTCCATATAGAGATAATAGACCAATGTTAAATTTTTAATCAAAGATTTCTCAGGAACTTTAAAAGCTAGAAGCATCAAATTTGGTATTCAATAGAATATTGATGACTTATTTTGTGTAAGAGACATTGGGCTTTCTCAGCTTATTTGTTCATCTGTTCTTTCATTCTTCTTTCTCTCCATTTTGACCAATGTTAAATTTTCGTCAAAGATTTCTCAGGAACTATAGAAGCTAGAAGTCTCAAACTTGGAATGCAATGCAATAATGATGACTTATATCCTGTAAGGGTCAATGGGCTGGATTCTATTAGCAGATTTAGTAGTCAAGTCTGTGAATTGTTAAAACTTAAGTTCCTCAGGTGAGCGTTTAGGCTCATTGAGCCTCTTGTTTTTATTTCTGCTCATAGACATTGGAGAATCCTCCATGTTTTAGTGGTTACGCTACTGGCCTTGTAAACCAGGGATCGCAGGATCAATCCCGGGCTTCTCCAGACTATCGGATGAGTCTTTAAACCGAGGTCCCGTCTCCATATGACCTTAGCTGTTGGTGGGATGTAAAACTCACACACTCACTCACTTCTCTGAAACCATAAGGCCTAAAACTAAGATATTTAGTATGCAGCAAAGTTATGTAGTCACCTACATAAATCCAGCAAACTCTGCCTCTGGGGTCTAAATTGGCAATGCCCTGAAGCTTATTAGCTCCCATATACTTATAACGGTAAAAACTTCTCCTCTAAAACCACTCAATGGATTTCATTCCTATTTTGCATGAATGTTCCTTGGGTGGACCTCTGTCAGATTTCTTGAAGAAAATTTAATCGGACAAAAATCATGGCCGCCATGGCTTCGCTCCTTGGCTTATTAGCTTCCTTAGACTTATAAAGGAAAAAAAAATAAGAATCTTCTCCAAAACGGCTCAATGGATTTCATTCCTATTTTGCATGAATGTTCCTTTGGTGGACCTCTGTCAGATTCCTTGAAGAAATTTTGATCAGGCAAAAAACATGGCCCCCATGGCCACGCCCCTTGGCTCATTAGCTTCCATAGACTTATAAAGGGAAAACACTTTTAAAATCGTCTCCTCCAAAACCGCTCAAATGATTTCATTCCGATTTTGCACGAATGTTTCTTGGGTGGACCTCAGTCAGATTCCTCATAAAAAATTTGATAAGGCAAAAAACTTGGCCGCCATGGCCACGCCCCTTAGTTTCCATAGACTTATAAAGGGAAAAACTTCAACAATCTTCTTCTCTGAAACCATAAGCCCTAAAGCTAAGATATTTAGTATGCAGCAAAGTTATGTGGTCACCTACATAAATCCTGCAAACTGTGCCTCTGGTGTCCAAATTGGCAACGCCCCGGGGCCTATTAGCTCCTTTAGACTTATAATGGAAAAATCTTTAAAAATCTTCTTCTCTGAAACCATAAAGCCAAGAGCATTAGATATTTAGTTTCCCAGCAACGTCAAATGGTCACTCACATTAATCCTGCCAACCATGGCTCTGGGGTCCAAATTAGCCATGCCCCTGGGCAAAACTTTAAAAAATTTCTCTCAAACCATAAGGCCAAGAGCTTAGATATTTAATGAAAAGCAACACTAGATGGTCTCCTGCATAAATCTTGCCATGTACCTAGGTCCAAATTGGCCATGCCCTGAGGCTCGTCAGTTCTCATAGACTTATAATGGGAAAAGTTCAAAAATCTTCTTCCCAGAAACTATAAGCTCCAGAACTTAGATGTTTAGTATATTGCAATTGAAAGTGGTCGCCTACATAAAACCTGCCAACCATGCCTTTTGGGTCCAAATTGGCCACACCTCGGGGCTCATTAGCTCCCACAGACTTATACTAGTATTTATAATGTAGCAATGATATGTGATCACCTACATACATTCAGCCAACCTTGCTCCAAGGATTTAGAAAAAAAAAAAAACTTAAAAATGGTCAATTGGATGGTTTCTATTGTAATTTAGAATGAATATTAATTGGTAGGATGACTTGTCTTTTTTTTTAGCCCATTACATGCGGGAAACCCTTAAAGGGGTACCTTGGCAAACAGTGCAGGCCCAGAACAGACCCCGCAGAACACCACGTTTGATCAGGGCCTGCACTATTTGCTAACAGAATGTTCCATCAAAAATAGAATAAAACAGAAAAATAGACATGACAACCCTTATATGATAAATGGACTGGTCCAACATATAGCAATGGAAGAGTCCTCTACTATACAATTGGTTAATTTTTTGGGGGGTTTGGGTTTTACAGCCCTTTCAAGATTATTTCACTCATATCGAGCCGATCGTTAATCATAGGTGGGCGAAAACCGGAGTACCCAGAGAAAAACCACCTGACCTTCCGTTGCAGAACTTGGCGTCTCACACGTGACCCAAGCGAGGCTCGAACCCACTGCGGTGAGAGACCTAATGACTAAGAGTCAGCGCTCTTATCCATTAGGCCACGGAGGCCCGTCACAATTGGTTAATGTAATAAATATGACAATAGACTGAATATAGCCAGTGGAGCAGCAAGCCGTCTTAGGCCTCTTGTTTCTTTAGTTATATTTGTTGTTGTCATTTTCTTCTTTAAAATAAACCATTATCATCCATCAGAATGAAGTCCGGGCCGATAGCACTGGCATATGGTCTCACAAACTGATCAAGAATCTCATTACAGTATGTAACTGCCGTTAACATTCCGTTTTCAACGACGAACAAGTCAGTTTTACCGTTCATGCTTATCCCAGCCCAAACCATGACTGATCCCTTTCTATAGCGATCTTGGGGCTGAATAAACTTCCAGTTGTTGCTCTGCCTGGTAGACTGAACAAGAGCTCGGCTTGGAAGATATGAGGCTGGAACAGCAACAAGTCCATGGACCACTCTGTAGAGGAGGGTAACATCGGCGCATACTCTGCGAGACTGGAAAGATGGCCCCTGCAGTGATGACATGATGAAAGTGACACTATCTGGTTGGTGTGGATTAAACGGTCTTCCAGAGACAAACCTGGCGGCGTTACGTTGGACCTGCTCAATTTGTTTAATTTGGGTTTGCTATTGAGGGTTCCATATGGTTGAGGAATATTCCAACTTTGGCCGCACAAGAGTTTGGTTGGCTCTCTCCTTTACAGATGATGGACATGTTCTCAAGTTACGTTTGATGAATCCTAGTGCTTGGGAGGCCTTGCTGGTGATGTTGTCGATATGGGTGTTGTACTTTAGGTTTTCATTTAACTCTACACCCAAATAAGGATGGTGTGTCACTGTCTCTAGGACTTCGCCGTTCATGGTATACTCGAAACGTTTTTTATTCACAGAATTAGAAATGTTCATGACAGCACACTTTTTGACGTTGAACTCCATCTGCCAAATTTTAATGTCAAATATAATTACCCATCACTGCAATTTAAGCCTTTTCACCAGACGCAGGTCTGGGTCAGTCTGACAAAAAAAATCTAGCCAGAAATGCCACCGGCATGTCCCTTTTTCCGTGACCTCCCTAGTGTCGAGTCCTGATTGGTCCCTGATGTCACATGACCTATCAGACCAATGGGCAGACGATACAGGTCAAGTGACCCCGGCATTTGCGCCGGGCATAGACAAAGGTCTTATTTCTTTCAGACTCAAGCGTGGTTACAGCTCTTGACAAAAGAAACTGGATGGATAAACGGATAAGTGTTTTATTCTTTTTAGCTCACCTGTCACGTAGTGACAAGGTGAGCTTTTGGGATCACTTTTTGTCCGTCGTCCGTCGTGCGTCCGTGCGTGCGTCCGTGCGTAAACTTTTCTTCAAACGACATCTCCTCCTAAACCCCTGATCGGATTTTGACCAAACTTCACAGGAATGATCCTTAGGTGGTCCCCTTTCAAAATTGTTCAAATGGTTCCGGTCCGTTGCACATATAGGTCACAGTAGCCAAAAATAGATTTTTTTCATCGAAAACTTAAAAAATCTTCTTCTCTGAAACCGCAAGGCCCAGGTCTTTGATATTTGGTATGAAGCTTCATCTAGTGGACCCCTACCAAGATTGTTCAAATTATAATGCTGGGGCCAAAAATGCCCCCGCACGGGGGCCCTTTGGTTTTACATGGGCTTATATAGGGAAAATCTTTAAAAATCTTCTTCTCTGAAACCACAAGGCCCAGGTCTTTGATATTTGGTATGAAGCTTCATCTAGTGGACCCCTACCAAGATTGTTCAAATTATAGTGCTGGAGCTAAAAATGCCCCCACACAGGGGCCCTTTGATTTTACATGGGTTTATATAGGGAAAATCTTGAAAAATCTTCTTCTCTGAAACCGCAAGGCCCAGGTCTTTCATATTTGGTATGAAGCTTCATCTAGTGGACCCCTACCAAGATTGTTCAAATTATAGTGCTGGGGCCAAAAATGCCCCCGCTTGGGGGCCCTTTGGTTTTACATGGGCTTATATAGGGAAAATCTTTAAAAATCTTCTACTCTGAAACCGCAAGGCCCAGGTCTTTGATATTTGGTATGAAGCTTTATCTAGTGGACCATTACCAAGATTGTTCAAATTATAGTGCTGGAGCTAAAAATGCCCCCGCCCGGGGGCCCTTTGGTTTTACATGGGCTTATATAGGGAAAATCTTGAAAAATCTTCTTCTCTGAAACCGCAAGGCCCAGGTCTTTGATATTTGGTATGAAGCTTCATCTAGTGGACCCCTACCAAGATTGTTCAAATTATAGTGCTGGGGCCAAAAATGCCCCCGCACCAGGGCCCTTTTGTTTTACATAGGCTTATATAGGGAAAATCTTTAAATATCTTCTTCTCTGAAACCGCAAGGCCCAGGTCTTTGATATTTGTTATGAAGCTTCATCTAGTGGACCCCTACCAAGATTGTTCAAATTATAGTGCTGGAGCTAAAAATGCCCCCCGCATGGGGGCCCTTTGGTTTTACATGGGCTTATATAGGGAAAATCTTGAAGAATCTTCTTCTCCGAAACCGCAAGGCCCAGGTCTTTGATATTTGGTATGAAGCTTCATCTAGTGGACCCCTACCAAGATTGTTCAAATTATAGTGCTGGGGCCAGAAATGCTCAAGCACCAGGTCCTTTTTGTTTTACATAGGCTTATATAGGGAAAATCTTGAAAAATCTTCTTCTGAAACTGCAAGGCCCAGGTCTTTGATATTTGGTATGAAGCTTCATCTTGTGGACCTCTACCAAGATTGTTCAAATTATAGTGCTTGGGCCAAAAATGCCCCCGCTCCGGGCCCTTTGGTTTTACATAGACTTATATAGGGAAAATCTTGAAAAATCTTCTTCTCTGAAACCACAAGGCTTAGGTCTTCGATATTTGTTATGAAGCTTCAGCTAGTGGACCTCTACCAAGATTGTTCAAATTATAGCCCTGAGACCAAAAATGCCCCCGCTTGGAGCGGGGGCCCTTTGGTTTATAATAGACTTATATAGGGAAAATCTTGTTTTACATAGACTTCTATATGCAGGGTAAACCTTCAAAATCTTCTTCTCTGAAACCAGAAAGCCCAGGTCTTTCATATTCAATATGAAGCTTCATCTTGTGGACTTCTACCAAGATTGTTCAAATTATAGCCCTGGGGTCAAAATTGACCCTGCCCGGGGCCCACTTGTTATACATTGGATCAGGTGAGCGAACCAGGGCCCTCTGGGCCCTCTTGTTAGCTCACCGTCACGTAGTGACGAGGTGAGCTTTTGGGATCACTTTTTGTCCGTCGTCCGTCGTGCGTGCGTGCGTGCGTCCGTGCGTGCGTCCGTGCGTAAACAATTTCTTTAAACGACATCTCCTCCTAAACCAGTGATCGGATTTTGACCAAACTTCACAGGAATGATCCTTAGGTGGTCCCCTTTCAAAGTTGTTCAAATGGTTCCGGTCCGTTGCACATCTAGGTCACAGGAGCCAAAAATAGATTTTTTTCACCAAAACTTAAAAAATCTTCTTCTCTGAAACCACAAGGCCCAGGTCTTTGATATTTGGTATGAAGCTTCATCTAGTGAACCCCTACCAAGATTGTTCAAATTATAGTGCTGGGGCCAAAAATGCCCCCGCCCCGGGGCCCTTTGATTTTACATAGACTTATATAGGGAAAATCTTTAAAAATCTTCTTCTCTGAAACTACAAGGCCCAGGACTTTGATATTTGGTATGAAGCTTCATCGAGTAGACCCCTACCAAGATTGTTCAAATTATAGTGCTGGAACAAAAAATGCCCCCGCCACGGGGCCCTTTGGTTTTACATTGGCTTATATAGGGAAAATCTTTAAAAATCTTCTGCTCTGAAACCACAAGGCCCAGGTCTTTGATATTTAGTATGAAGCTTCATCTAGTGGACCCCTACCAAGATTGTTCAAATTATAGTGCTGGGGCCAAAAATGCCCCCGCCCCGGGGCCCTTTGGTTTTACATAGGCTTATATAGGGAAAATCTTTAAAAATCTTCTTCTCTGAAACCACAAGGCCCAGGACTTTCATATTTGGTATGAAGCTTCATCTAGTGGACCCCTACCAAGATTGTACAAATTATAGTGCTGGGACAAAAAATGCCCCCGCCACGGGGCCCTTTGGTTTGACATTGGCTTATATAGGGAAAATCTTTAAAACTCTTCTTCTCTGAAACCACAAGGCCCAGGTCTTTGATATTTGGTATGAAGCTTCATCTAGTGGACCCCTACCAAGATTGTTCAAATTATAGTGCTGGGGCCAAAAATGCCCCCACCCCGGGGCCCTATCGTTTTACATAGGCTTATATAGGGAAAATCTTTAAAAGTCATCTTCTCTGAAACCACAAGGCCCAGGACTTTGATATTTGGTATGAAGCTTCATCTAGTGGACCCCTACCAAGATTGTTCAAATTATAGTGCTGGGACAAAAAATGCCCCCGCCACGGGGCCCTTTGGTTTTACATTGGTTTATATAGGGAAAATCTTTAAAAATCTTCTTCTCTGAAACCACAATTAAGGCCCAGGTCTTTGATATTTGGTATGAAGCTTCATCTAGTGGACCCCTACCAAGATTGTTCAAATTATAGTGCTGGGGCCATAAATGCCCCCACCCCGGGGCCCTTTGGTTTTACATAGGCTTATATAGGGAAAATCTTTAAAAATCTTCTTCTCTGAAACCACAAGGCCCAGGACTTTGATATTTGGTATGAAGCTTCATCTAGTGGACCCCTACCAAGATTGTTCAAATTATAGTGCTGGGGCCAAAAATGCCCCCGCCCCGGGGCCCTTTGGTTTTACATAGGCTTATATAGGGAAAATCTTTAAAAATCTTCTTCTCTGAAACCACAAGGCCCAGGACTTTGATATTTGGTATGAAGCTTCATCTAATGGACCTCTACCAAGAATGTTCAAATTATAGCCCTTGGGCCAAAAATGCCCCCGCCCCGGGGCCCTTTGGTTTTACGTAGACTTATATAGGGAAAATCTTTAAAAATCTTCTTCTCTGAAACCACAAGGCCTAGGTCTTTTATATTTGGTATGAAGCTTCATCCAAAGGACCCCTACCAAGATTATTTAAATTATAGTGCTGAGGCCAAAAATGTCCCCGCCCTGGGGCCCTTTGGTTTTACATAGGCTTATATAGGGAAAATCTTTAAAAATCTTCTTCTCTGAAACCACAAGGCCCAGGACTTTGATATTTGGTATGAAGCTTCATCTAGTTGACCCTTCCAAGATTGTTCACATTATGGTGCTGGGGCCAAAAATGCCACCGCCCGGGGCCTTTTGGTTTTACATAGGCTTATATAGGGAAAATCTTTAAAAATCTTCTTCTCTGAAACCGCAAGGCCCAGGACTTTGATATTTGGTATGAAGCTTCATCTAGTGGACCCCTACCAAGATTGTTCAAATTATCAAATTATAGCCCTTGGGCCAAAAATGCCCCTGCTCCGGGGCCTTTTTGGTTTTACATAGACTTATATAGGGAAAATCTTTAAAAATCTTCTTCTCTGAAACCACAAGTCCTAGGTCTTTTATATTTGGTATGAAGCTTCTTCTAAAGGACCCCTACGAAGATGATTCAAATAATAGTGCTGGGGCCAAAAGTGGCCCCGCCCCGGGGCCCTTTGGTTTCACATAGGCTTATATAGGGATAATCTTTAAAAATCTTCTTCTCTGAAACCACAAGGCCCAGGACTTTGAAATTTGGTATGAAGCTTCATCTAATGGACCTCTACCAAGATTGTTCAGATTATAGCCCTGGGGCCACAAATGCCCCCACCCCGGGGCCCTTTGGTTTTACATAGATTTATATAGCCCCGGGGCCCTTTGGTTTTGCATAGGCTTATGTAGGGAATATCTTTAAAAAAAATCTTCTTCTCTGAAACCACAAGGCCCAGGTCTTTGATATTTGATGTGAAGCTTCATCTAGTGGACCTTTGCCAAGATTGTTCAAATTATAGCCTTTGTTGATGTTTGGTATGAAGCTTCACCTTTAAGACCTCCCTCAACATTATGCACATTAAAGCCCTGGGGCCAATAATGGCTCTCACTAGGGCCCACTTGTTACACTATGGATCAGGTGAGCGATCCAGGGCCATCATGGTCCTCTTGTGATTAATATTAGGATCACTTTTTGTTTGTCATCCGTGCGTAAACAATTTCTTCAAACAACATCTCCTATACCACTGATCGGATTTTGACCAAACTTCACAGGAATGATCCTTAGGTGGTCCCCTTTCAAAGTTGTTCAAATGGTTCCGGTCCGTTGCACATATAGGTCACAGGAGACAAAAATAGATTTTTTCACCGAAAACTTAAAAAATCTTCTTCTCTGAAACCGCAAGGCCCAGGTCTTTGATATTTGGTATGAAGCTTCATCTAGTGGACCACTACCAAGATTGTTCAAATTACAGTGCGTGGGCCAAAAATGCCCCAGCCCCGGGGCCCTTTGGTTTTACATGGGCTTATATAGGGAAAATCTTTAAAAATCTTCTTCTCTGAAACCGCAAGGCCCAGGACTTTGATATTTAGTATGAAGCTTCATCTAGTAGACCCCTACCAAGATTGTTCAAATTGTAGTGCTGGGGCCAAAAATGCCCCCGCCCCAGGGCCCTTTGGGGTAACATGGGCTTATATAGGGAAAATCTTTAAATATCTTCTTCTCTGAAACTGCAAGGCCCAGGTCTTTGATATTTGGTATGAAGCTTCATCTTGTGGACCCCTACCAAGGTTGTTCAAATTATAGTGCTGGGGCCAAAAATGACCCCGCCCCGGGGCCCTTTGGTTTTTACATGGGCTTATATAGGGGAAATCTTTAAAAATCTTCTTTCCTGAAACCGCAAGGCCCAGGTCTTTGCTATTTGGTATGAAGCTTTATCTAGTGGACCCCTACCAAGATTGTTCAAATTATACTGCTGGGTCAAAAAATGCCCCCGCCCCGGGGCCCTTTGGTTTTACATGGGCTTATATAGGGAAAAATCTTTAAAAATCTTCTTCTCTGAAGCAGCAAGGCCCAGGTCTTAGATATTTGGTATGAAGCTTCATCTAGTGGACCCCTACCAAGATTGTTCAAATTATAGTGCTGGGGCCAAAAATGCCCCCGCCTGGGGCCCTTTGGTTTTACATAGGCTTATATAAGGAAAATCTTTAAAAATCTTCTTCTCTGAAACAGCAAGGCCCAGGTCTTTGATATTTGGTATGAAGCTTCATCTTGTGGACCTCTACCAAGATTGTTCAAATTATAGCCCATGGGCCAAAAATGCCCCTGCTCTGGGGCCCTTTGGTTTTACATAGACTTGTATAGGGAAAATCTCAAAAAATCTTATTCTCTGAAACCACCAGGCCTAGGTCTTTGATATTTGATATGAAGCTTCAGCTAGTGGACTTCTACCAAGATTGTTCAAATTGTAGCCCTGAGACCAAAAATGCCCCCGCCTCGTGGCTCCTTGGTTTGACATAGACTTATATAGGGAAAATCTTTAAAAATCTTCTTCTATGAAACCACGTGGCCTAGGTCTTTGATATTTGGTGTGAAATTTCATCTTGTGGACCTCTATCAAGATTGTTCTAATTAAAGCCCTGGGGCCAAAAATGCCCCCGCCCCGAGACCCTTTGGTTTTACATAGACTTATATAGAGAAACCTTTAAAATCTTCTTCTCTGAAACTGCAAGGCCCATATCTTTGATATTTGGTATGGAGCTTCATCTAGTGGACCTCTACCAAGATTGTTCAAATTATAGCCCTCTGGCCACAAATGCCCCCGCCCCGGGCCCTTTGGTTTTACATAGACTTATATAGAGATAATCTTTGAAAATCTTCTTCTCTGAAACAGCAAGGCCCAGGTCTTTGCTATTTGGTATGAAGCTTCATCTAGTGGACCTCTATCAAGATTGTTTAAATTATAGCCCTGAGGCCAAAAATGCCCTCGCCCCTGGGCCATTTGGTTTTACATAGGCTTATGTAGTGCTGGGGCCGAAAATGCCCCCGCCCTGGGGCCCTTTGGTTTTACATAGGCTTATATAGGGAAAATCTTTAAAAAAAAACTTCTTCTCTGAAACCGCAAAACCAAGGTCTTTGATATTTTTTGTGTAGCTTCATCTAGTGGACCTTTGCCAAGATTGTTCAAATTATAGCCTTTGTTGATATTTGGTATGAAGCTTCCGAAGTAACCTTTTTAGACCTCCCTCAACATTATGCACATTATAACCCTGGGGTCAATAATGGCCCTCCCCGAGGCCCACTTGTTACTCTATGGATCAGGTGAGCGATCCAGGGCCATCATGGCCCTCTTGTTTGATTTTACACTTACCTTGAGAGTTTCCACAACGTACTTAGGCTTTTTAAGCTTATTGTTTTTTCCGAAAATCTTTTCTTGTGGAATTTATTTCGTGGTTTTGTACACGTGTATCAATTGTCCGCCATTTTGAATTTTCACTTGGAAGTTTTGTTTATCATGTAAACAACCATTTCTGGTTTTTTGATAACCATCACACTTCCTTCTACGTACTATGCCATGGTATGCACGCGTATTATTCCTGGTAAATATTCTAATAGAAGTCGGCGTTGTGGAAACTGAAATTGCCAGAAAAGAGGACGAATTTTGTGCGTGTTCATTCCCCACTTCCGGTATCGGAAGACGATGTTTTTATTGCTGAATAGAACTTCTCAGCATTATTTTAGTTTTGAACATGTGCAGGGTCGGCCCTCGTCTGTCACATATAAATCCCACGATGCAGATGGATAATATTCAGGTCCCTTTTTGCGACCTTTCTGCAGTTTTCTGCAGTATGTCCTAAACAGAATCCATCCAATTCGTGTGGGTCACTATTGCCGAATCAAGATGAGGCAGTCTATGTCCCCACCTCCCATTTGGGCCTGGGTTGACTAGGATAGGTTCGTCCACGGCCCCGTAGAGGCCCTGCTCATAATTGCGGGGACTCCGTGGTGCGGGGAACCTATGCCCAAAGGGGGGGGGGGGTGCCCATAAAGCCCTTTTCCTGCCCTGGAACAAGTCTTCATTTTCTCCTTATATATTGCCTATAGTATCCCATTTACTAAAATAGTATTGGTTTTGTAACGTAAGCCCTAGTTATTGAGAAACATGATAATGAAAGTGGGTGGGGTAATTCAGCATTAATCTGAGGTATAATGTTTTATGCACTGTTTCTTTTTTAAAATATATCACACCCACTCATTATTTCCCCTGTTTGTTAGACAAATGTAATGGGTAAATTCCTACTTAAACTTTATTCCTCTAAAGATATAAACTACATCTGCAGCAACTATTTTATGAACATTGTCAATTTTTGTTAATTTTGCATCTTCAAATTCAATTAATCCTAGCCTATCTCCGAAACTAAATGGCAAATTATTTTTCAAACTTCCTTGAATTTAACATTGGAAGAGTACAAAGTGTTGATTAGGTTTTGATGACCTTGACCTAATATTCAAGGTCACTCGAACTGGTCAAATACCAAAATTAGGGGTGACCATTTTGGCTATTTTTCTGTGCCTGAACAAAAAGCTTCAAATTCTCCTAATACATTGCCTTAAGAATTCCTTTTACTAAGACAGTTTAGGTTTTGCAAAATAAGCCCTAGTTATGGCGTTAAATGATCATGAAACTGGTAGGGGTAATTTGCTATGATGCTGAGGTATTGTGTTTTATGCACCACATCTCTTTTAAAATACAGCAAACGGAGCCATAACTTCCTCTGTTTGTTTGCCTTAGGTAACACCCTACCTAGTTTTCTTCCTCTAAAGTAAAGCATGCAATCTGCAGCAACTCTTTTATGAAAACCTTCTATTTCTGAGTATTTTGCATCTTGGAATTCAATAAATTATATTTTTTCTTTTAAACTACACAAGGGATTCTTTTGAAATTAATCTCAATATATTATAAGATTTTGAGAATATAAAGGGCTGACTAGGTTTGTGTGACCTTGACCTTATCTTGGAGGTCACATGGTCTGTGAGATTTTCAAAATCGAAAAGAATGTTTGTCTTTATTTGGGAATTATTAAATTCAAATCCTTTGACATTTCATTGACTTTCCCAGATATCTATATCATTAGAACTTGCCTTTGAGCTTAGATTTTGGTGACCTTAACCTCATTTTCTAGGTCAGGACAGGCTTGGTATCTATAATTGCACTCATGCTACCCTTTAGTCGAGCTGTCACTTAAATTATGCAGCATCTGGACATGTCTCTGAGTTGGTTAGATGTTCAGTGAACTTGGTCTTATTTTCAAGGGCCTTGTTTTCAAGGTCACCACAGAACAAAATAGGTCAAATTTTTTAACCTTCGAGTATAGTTTCTTTGGAACTCCTGACTTGATTCTTAGAAACTGGCTTAGATGAATTATTGGGCCATGGTTTCAAGTTGGTTTACATTAACCTCATTTCAAGGTCATCAAAGGTCAAAGTAGATTGAAGTTTAGTAAACTTAAGCTTGTTTGCACAGTTTGTGGGATCAATTGAGTGGAATGGATGCTAGTTTATCTGGCATAGTCACCAGGACAGAACAAGGGGCTGAATAAGTAATGGTAAACAAACAATATTTGGCTTTGATGACCTTGGTTTCAAGGTCACAATACAATTAACAATGTCTAATTTCATGCTGACCTTAAAATAAGGTCAAGATCACCAAAACCTAATCAACTGTGTGCACTCACAATAATATCTGCATACATATACACGTTTCAAAAGAATTCAGATTTGAGAGATAAACAAAGATACTGCAAATTCCAAGACTTAAAATAAGCAAAATGCACACTGTCATGTAATAAAGCTGCAGTCCTTATACATGTATTTTCCTCAGAAGGGAAAAATAATAAGACAGGACTATTCGCTTGAGTAAATGAAGATCTGTTGTGGCGGGGACGGCGATGGGTGGGGTCGGCAGAATATGACCTTATTGGTCCTGTCTGATAATTTCCAAGACCATGTAACAAAGGTCACCATAACCTAGGCAACATTTTGTTTTCTCCAAATACTGTCTTCAGATTTATTTCAATTGAATCTTCCATTTAATTCCAGAAAAAAATATATGTTTTATTGAATTCCAAGATGTAAAATTCTCAGAAATAGAAGGTTTTCATAAAAGAGTTGCTGCAGATGGCATACTTAACTTTAGAGGAAGAAAACTAGGTAGGATGTTACCAAAGGTAAACAAACAAACAGAGGAAGATATGACTGCATTTACTTTATTTTAAAAGAGAGGTGGTGCATGAAACACAATACCTCAGCATCGTATCGAATTACTCCACCCAGTTTCATGATCATTTAACGCCATAACTAGGGCTTACTTTGCAAATTCTAAACTGTCTTAGTAAAAGGAATTATATAGGCAGTGTATTAGGAGAATTTGAAGCTTATTGTTCAGGAACAGAAAAATGGCCAAAATGGTCACCCCTAATTTTGATATTCGACCAGCCCGAGTGACCTTGAATATTAGGTCAAGGTCACCAAAACCTAATCAACCCTTGGTACTCTTCCAATGTTAAATTCAAGGAAGTTTGAGAATAATTTGCCATTTACTTTCGGAGATAGGCTAGGATTTATTGAATTTGAAGATGCAAAATTAACAAAAATTGACACTGTTCATAAAATAGTTGCTGCAGATGTAGTATTTTATTTTAGACAAAAAGTAAAATAAAATTTAAGTAGAAATTTACCCAATACATTTGTCTAACAAACAGTGGAAATAATGAGTGGGTGTGATATATTTTAAAAACGAAACAGTGCATAAAACATGATGCCTCAGATTAATGCTGAATTACCCCACCCACTTTCATTATCATGTTTCTCAATAACTAGGGCTTAAGTTACAAAACCAATACTATTTTAGTAAATGGGATACTATAGGCAATATATCAGGAGAAAATGAAGACTTTTGTTCCAGGGCGGAAAAGGGCCTTATGGGCACCCCCTTTTTGCCGAATCCATGTTACATACGAATTTCGGTACGGCTCCGATCCCGGTTTTTATCTGGTAGCCTTTCCGGACCTTCGGTACTTAGTCTACCTTGGTCATATGCTTTCCCTCCTCGTATAATGGTAATTTTTGTTATCATAATCAGTAATTTTCGCCCATTAAGGGTATTATTCCTCGGGATATTTTATATGGGACCCCCTATAGAAAGATAGATATTGACTCTTCGTTCTTTAACACATTTTGTTAGAGTTTCTACGAGGGCGAACACTAATGTCCGGGAATTGTCCGGGAAATTGGAGGTAGTGGTGTGTTGTCGCTAATATCTCCACTTCGGGTGGTCAGAAATTAATAAAATTAGTATCAAATAAAATTTTAAGCTCCATTCTAAAAGATTATTAAAAAAAATTTACTTTTAAAACGTTTTGGGGGTCCATTTATTCAGTGAATTTGTCCGGGAAATGCTCAGATTTTGTCCTGGATTTTGGGGTAGTGGTGCGTTAGCCCTAATATCTCAACTTCGGGTGGTCAGAAATTATTAAAATTAGTATCAAATCAAAGTTTTAGCTCCATTCTAAAAGATTATTAAAAGATATTTTTCATTTTGAATATTTTAGGGGTTCATTTCTGAAGTTAATTTGTCTGGGAAATTCCTGGTTGTGTCTTGGATGTTGGGGTAGTTGTGCATTTTCATAGTATCTCTGTTTGTGGTGATCACTAATTGATATATATTAAAATTTTAAGTTCTAAAAGAATATAAAAAAAATCTTTTCATATGCCTCATTGAGGCAGTTCTAATGAGTGCACACAACATGACTAATTTATAGAATATCTCAAATAATCTTTAATTATGGCAAACAGTGTAGAACTTGGTCAAAGGTTTAACACATATATGCCTAGCGCCCCATTGTTGGGCCATTGGCAAACAGTGTAGATCTTGATCAAAGGTTTAACCCATATATGCCTTGAGTCCGACTTGTGGGACATTGGCAGATAGCGTAGATCCACTGGCAGATCAGATATTTAACCCAGATATTTAATCCATATATGCCTAGCTTCCCATTTGTGGGACATAGTCAAACAGTGAACACTCAAATGATCAGACGCTGCAAAACGTGTCGTCTGATATGGGCCGCAAAATGCTACATCTGATCTGGGTCTACACTATTTGCTTAAACAACGAGGAAATTTAACCGCATCCATTTCTTGCTAGCAATGAATTAGGTGTACGGACTTTGACGGACCATTAGGATCAGTTGCTGCGCAAACCTTGGCGTCTGATCTGGGCCGCTAAGTGCGACGTCTGATTTCGGTCTACACTGTTTGCTTAATCAACGACGAAATTTAACCGCATCCATTTCTTGCTGGCAATGAATTAGATGTACAGACTTTGACTGATTTGACGGACCATGATGCTCAGACGCTGCAAAACTTGGCATCTGATCTTGGCCGCAAAATGCGACATCTGATCTGGTTCTATACTGTTTGCTTAAACAACAAAATTTAAGCGCATCCATTTCTTCCTGACGATGAATTAGGTGTACGGACTTTGAGCGATCTTACAGGCCATTAATTTTCTAACGAGATTAAAAATGTGTTAAGTTAATTGCTTTAACTCATAATAAGTTGGCGTGTGCTGCTTACCTGGATTGAAATAGTAGAAAGACTTCATTCATTCACTTGTAAAATCGTAAACTCATAATAAGTTGGCGTGTGCTGCTTACCTGGATTGAAATAGTAGAAAGACTTCATTCATTCACTTGTGAAATCGTAAAAATTCCAGTCTGGTGATTCTGCAAAATGCCTGAGTATACTGATAACATGATTTGCTGTGAAAATCGTAAGTGCAAAATTTGGTTTTATAGAATATGCTTAGGTCTGAATTCATCATCAAATCAATGACAGTGTCCGTCTTGTGAGCCGCAACATGTGTGACATCACAGAAAGCTGTGTAATGGAAGCCCATGTAAATCCAACTTTATACAGAGAAAAGTAGGATTTACAAGGGATGTGCAGTCTTTCTTTTGTTCTCACAAGTCGATATATTGAGGAAAACGAACCAATACCCCGGCATCCTGGATACAATCCGGGTTGTGGGTACTCATTATAACTGCCTCATTGAGATGTATAAAGAGATTTTTTAGCTCACCTGTCACATAGTAACGAGGTGAGCTTTTGGGATCACTTTTTGTCCGTAGTCTGTCGTGCGTGCGTCCGTGCGTCAGTCGTAAACTTTTTCTTCAAACGACATCTCCTCCTAAACCACTGATGGGATTTTGACCAAACTTCACAGGAATGATCCTTAGGTGGTCCCCTTTCAAAGTTGTTAAAATGGTTCCAGTCCATTGCACATCTAGGACACAGGAGCCAAAAATAGATTTTTTTCACCGAAAACTTAAAAAATCTTCTTCTCTGAAACCACAAGGCCCAGGTCTTTGATATTTGGTATGAAGCTTCATCTAGTGGACCCCTACCAAGATTGTTCAAATTATAGTGCTGGGGCCAAAAATGCCCCCGCCCCGGGGCCCTTTGGTTTTACATGGGCTTACATAGGGAAAACCATTAAAAACCTTCTTCTCTGAAACCGCAAGGCCCTGATCTTTGATATTTGGTATGAAGCTTCATCTAGTGGACCTCTACTAAGATTGTTCAAATTATAGTGCTGGGGTGAAAAAATGCCCCCGCTCCAGGGCCCTTTGGTTTTTCATTGGGCTTATATGGGGAAAATCTTTAAAAAATCTTCTTCTCCGAAACTGCAAGGTCCAGATCTTTGACATTTGGTATGAAGCTTCATCTTGTGGACCTCTACCAAGATTGTTCAAATTATAGTGCTGGGGTGAAAAATGCCCCCGCTCCAGGGCCTTTTGGTTTTACATGGGCTTGCATGGGGGAAAATCTTTAAAAAATCTCCTTCTCCGAAACCGCAAGGTCCAGATCTTTCATATTTGGTATGAAATTTCATCTAGTGGACCCCTACCAAGATTGTTCAAATTATAGTGCTGGGGCCAAAAATGCCCCCGCCCCGGGACCCTTTGGTTTTACATGGGCTTATATAGGGAAAATCTTTAAAAATTTTCTCCTCTGAAACCGCAAGGCCCAGGTCTTTGCTATTTGGTATGAAGCTTCATCTAGTGGACCCCTACCAAGATTGTTAAAATTATAGTGCTGGGGCCAAAAATGCCCCCGCCCCGTGGCCCTTTGGTTTAACATGGGCTTATATATGGAAAATCTTTAAAGACCTTCTTCTCTGAAACAGCAAGGCCCAGATCTTTGATATTTGGTATGATGCTTCATCTATTGGACCCTAACCAAGATTGTTCAAAATATAATGCTGGGGCCAAAAATGACCCCGCTCCAGGGCCCTTTGGTTTTTCATTGGGCTTATATAGGGAAAATCTTTAAAAATTTTCTCCTCTGAAACCGCAAGGCCCAGGTCTTTGCTATTTGGTATGAAGCTTCATCTAGTGAACCCCTACCAAGATTGTTCAAATTATAGTGCTGGGGCCAAAAATGTCCCTGCCCCGGGGCCCTTTGGTTTTACATGGGTTTATATAGGGAAAATCTTTAAAAATCCCACTTCTCTGAAACCGCAAGGCCCAGGTCTTTGCTATTTGGTACGAAGCTTCATCTAGTTGACCCCTACCAAGATTGTTCAAATTATAGTGCTGGGACCAAAAATGCCCCCGCCCTGGGGCCCTTTGGTTTTACATATTCTTATATAGGGCTTATATAGGGAAAATCTTTAGAAAATCTTCTCTGAAATCGCCAGGCCCAGGTCTTTGAAATTTGGTATGAAGCTTCATCTAATAGACCTCTTCCAAGATTGGTCAAATTATAGCCTTTGGGCCAAAAATGTCCCTGCGCTGGGACCCTCTAGTTTTACATTGGCATATAAAGGAAACAACCTTTAAAAATCTTCTTGTTGGAAACCAGAAGGCCCAGGTCTTTGATATCTGATGTGAAGCTTCAACTAGTGAACCTCTGCTGAAAAATGCCCACGCTCAAGGGCCTGCTGGTTTTACATAGGCTTATATAGGGAAATCCTTTAAAAATCTTCTTTTCTGAAACCAGAAGGCCCAGATCTTTGATATTTGGTCTGAAGCCTTATCTAGTGGAACGCTACCAAGTTTATTCAAATTATAGCCCTTGCAGGCTTTCAAGTAGTCCTACTTTTTCCTACTTTTCCTACTTTTTCGGTCTCTTCCTACTTTGTTCCTACTTTTTTCAGAAAAACTCCTACTTCTCCTACTTTTTTTATTTGTTCAAAAACTAAGATCCCAAATAAATAAATACACAAATAAAGCATTTAAAAGTATAACATATATCTCAGTCTATTTGTAGAATGCATCTTATTACATGACATATGTGCTGATGATCCTCAACATTCATCTGCTTATTTTAGCTGTACCACTAGTTTGAATATTTTGATGTAAAGCAAAACTGCAATGACCATCTACAGTTTTGTCTTGTTGAACATGACAAGAATTTTTGCAGTCTGTAGTGTAGTGATGCTTTAACTAAATGACCAACTGGAGCTCAGTGATGTTGAGAATGGTAGGGAATTCTCTACAGGACTGTTCTGACTTGTTTAGCATCACAGAAATTCATTGCAGCAGTCCAGTGATACCTTAACTGCAGTGACCAGCTATAACCCTGTCTTGTTAGCATTTTGCAATGCTGTGATGCCTTAACTGCAGTAACCAGCTTGAGCTTTGTCTTGTTTAGCATGACAAAAATTCATTGCAGAATTGCTTTGATGCCTCAGCCTCATTGCCCAGCTAGAGCTCTGTCTTCTTCAGCGAGGCAGGAGTTCATAGCAGCAGTGGTTTGATTTCTTAACTGCAGTGATCAACTAGAGCTATGTTTTGGTAAGCATGCTAGGAATTCATTGCAGCAGTGCTTTGAGGCCTTAACTGACCAGCAGTTCATAGCAGCAATGCTTTGATACCATGTCTTTGACGCCTTACTAGAGCTCTGTCTTGTTTAGCATGACAGGAGTTCAATGCAGCAATGCTTTGACACCTTAACTGCAGTGATCAACTAGATCTCTAGTCTTTAGCACAAGAGAAATTCATTTCAGCAGTGCTGTGATGCCTTAAATGCAGTGACAAACTAGAGTAGCTTGATAGAAATTCATTGTAGCAGCCATGCTGTGATGCCTTAACTGTGGTTACCATCTAGAGGTATGTCTTGTTGAGCATGACAGAAATACATTACAGTAGTGCTCTGATGACTAAACTGCAGAGACCCACTGGAGCTCAGTTTTGTTGAGCAAGACAGAAATTCATTGCAGCAATGCTGTGATGCCTTGACTGCAGTGATCAACTAGAGTTCTGTCTTGAGCATGAAAGGGATACACTGCAGCATTCCTATGCCTATGATGCCTTAACTGCAGTTACCCACTAGGGTTCTGTCTTGTTGAGCATGGCAGCAATTTATTGCAGCACTTCTGTGGTGCCTTAACTGAGTTACCAATTAGGGCTCTGACTTTTTGAGCATAACAGAAATTCATTGCAGCAGTGCTGCTTAAATTTGCCTTAAATGCAGTGACCAACTAGAATTATTGTCTTGATAAGTATGAAAGTAATTCATTGTTGTCATGCTTTGATGCCTTGACTTGCAATGACCATTTAGAGTTCTGTCTTGTTGAGCATGACAGGAACTCATTGCAGCAGTGCTGTGTTGCCTTAATTGAAGTAAGCAACTAGAGTTGTGTCTTGTTGAAGATGACAGGAATTCATTGCAGCCGTGCTGTGTTGCCTTAATTGAAGTGACCAACTAGAGTTCCGTCTTGTTGAGCATGAAAGGAATTCATTGCAGCAGTGCTGTGTTGCCTTAATTGAAGTGACCAACTAGAACTGTGTCTTGTTTAGCATGAGAGAAAACCATTGAAGCAGTACTGTGATGCCTAAACTGCAGTGAAAAATCTGGAGATCTGTCTTATGGAGGATGACAGGAATTCAAAGCAGCAGTAATGCAATACATGTCTTAACTACAGTGAACGACCAGCAGGAGATCTTTCTTGTCTAGCACGACAGAAATTCATTGCAGCAGTGCTGTGATGACTGGGGTGACCAACTAGAGCTCTGTCTTGTTTAGCATGACAGAATTTCATTGCAGCAATGCTGTAATGACTGGAGTGACCAATTAGAGCTCTGTCTTGTATAGTATGACAGAAATTCATTGCAGCAATGCTGTGTTGACTGAACTGGCCAACTAGAGCTCTGTCTTGTTAGCATGACAGAAATTCATTTCAGCAGTGCTGTGATGACTGAAGTGACCAAATAGAGCTCTGTCTTGTTTAGCATGACAGAAATTCATTGCAGCAATACTGTGGTGACTGAAGTGACAAACTAGAGCTCTGTCTTGTTTAGCATGACAGAAATTCATTTTAGTATTGCTGTGGTGACTGAACTGACCAAATAGAGCTCTGTCTTGTTTAGCATGACAGAAATTCATTGCAGCAGTGCTGTGATGACTGAAGTGACCAACTAGAGCTCTGTCTTGTTTAGCATGACAGAAATTCATTGCAGCAGTGCTGTGATGACTGAAGTGACCAACTAGAGCTCTGTCTTGTTTAGCATGACAGAAATTCATTGCAGCAATACTGTGGTGACTGAAGTGACAAACTAGAGCTCTGTCTTGTTTAGCATGACAGAAATTCATTTTAGTATTGCTGTGGTGACTGAACTGACCAAATAGAGCTCTGTCTTGTTTAGCATGACAGAAATTCATTGCAGCAGTGCTGTGATGACTGAAGTGACCAACTAGAGCTCTGTCTTGTTTAGCATGACAGAAATTCATTGGAGCAATGCTGTGGTGACTGAAGTGACAAACTAGAGCTCTGTCTTGTTTAGCATGACAGAAATTCATTTTAGTATTGCTGTGGTGACTGAACTGACCAACTAGAGCGCTGTCTTGTTTAGCATGACAGAAATTCATTGCAGCAATGCTGTGATGACTGAACTGATGAACTAGAGCTGTCTTGTTTAGTATGACAGAAATTCATGGCAGCAATGCTGTGATGACTGAAGTGACCAACTAGAGCTCTGTCTTGTTTAGCATGTTTAGCTCGGTGAGCAACTAAAATGCTGTCTTACTTTGCATGACAGGAATTCATTGTAGCAGTGCTATGATGCCTTCACCTGGACATCTTGTAGCTGATGCTTCTCACAAATGTAAAGCTTCAAAATTCATCAATTCTTTTGAATTAATATTTTGACATATGTCAATATCTAGGTACAGATATCTGCCAGTGACAAACTCTTGACAAAAGCATTGGAAGTTCAGGCTGCATGCATGAATAACTGTACTAGATGGGTTAGCCACTAATATTTTACAGGTGCCTGCTAACTTTGATGTAAAAACATTAGACTCAAATGCTCAATTAAAACTGCCCAAAATGAAAAACTGATAAAATGTGAGACATATGGATATATTCAAGTCCATTAGCTCCTACTTTTTATATCAGGTTCCTACTTTTTTCCTACTTTTTGATATCTCAGGCTCCTACTTTTCTCCTACTTTTTCACCAGGAGTCACTTGAAAGCCTGCCCTTGGGCCAAGAATGCATTAGAGACACTGATACTCAGGTGAGCGATTCAGGGCCCTCTTGTTTTATTTTTTTAGAATTTAACTTCAAATTTTAACATATATCAATTTTTATCAATAAGTGATCACCACAAACCGAGATATGAAAACGCACAACTACCGCAAGATCCAGGACACGTTCAGGAATTTCCCGGACAAATTAACTATAGAAATGGACCCCTAAAATATTCAAAATGAAAAATATTTTTAACTATCTTTTAAAATTGAGCTAAAATTGTTATTTGATACTAATTTTATTAATTTCTGACCACCTAAAGTTGAGATATTAGGGTTAACGCATCAATACCCCAACATCCAGGACAAAATCCGAGAATTTCCCGGACAAATTAAATTAAAAAATGGACCCCTAAAACGTTAAAAAAGTAAATTATTATTTTTTTATCTTTTATAATAGAGCTAAAAATTTTATTTGATACCAATTTAATTAATTTCTGACAACCCGAAGTGGAGATATTAGCGACAACACACCACTGCCTCCAATTTCCCGGACATTTCCCGACGAATTCCCGGACATTAGTGTGCACCTTCTTCTTCAGCCAGTCAAAGAGCTCCCCTCTAGATATGCTGGAGTAGGGTCCTTATTGATCACATTCATTGTGACTTTTATATCTGTTTTCCTTTAACCCGGGCAGGTTCGCAGCTTACAGGTTCCTTCTTTTGGGTTGGTAAGCTGTTAATGGGGAATCGACTCTTCATCTACCTCTCACATGTTTATAGATGATTAGAGTCGATCCTTTCTAATTGCAATTTTGTCCTCGATTTTTTTTTAGGTCATTTCTCCCGATTCGTGGGCTATGTCCATAGATTTAAAGGACTCTTACTTACGCATGCTCAATTCTGATTCGGCAATTTGGCATGTTCAGTGCACTACCCACAATGAAGAGTCAAACACTGGGGAAGTTTACTTGATCCTCGAGTGTTTGTCCCCTAGAGTCTGAGTCCGGGCCTAGATCTTTATCCTCTAAGGACATCAATATTCAGAGGTTGATTTTCTTACGTCCTCATTATTCAGCTATTCTGAGAAGGACATATTTAGATCAAAGTATTTTTAGTAAATCTAAAGATTCTAAGGAAAGAACCCTCCTTTCAGTTGTTATCAATTTCACAATTAGTCTCCAAAATGACCTTTGCAGTGTTGACGGAGACTTTGAACATTGGTTCTAGTCAAACAAACACATCAAATTTTGGTCTTTTGAAATTCCAAAATCGACCCAGATTCAGTCTCTGTATATATGACGTCAGGGAAATTGGCATTACTTCCTGTTTTTCGACGCTCTAACATTGGAACCTCTTACCAGGACACTTGTTAAGTGGGTTTTCATGATGACTGGTATTCTGGTTCTACCCACTCTGCCTTCAACAAGAGCATTCTGACCATAGAGCTGCTATTCTAATGCTTTTGTTTTTTTCCCAGTCATTTCAACATGCCATGGTTATAGGGGATTAGCACTTGTACTATCCACCACCATGTTGCATGCTTGGCGCAACTCTGCTCTTGATTACTTGTTCAGTTTTTACTGAGCATAGTAAAGGAAAAATTAGAGCCTCCGTGCCTCTTGATTCTAAAACTATATTCGGACCATGTCTTCCAAACGTTTTCAGAATCAAGCTTCAAGACCGTCGGCACTCGTCTTTTTTGAAGTCATCGGAGAGCGTATCAAGTTCAGGTACTGCAACCAAGAGACGCTCTTCGACTACTTCCGATGACTGTTTAACACCCTCGACTAGAAGATCTCAACCAGTTCACATCTACTAATAGATCATTCTCAGATCGGGGTACACCGTCCTTTCGTTCCAGAGGTCCGACTGGAACGAAACCTCCCAATAGAGGAAGATCCAAGTCTAACTAATGACTTTCTTCCTTCCCTTCCTCTTCTCCCAGTAGGAGCCTAGCTATTTCAGTTCTATCAAGCCGTGGCTTCTATCATCAAATATATTTGGGTTTTATGCATTTTGAGAAAGGGTTACTGGATTGCGTTTGTTCGGAATCCTTCCCTTTCTCAGATGCCAATATTGTTTCCGGTGAATAGTATCAAGAAAAGAAATTTTTATATGAAGAGGAAAGGGTTCTTCTCCAAAAGAAAGCCGTATAGGTAGTAAAAGTTCTCCTTTTCCCAGGCTTCTACAATCGGATATTTCTGGTCGAGAAGAAAATTGGAAAATCGACTCATGATGCGAGTCGATCATTTCAAAATGGAAACTTCGTTCTCGATTCGTCAGGTCATTTTCCCAATTCGTGGTCGATTTCCGTAGATTTAAAGGACGCTTACCTTCACATCTCCATCCACAGGTCATTCCGCAAATACTTTTGTCTCACCTTGGATGGTTTTGTGTATCAGTTCCTTTGTTTTTCCTTTTTGGATTTGTCAACAGATTTTTTCCCTGTTCACCAACTTAATGGAAGTTATATTAAGCAGCTCACATCAAGGAATTAGGCCCCAATCTCGTGTAGTGTTTCGATGATGGGTTTTGTCATCATCTTTCCAGATGCTACCTTTTATCATACCTTCACCAATCGTGGACAGGTTATTGTGAATTTAGGTTTCATTCCTTTTTATGGAGAAGTTGAAATTGATTCTATCTCAAAGATACTTCTTTTCTTTTTTTTTCACGTCCTAAAAACTTCCGATTTATGTCAGGGGTTTGTTACCCTTTTTAGAAACTTCGTAATTGGATCCAGTTCCCCTTGAAAACCTCATCTTAGACCTTTCCAGTTTTTTGCTACTGTATCACTGGAGATACCATCTGGTCTTTCTAGAGCAATAAATTCCATTATCAGAGAGTTTTCAGATTGCTCTCTTCTGTTCATGAATCCCTCAGTTTATCAAATGGGGTTTCCTCTTTTAGAGTCTACCCCCTAGTTGCTTTTCGCTTGCCAGCCTTTCAGGTTGGTTGCCCACTTCGAACCACAGGGATTATATATATATATATATATATTTATATATATAAACATTCTGAAACTTCAGGCAAATTTTCTTGCCTTTTCAGTTTTTCTAGCTCCAAACTGAGGAACAGTTTCTCCAGACATTACTCCAGACAATTCGACCGTAGTGTCTTTTTTTTCTCCGTTAACACGGAGGGACTCATTCCTCTTCCCTCTTGGCTTTTGCATGGAAGATTCTAACTTGTTGTCATTAGGAAGGTATGTCTATCCTTGTCGGACACCTCCCGGGCAGATTGTATGTCATTGGGATCTCCCCTATAGACCAGTTCGCCATATGTTCTCTACAGGGCGTTTTCTCAAATGGGGAGAACCTTTATTTGACCTGTCCTTCAAACGTCCAAAAACAACTCGGTTCTACAATCAACTTCCATTGTGTTTCCAGCTTCAGATCACTCGGAACGTGCATTTGATTTAATATCTCTAGATTGGGGAATCTTTTACATATGCGTTTACACTATTAAAATGAATTCTAGTTCTAGGAAAAAATTCAAGCGTTCAAAAGCCGAGCCATTCTGATTACGCCTCTATGGCCCCAGAGATCTTGGTTTTTAGTCATTCTGAGCCTATTCTCAAGACTTTCAAACCGTCTTCTGTGTTCACGGAGATGTTGCACTGATGAGTTAGGAGGCCTTCATGCGGACTGAACAAATTATTTGTCTAAATCGCGACGGAAGTAAGGGCGAGGATTGTGGCCACGTAAAATCGATTTAAGCCCGCCAGTGGAAATCTTCCACTGACCGTTCCAAGGCGGCTCTTCTGTGGCGATTTATTTATGTTGTTGTTTGTTACTTACTTTGTGTATCACTTGTGTCTTTTAATTTTGGATGGCCATATGGCCATTTTGTGGGAAAGTTACTGTCCATATGGCCTTCCTTTGTTTAGGTTTCCATTATGGTCTGGTCGCTTAATGTTTGTATTTCTTTCCCTTTGGTGTCTTTTATGGATGGAGTAAGTTAATTGTATCAATTCCTGATCTTTGTTTTACTTCTACTTTCCAGTAGTTCCGGACCTAGTATCTAAAAATTGTAGGTCAAGCATTCCATTTCAATCCGGAAATGCTTTACCTTCACATCCAGATGTTTTCAGGAATCAAATCAGATGTAGACACATTTCTGTTTTCTCTTTCGAGTGTATTTTCAAATATAGAAAGAGCTCCACTCTCAATTTATACTCTGGAAGATGAGAGGTATTTTCTAGTTAGTGTAATGGAAGAGAAATTAATTCAGACAATCCCTCTTTAGAGGTTTTTTACTGGATTTTTTTTTTTTTTTTTTTTTTTTTTTGCTGCCTGTCCTCTACCCTTAAGTTTTTTATTTGTTCATCTAAAAAAGGGTACAGATCAGTAATCTCAAACGCGTTAAAATTTTAGTCGGCTTCACACATTTCATTAAACCCCATTATCACCAGCTTATTAAAGGGTTTTGCACTTTGCCGACAGGTTTCCAGGACTTTGAATCCAAATGGAATTTTACATGAGTGTTGTGGTCTTTTACTAAGCCACCTTACGATCCTGTGAAATCAGCCTCCTTTGTTCATCTGATAGTCAGGCTGTATTTCATTTGCCATTTGCTTCAGCTCTCAGAAGTGATATTCATACTTTGCCAATTGCAGAGGGTTGTTTCAGGTATGAGAAGAACTATGACGTCTTTGTCTCTTCTCACGCAACCTGTTTTTGAGGCTATAAATCAGCTTCCTGCTATGTCTGAAACTATTATTTTCCTGGCATTTCCAGGATTCGTGGATTGTAGGCTGATGAGAAACGTTTGTGTACATCAGAACGTCTAAAGCTATTCGAGCTTATCATGAGACTTTTCATTCCAATCAAGGGGTTTGGAGATATTTCTCCACCCTCGATTGCAAGGTGGATTTGTAAAGTGATAAAGTGTCCATATGTTTATCTCACTTCTGCCCAATTATCATTCCAGAATACCTCGGCTTATGAGGTTATAGCCGTCTACATCTTGGGCATATTGGAACTCCATTTTTTCTTCAGAATGTTTCCTTACTGCTTATGGATGTTCCAATTCAATTTTTCATCCCTTCACCTAAGGATCTTGGTCCCCATTCGTAGTGGTACTCATTCCTTGGGTAGGTTAGTAGCTTCTCAATCTATTACTGAGCAGCACTAATTGTGGGATCTTGTTTTCCTTGGTTGATTGTTAGCCTGTTTGAATAGATGTGAACCTTCTATTTTGACTCCGGTTCCTTTCCATTTATCTTCTCCACTTATGGGATTTTTGGATTTGGATCCCTTGCGGTCATGGTGGATACCTTCTTACGTTACCATCATTGGATGGTCTTAAAAAGAGGTATAAAGAACCAAGGTCAGAGGAGTTGAGTATGTATAAATATTTTTCATCCAACCCTCCACTTGCTTTGAATTCAGGCTTAAATTGTAGTGATTGGGAGTTATATTTGACATTAAAATGATATTTTTAATGTAAAATTAATTAATTAATTACCTACCCATCACTACAATGGTATGTCCCGCCTCCCAGCCCCGCCTGAAATAATTGTTTTCCTGAAAGAAATATGACCTTTGTCTATTCCCGGCGCGAATGCCGGGGTCACGTGACCTGTATCGTCTGATAGGTCATTGGTCTGATAGGTCATGTGACATCAGCGACCAATCAGGACTCGACACTAGGGAGGTCATGGAAAAAGGGACATGCAGGTGGCATTTCTGGCTAGTTTTTTTGTCAGACTGACCCAGACCTGCGTCTGGTAAAAAGGCTCAAATTGTAGTGATGGGTAGGTATATTATTAATTAAAATTAATTTTACATTAAAATATCATTTTACTCCGTTTAGTGAGTGTATCTACGTCTTTTTGTAATAACTGCTGGTCTAGTGAAGTGCTTATAGGTCTATATATGACAGTCACACAGTCATCAACAAAGAGACGGTTGATAGAGGTGATATTGTCCGCTATGTCGTTAATGAAAAGAAGGAACAAACACGGACCCAGGACAGTGCCTTGGGGTACTCCGGGTGTGACAGACGATTCGGCTAAGGTGGCATCTTGTACAACAACTTTCTGACTTCGACTTGATAAAAAACAGTCAATCCACTTTCCGGTGCTGTTACGTATTTCATAGTACTCTAGTTTAGAAGATAGGTGTTGATGGGATACCTTAGCAAAGGCTTTAGAAAAGTCTGGGATGGCCATATCCACTTGTTTTCCTGAATTTATTTGTTTTGAGAGGTCATCCATTGTCAAAAGTAACTGGGTTTCACACGATCGCCTTTGACGAAAGCCATGCTGGTTGTCGTGCAAGATGTGCTGGAGAATCGGTGCCACAACTTCACAGTTCCTCTTAAGAATGAATGGGATCCTGTCCGGGCCCGACGGTTTCTTCTCACTTAGACGAGTGGTGAACACTCCTTTAAGTGAGATGATAATGTCGGCCATAGCAGGAAAAGGGGATGCTCCTTTGTATAGTATATTCGACAAGTCTTCCTGGGTGAACACAGAGGTGAACTGGTTGTTCAACATGTCAACTTTAGTCTGTGGTGTGTCAGCTATGGTACCATCTTGTTTCAGGGTACTCACTCCAATCGAATCTTGTTTTCGGCACTTAATATACTTCCAAAAACTTTTAGGGTTTTGGTCATGATCTGGATCAAGCATGTCGTTCAGGTAAGCGTGATATGCCTTTATATCTTTCTTGATGTCATGGTAGGCGTTGACAGTTCAGTTGACACAGTAGCACAGAGTCTCTTATGCATATGGTCACGTTTGCGAATAAGTTTTCTGATTTTAACACTTCCATATGTTTTTTTCTTTCTCCACTATCACTACCTTTCTCTGGGAGATGACACAAAATGACCCACAAGGGTTGGCATGTCATTATACTCAAAAGAATCAATCATGTAATGATGATTGCTTAAATTGCTGAAATGGGTTTGCTCTGCTGAACAAAATGTCCATATGACTGCAGAAGTAAAGACGGAAAAATCATTAAAGAACATCTCTCCAGTGTCTCAATTTTAAATAATTTCAACAGAACCAAAAAGTACTTAAGTAGTTCTGCTCCTCTGTACAAATTGGCAGCCAGAGCTAAATGTAGAAAAAACTGTAAACAACAATGTAAGTACACCATAACTCAGGTGAGCAAATTAGGTCCGTCATGGACCTCAGTTATGAAATTCGGCTCATTAGTTTAGTTGCTATGGCAACTTAGAGTTTCCATCGACTTAAAATGGTGGAAAATTGAATAATGGCCTTAACTGCCAAGCCTTTTCATTAGCTCACCTGTCACGTAGTGACAAGATGAGCTTTTGTGATCACTTTTCGTCCGTCGTCCGTGCGTGTGTGCGTGCGTAAACTTTTTCTTCAAATGACATCTCCTCCTAAACCACTGATCGGATTTTGACCAAACTTCACAGGAATGATCCTTAGGTGGTCCCCTTTCAAAGTTGTTCAAATGGTTCCGGTCCATTGCACATCTAGGTCACAGGAGCTAAAAATAGATTTTTAAAAGAAAACTTAAAAAATCTTCTTCTCTGAAACCGCAAGGCCCGGGTCTTCGATATTTGGTATGAAGCTTCATCTAGTGGACCTCTACCAAGATTGTTCAAATTATAGCCCTGGGGGCCAAAATGCCCCCGCCCCGGGGGCCTTTGGTTTTACATGGGCTTAAATAGGGAAAATCATTAAAAAATCTTCTTCTCTGAAACCACAAGGCCCACATCTTTAATATTTTGTGTGAAGCTTTACCTGGTGGACCTCTACTAAGATTGTTGAAATTATAGCCTTGGGGCCAAAAATGCCCTCGCCCCGGGGGCCTTTGGTTTTGCATAGGCTTATACAGGGAAAATCTTTAAAAATCTTCTTCTCTGGAACCGCAAGGCCCAGATTTTTGATATTTGGTGTGAAGCTTCATCTAGGGGACCTCTACCAAGATTGTTCAAATTATAGCCCAGGGGGCCAAAATGCCCCCGCCCCGGGGGCCTTTGGTTTTACATGGGCTTATATAGGGAAAATCAGTAAAAAATCTTCTTCTCTGAAACCACAAGGCCCAGGTCTTTAATATTTGGTGTGAAGCTTAACCTGGTGGACCTCTACTAAGATTGTTCAAATTATAGCCTTGGGGCCAAAAATGCCCCCGCCCCGGGCGGCCTTTGGTTTTACATAGGTTTATACGGGGAAAATCTTTAAAAATCTTCTTCACTGAAACTGCAAGGCCCAGATCTTTGATATTTGGTGTGAAGCTTCATCTAGTGGACCTCTTTCAAGATTGTTCAAATTATAGCCCTGGGGGCCAAAATGCCCCCGCCCTGGGGGCCTATGGTTTTACATAGGCTTATAAAGGGAAAATCATTAAAAAATCTTCTTCTCTGAAACCACAAGGCCCAGGTCTTTAATATTTGGTGTGAAGCTTTACCTGGTGGACCTCTACTAAGATTGTTCAAATTATAGCCTTTGGGCCAAAAATGCCCCCGCCCCGGGGGCCTTTGGTTTTACATAGGCTTATACAGGGAAAATAGCTAAAAATCTTCTCTGAAACCGCAAGGCCCAGATTTTTGATATTTGGTGTGAAGCTTCATCTAGTGGACCTCTACCAAGATTGTTCAAATTATAGCACTCGGGGGGCCAAAATGCCCCCGCCACGGGGGCCTATGGTTTTACATAGGCTTATATAGGGAAAATCATTAAAAAATCTTCTTCTCTGAAACTACAAGGCCCATGTCTTTAATATTTGGTGTGAAGCTTTATCTGGTGGACCTCTACTAAAATTGTTCAAATTATAGCCCTGGGGCAAAAAATTCCCCCACCCCGGGACCCTTTGGTTTTTCATAGGCTTATATAGGTAAAACCTTTAAAAATCTTCTTGTCTGAAACCAGAAGGCTCAGGTCTTTGATATTTGGTATGAAGCTTCATCTAGTGGACCATTACCAAGTTTGTTCAAATTATAGCCCTTGGGCCTAGAATGTACTGGAGACACTAATTCTCAGGTGAGTGATTCAGGGCCCTCTGGGCCCTCTTGTATATTTTGACAAAACTTTCACAGAAATGTTCCTTAGGCAATCTACTATCTGCCATATGATTTAAGGCCTACTGCTCATTTCTATTGGTTGCCATGGAAACCAAAATGAAAAAAAAAAAAAAAATAGAAAAAAAAAAAATACTTAAAAAATAATCTCCTCAGAAACTGTATGCTCTATAAGGCTGAGAGGTTATGGAAATATTCACAATATTTGCCTTTACAGGTTTTGTGTTTTAATGAAATTGGGATCTATAGTTTGGTTGCTATGGCAACTGAGATTTTCCATAGACTTATAATGGGGAAAATTGAAAAATTGCATTAACTGTTAGCCAATCCTTTGCAGATATTTTGACACAACTTTCATAGGAATGTTCCTCAAGGAATCTACCATCTACCATAGGGCCAATTGGATTCAAACTTCACCGGAATGTTGCCTTGGTTGTCATTTGGGTGACCGCCCCCCGCCCATCGGGGCTTGAAGGAATATATTGGCTGCATGATGCGTCCATGCAGAGCTGAATTCGACCCACAAACTAGTACTGGTATACCGTTTAGAGGAACTAAGCCTGCCCAGGCGAAGCGGTGTGAGTGTCTGACCGTTCATGCTTATAAACACTATTGGTTTCATTGGGCGACAGGGCTTGAGATGTCATTACATCTAAATGTCGGGTAAAAGTCCCACAAAATTGGATGCAACATCTCTAGAATGACCTTTACAGTGTTGACGGGGACGTTAAATCTCTAACCAAACATTTGGGTGATATGGAGACTCACTACCAAAATAGCTAAAATCGTTTCGCTCTGACAAAAATGGAAAAAAATCTTCAAACGACAACTCCTCCTGTACCCTTGGCCCAATTTCATTCAAACTTCATGTGTGTGTGTGTGTGTGTGTGTGTGTGTGTGTGTGTGTGTGTGTGTGTGTGTGTGTGTGTGTGCTCACTTTTATAGTGCTGCCTCACTGAAGTATCATGTCCCAGACACATTACATGATACCACACCCAGTCACATTATCCTGACACTGGGTAGACCAGTCCTAGCCTACCCTGTAAATCTGAGTGCCAAGCGAGGAGCAGCTAGTACCATTGTTAATGACTTTGGTATGTGGCAGCCCGGGATCGAACCCGTGACCTCCCGTTCCCCGGAGCGGACACTTTACCAACTGAGCTATCGGGGCCGGTAAAATTCAAACTTCATAGGAATATAGAAGAACCTCTACCAAAATAGCTAAAATGATCTCGCTTTGGTGAGCAAAATGGCCACCAGAGCTAAAATAGAAAAAAAAAACATTGTAAAATTGCTTCAAACGAGAACTCTTCCTAAACCTAATTTGATTCAGACTTCACAGAAATGTTGCCTAGGTGACTCCCTACCAAAATAGCTAAAATTGTTCCACTCTGCCGCCAGAGCCGAAAATAGAATGTACTAGAGGCAGTGACACTCAGGTGAGAGAATCAGGGCCCTCTTGTATGAATATAGTGGTACCTTTTTACAAAGGGTCACCACCTTCCCCCCGCCCCAAATCCCTTTGTCACCATGGTTAGTTAGACTGAGCGTGTTCATCTCCGTCTGGTGCACTAGGACCTGACCCTCAATGTCCACAAGGTGCCCAGATAGTGACATACAAGTCAGCTCTGTATTGTCAAAGGGATGGATACCACCCCACCCCCACCCCTTGTCACCATAAGTCATTGTTAGTTAGTTATACGGAGCCCATTCATCTCTGTCTGGTGCACTAGGATCTGACCCTCAATGTCCACAAGGTGCCCACATAGTGACATACAAGTCAGTTCTGTATTGTCAAAAGGATGGATACCCCTACCCTCCTCCCCTCCCCCCTTGTCACCATGAGTCATAGTTAGTTAGTTAGATAGTGAGATACAAGTTGGCGCTGTATTGTCAAAGGGAACTCATCCTCAAAAAGAAATCAATTTTGAAGGACTGTTCCATGTGCGATACTGACTATTTTCCACTCAATATGATTGCGGTCAGAAATAAAAATGTATAACACTTAAAATTTGTTCTCATCTGCCCCTCTGTTTTATCATCTCTACTACCTCTTCTGCTGATTTTCTCCCTTTAAACCCTAACACATTCAGTCAAGAACCAGCAAGACTTAGTGTTTGTTCTCATGTTTTTCTACATCCATTTTAGAACTGCCCGGTGAAAGAAGAGCCAGCATTTACCAACAACAAAGAATCTGGAGACCAGGAATATGTCCAGTACCTTCAAACACTCATAATAGGGAAAGAGTAAGCTTCAGTTGTTATCCTAATTTTTTGGCTCACCAGAGCTTATTGTAGGGTAGCATGTCCATGGTCCTTCCATCATTCATCCATCAGCAGCTTTCATCAGTTACATCTCTGCAGCTTTCATCAGTTACATCTCAATTATTTCTCATCTGCGGCATGCTTCTGGTGGGCAATTGATGACCAAAGCTTTTAAGCTCACCTGGACAGAAGGCTCCAGGGGAGCTTATAGTATAGTGGCTTGTCAGTCGTCCGTCAACACCTTTGACCAGTTATATCTCTGCAACCTGCAGGCTGATCGCAATCATTTCTCATCTGCAGCATGCCTCTGGTGGGGCATTGATGACATAAGCATTTTTCGAAATCAAAGAAAACTTTAGTTGCCAAGGCAACCACAACGACTTACTATGGGAAAATGCTTGTCATCACCGCAGCACCTTCAGTTTTGATCGGATCTTTCTGAAACTTATATGTAAGGCGGCCTGGGATAAAAACTCGGATGAGTTTGAAAAATGGCCAAGTTGGTCCATTTATCGTAGAGTAACATCCCCTAGATTGCTGAAAATGCTATTTACCTCATCTGGGTCAAAGGCTCGAGGGGAGCTTATAGTATAGTGGATTGTCCATCCGTTGTCCGTCTGTCCACACTTTTGACCAGTTATATCTCTGCGCATATGTGAGACGCCAAGTTCTGCAACGGATGGTAAGGTGGTTTCTCTCCGGGTACTCCAGTTTTTGCACACCTCTGATTAAAGATTGGCTCGATATGCGTGAAATAATCTTGAAAGAGCTGTAAAACAAAATAAAAAAAATAGTTACTTCCCTTTGATTGCTGAAAATGCCAATTTTTATGCTCCCCAAAGGGGGAGCCATATAGTCGCAGCTTTGTCCGTCCGTCCGTCCGTCACGGTCTATATCTCTAAAAGTATTAAAGGTATTTAAGTGAAACTTGATATACTGATAGAGGGCGATGAGGGGAATCGTAAAATACAAGAACCATAACCCTATCACCAGTATTTATGGAGTTACTTCCCTTCTTAACTATTTCAATGAAAAGATTGTCCGGAGCATATCTCTGAAAGTATAGAAGGAATTTAAGTGAAACTTGATACATTGATAGATGGCTATCAGAGGAAGTGCAGAGTGCAAGAACTGTAACTCTATCACAAGTAATTACAGAGTTATTTCCCTTTTTAGTTTTTGCTATATTAACCTTGTCCGGAGCATATCTCTAAAAGTTTTAAAGGTAATTTACTGAAACTTGATACACTGATAGGGGGCTATGAGAGAAATTGCAGAATGCAAGAAGCATAACCCTACCAACAGTATTTACGGAGTTACTTACCTTCTTAATTAGGGCCCAACACAGTATTTTGGGTGCCCTATAGTAATCTCCTTGTCAGTCAGTTTCAAATCTAAACCAAAACATTTAACCGGTTATAACTTTAAAAGTATTATCCCTACTCCCATGAAACTTCACACTCATACTAACAATCTGACAAACCATATTGCTTTTGTCTGTGTGTTTGTCACGCCTTAACCAAAAAACTTAACCTCGGTCATAACTTCAAAAGTATTTGCCCTACTCTCATGAAACTGCACACACTTACTTACTATCACAAGACCTACATTCTGACATAGGGCCATAACTATATTGCTTTTCGGTGTGTGTTTGTCAGGCCATAACCAAACAACTTAAACTCAGTCAAAATTTTAAAAGTATTTATCCTACTCTCATGAAACTTCACACACATACTAACCATCACAAAACCTACATTCTGACAAAGGGCCATAATTATGTTGCTGTTTTTCACTGAATTATCTCCCCTTTTTCAAAAATATCTCCTGTTTTATTTTATAACCATGGGTAATAGGGCTGTCATATTTCACATATGTATTCCTTGTGACATTCTTCATTGAAAATCACTTACTAGGGAACACAAAACAGTTTTTTTGTCTTATGGTTTAAGATTTACATGCCCTTGCATGGAAGGGGCCTTACATTTCTCCTTATTTTTGCAGTCTTTGTTGAAAATCACTAACTAGGGAATTCTTAGACTTTAGGTTAAACCCATTTGGTACCAGAAACCCCAAAAGGGGTAAGTGGCAAACAGTGCAGGCCCAGATCAGACGCCACGAAACTCGTGTTTGTCACGCCTTAACCTGGCCCTACTCTTATGAAAGTTCACACACATACTTAACATCACAAGACCTACATTCTGACAAAGGAGAATAACTTGTGTGTTTGTCACACCTAAACCAAAAACCTTAACACCTCGGTGATAACTTCAAAAGTATTTTGTCTACCTTCATGAAACATCACACACATAATTACCATCACAAGACCTACATCCTGACAAATTGCATTTGGGTGTGTGTTTGTCAGGCCATACCCAAACAACTTAAACTCCGGTCAAAATTTTAAAAGTATTTGTCCTACTCTCATGAAACTTCACACACATACTTACATTACAAAAACCTACATTCTGACAAAGGGCCATTACTATATTGCTTATTTTCACTAATCATCTCCCCGTTTTCAAAAAAATATCTCCTGTTATTTCATGTTTCAAATGTGTATTCCTTGTGACATTTTCCATTGAAAATCACTTACTAGGGAACACAAAATTGAGTTTTTTAGCCTTATGGTTTAAGATTTACAGGTCCTTGCAGGGAAGGGGCCTTACATTTCTCTTTCTTTTTGCATTCTTTGTTGAAAATCACTACATAGTTTCTTTATTTGTACTCCAAACATCAGCTGAGGGTACTCATTAGAACCTCCTCATTCAGACGGTTCTAACGAGTACCCATAACCTTTGTCTTCAAACAAATCTTATTAAACTTCAAAGTATATAGGATCATTTCACTAAAATAACCCTCCTACTTCTGCGCATCTTCGGGGAGCATCCCTCGGTTTCACCGATGCTCTTGTTTTACCTTGTCATCACTGGAGCCCCTTCAGTTTTGATCTGATCTTCCTGAGGCCGGCCTTGGTAGCTCAGTCGGATGGGCGTCTGACTGGTGATCAGGAGGACGCCAGTTCGATACCTGCTGGGGTCGAGAACATTCTTTCATGGAGATTGATCATTAAATCTTTTCTATGGTTGTTCTCTCCCTTCCGCTGATTCAAGAAGGGCAGTTGTCAGTTTCTGGCAAAAGAATGTACTGGTTAACCGCTTACGTATAAGCCTGCCCAAGAAAAGTTTGGATAGGTAAACTGACCGGCTAAATAATAACCTAAAATAGTGTTGACTGGGCCGTTAAACTCCAATACAAACAAAAAAACTAATTTTCCTGAAACTTATAAGGTGGCTGAACTAGTATGAGTTCGAAAACCGGCCAAGTGGGCCCATTTATCATAGAGATATGTCCCTTTGAATGCCGATTTTTAGCTCACCGTCACGTAGTGACGAGGTGAGCTTTTGGGATCACTTTTTGTCCGTCGTGCGTCCGTGAGTGCGTGCATCCGTGCGTAAACAATTTCTTCAAACGACATCTCCTCCTAAACCACTGATCAGATTTTGACCAAACTTCACAGGAATGATCCTTAGGTGTTCCCCTTTCAAAGTTGTTCAAATGGTTCCGGTCCGTTGCACATATAGGTCACAGGAGCCAAAAATAGATTTTTTTCACTGAAAACTTAAAAAATCTTCTCTGAAACCACAAGGCCCAGGTCTTTGATATTTGGTATGAAGCTTCATCCAGTGGACCCCTACCAAGATTGTTCAAATTATAGTGCTGGGGCACAAAATGCCCCCGCCCCGGGGCCCTTTGGTTTTACATAGGCTTATATATGGAAAATCTTTAAAAATCTTCTTCTCTGAAACCACAAGGCCCAGGACTTTGATATTTAGTATGAAGCTTCATCTAATGGACCTCTACCAAGATTGTTCAAATTATAGTGCTGGGGCCAAAAATACCCCCGCTCCATGGCCCTTTGGTTTTACATAGACTTTATATAGGGAAAATCTTTAAAATCTTCTTCTCTGAAACCACAAGGTCCAGGTCTTTGATATTTGGTATGAAGCTTCATCTAGTGAACCCCTACCAAGATTGTTCAAATTATAGTGCTGGGGCACAAAATGCCCCCGCCCCGGGGCCCTTTGCTTTTACATAGGCTTATATATGGAAAATCTTTAAAAATCTTCTTCTCTGAAAGCACAAGGCCCAGGACTTTGATATTTAGTATAAAGCTTCATCTAATGGACCTCTACCAAGATTGTTCAAATTATAGTGCTGGGGCCAAAAATGCCCCCGCTCCGGGGCCCTTTGGTTTTACATAGACTTATATAGGGAAAATCTTCAAAAATCTTCTTCTCTGAAACCACATGGCCTAGGTCTTCGATATTTGGAATGAAGCTTCATCAAATGGACCTCTACCAAGATTGTTCAAATTATAGCCCTTGGGCCAAAAATGCCCCCGCTCCGGGACCCTTTTGTTTTACATAGACTTATATAGGGAAAATCTTAATAAATCTTCTTCTCTGAAACCACAAGACCTAGGTCTTTGATATTTGGTATGAAGCTTCATCTATAGGACCCCTACCAAGATTGTTCAAATTATAGTGCTGGGGCCAAAAATGCCCCCCGCCCCGGGGCCCTTTGGTTTTACATAGGCTTATACAGGGATAATCTTTAAAAATCTTCTTCTCTGAAACCGCAAAGCCCAGGACTTTGATATTTGGTATGAAGCTTCATCTAATGGACCTCTACCAAGAATGTTCAAATTATAGCCCTGGGGCCAAAACTGCCCCTCGGACTGGGGCCCTTTGGTTTTACATAGACTTATATTGGGAAAATCTTTAAAAATCTTCTTCTCTGAAACCACAAGGCCTAGTCCTTTGATATTTTGTGTGAAGCTTCATCTAGTGGACCTATATCAAGATTGTTCAAATTATAGCCCTGGGACCAAAAATGTCCCCGCTCTCGGGCCGTTTGGTTTTACATAGACTTATATAGGGAAAATCTTAAAAAATCTTCTTCTCTGAAACTGCATGGCCAAGGACTTTGATATTTGGTATGAAGCTTCATCTAATGGACCCCTACTAAGATTGTTCAAATTATAGCCCTTTGGCAAAAAATGCCCCCACTGCGAGGCCCTTTGGTTTTACATGGACTTATATAGCGAAAATCTTTAAAAATCTTCTTCTCTGAAACCACAAGGCCTAGGTCTTTGATATTTGCTGTGAAATTTCATCTAGTGGACCTCTGTCAAGATTGTTTAAATTATAGCCCTGGGGCCAAAAATGTCACCGCCTTGAGACCCTTTGGTTTTACATAGTCTTATAAAGGGAAATATTTAAAAATCTTCTTCTCTGAAACTGCAAGGCCCATGTCTTTGATATGAAGCTTCATCTAGTGGACCTCTACCAAGATTGTTCCAAATTATAGCCCTGAGGCCACAAATGTCCCCAGCCCAGGACCCTTTGGTTTTACATAGACTTATATAGCCCCGATGCAAATTTGGTTTTACATTGGCTTATGTATGGAATATCTTTAAAAAAAAATTCTTCTCTGAAACCGCAAGGCCCAGTTCCTTGATATTTGGTGTGTAGCTTCATCTCGTAGACCTTTGCCAAGATTGTTCATATTATAGCTTTTGTTGATGTTTGGTATGAAGCTTCACCTTTAAGACCTTCCTCAGCATTATGCACATTAAAGCCCTGGGGCCAATAATGACCCTCCCTGGGGCCCACTAAGTCTTGTTACACTATGGATCAGGTGAGCGATCCAGGGCCATCATGGCCCTCTTGTTTTTTACCTTGTCACCACCGTAGCCTCTTCAGTTTTGATCGGATCTTTCTGGAACTTATTTGTAAGGTGGCTGGAGATAAAAACTCGAATGAGTTTGAAAACTGGCCAAGTCAACCCATTTATCATAGAGTTACTTCCCTTTGATTGCTGAAAATGTCTATTTTTGACCTTGTTACCCTTCAGTTTTGAATGGATCTTTCTAAAACTTTTATGTATTGTGGCTGGGGATAAAACCTCGGATGAGTTCGAAAACCATCCAAGTCTGCCCATTTATCATAGAGTTACATCCCTTTGATTGCTGAAAATGCCGATTTTTCACCTTGTCATCACCGTAGCCCCTTGAGTTTTGATTGGATCTTCCTGAAACTTAGGTACAAGTAAGTCAGGGTTAAAAGCTTGGATGAGTTTGAAAACTAGTGGTGTGTGTCGATTACTCACGGAGTAATGTCCCCTCCTTTGCTGAGAATGCTTATTTTTTACCTTGTCATCACCATAGTCCCTTTAGATTTGATCGAATCTTCTTGAAATTTACAAACAAGTAAGTTAGGGATAAAAGCTCGGATGAGTTAAAAAACTGATGAGGTTGGCTCATCTATTGTGGAGTTACGTCCCCTTTACTGCTGAACATGCCTGTTTTTAGTTCACCTGTCAAGTAGTGACGAGGTCGAAAACGCAGAACTAGATCTCACGGCACCAGGAAAAATGGCAACTTTAAACGTAAATCACGTGCGTTTAAACGAAACAATACTAGACTGAAGTGACTGTCAATTATATTATTAAATCATGGACGCCACTCTATGCTTTCATTTTTAAGTTCATTACCCGTTTCTGTTTTACGTCTTCTGGACACCGAGGCGAATAAATTCTACGATAGTTCTCATCAGTTATATGATGCGGCTCTCTTAACTAGAGGCTATACTCAGCATACTCTCCGTCCTTACATTGATTCTGAAATTAATCATAAACGTCATTTCTTCAAAATATCCTTCATTAATAAGGGTATGGATTTTATAGATTTGCCCAGTATCTTCCGTGAGAGATCGGTGCTTTCTTCCATTCCTGCTTATTTTCAAAATACTGAAACACCTATAATTTGCTATAAATATAACAAACCTGTTAGATCTATCATTTTTAATTTCAATAAACTTGTTTCAGATCTTGATATTGATACTAATACTCCTGATTCATGTGATTGTAAAAACTCAAAGTATTGCTATCCTGCTGCTGGTCATGTAATTACTGGCAATTTGAAAATTATTCCTGATTCTAGGATAAGGAATATAATTTCTAAAGGACCGAAATATCGGTTTCCTTCTAAAATTGATTTCAGTAAATGTAGAGATGAAATCGCTGCTTCCTTGAATGAATTCGGTAATCGATGGTGTAAGCGAGAGTATGTTGAGTGTAAAGCCCTAAAGGACTGGAAACTTAGCATTTTAAGACTAGTGAATAAACGCATTTCTTTCTATTCTCAAAATGCTAACTTATTACCTCCTAAGCCCAAGACGTCTTTACGTCATCTTAAACTAGGTATTCAAGAATTTCATAAGAAGTTTGTTTTGGCCCCTGCAGACAAGGCCGCTAACAACGTCGTCGTTGTGTGACGGCTCCACTATGTTAACACGCTTAAGCAGGAGCTTGGTGGTACTAAGGCCTATGAGCTTCAGCCTTTGGCTGAAGAGAGAGCTATAGTAGATAAACATGTTTGTCTTTCAGCCACCAAGTTTGCTGTGTGTGTTAACGAAGGCCAAGACAAGCTTCCTACGCTATACTGGTTACCAAAACTTCATAAAAAACCTTACAAAGCACGGTTTATTGCAAATTCTAGTTCTTGCACTACCACTGAACTTTCTAAATTATTAACTTCCTGTCTTACTGCTATTAAAACGCATGTAATTAAATACTGTGATAAAGTCTTTGAAAGATCAGGAAGAAATCTGTTTTGGTCTATAAAAAATTCGAATGAGGTTTTAAATAAATTAAAATCTAGACAGTTTCGTGCTTCTAGTCTGTCTACCTACGATTTTTCCACTCTTTACACTACACTTCCTCATAATCTTATAAAAGAAAAGCTTAATGATTTAATTGAATGGGCTTTTCACAGAGAAGATTCTCTCTATCTTGCATGTAATGTCAGAAATGCATTTTTCACTTCTAAAGAGCATAAGAATTATACACTTTGGTCATGTCAGAAAGTGTGTGATGCCCTCACCTTTCTACTTGACAATATTTATATTAGATTCGGTACTAAGTTATTTAGACAAATTGTGGGTATTCCGATGGGTACTAATTGCGCACCTCTTGTGGCTGATCTGTTCTTGTATTGTTATGAAAGAGACTTCATTTTGTCGCTTTCCATTGATAACCAATCTGAAATTATTGAAGCTTTTAGCTCTACTTCTAGATATTTAGATGATTTATTAAATATTGATAATACCTATTTTGATGGTTTGATCAGTCAGATTTACCCCCTAGAACTTCAGTTAAATAAAGCAAATTCTTCTGATACCGAGGCCCCGTTTTTGGATTTACATCTATCTATTGTGGATGGATTTGTTTCGTGCAAAATTTATGATAAACGCGATGACTTTGAATTTGAGATTGTAAATTTTCCTTTTTTGGATGGTGATGTTCCTCGTGCGCCATCCTATGGCGTTTATATTTCGCAATTAATTCGATTTGCTAGAGTGTGTAGTCATGTGGCTGACTTCAACACTCGTAATAAATTATTAACGGCTAAACTCCTTAATCAGGGTTATCGGTACCATAAACTACGCAAAGCCTTTTCAAAATTTTATAGGCGCCATTCTGATTTAATTTCAAAATTCAATATTGGACTTAAATCTCTTCTGCAACAAGGTCTATCGGAACCCGAATTTTATGGTGACTTAGTATATAAATTCAGAAAAATATATAACCGCAATGACTTCAGCACCCAATTTCGTAAAATCATTCTTCGATATAAAAAGATTGGGTACAACATGGATATTATACGACAGACTGCATGCATGGTAGTTAACCCAATCACGGTTGGCAACTTTGCTTCCCTCTTTAATTGCACGCCGGTGGGTCAGGCCTCAGATTCTATGACGGCTCCAACGTAAAGGCTTATTGAAAATTAAAGAGATAATGTTGGTTGGTGCCTGATGCTCTGTCTCTGGTCGGGCTCATCGGAGTCTAACTGTTGGTTTTCTTTTGCTCCAGCATTTCAGTGGTTTCTTGCTGTCGAGTCCTCACCGTTGTCTCACCTCTGTGGTTCTTTGATTTCTGTGTTCACGGAGATGTTGCACTGATGAGTTAGGAGGCCTTCATGCGGACTGAACAAATTATTTGTCTTAATCGCGACGGAAGTAAGGGCGAGGATTGTGGCCGCGTAAGGTCGATTTAAGCCCCCCAGTGGAAATCTTTCACTGACCGTTCCAAGGCGGCTCTTCCGTGGCGATTTATTTATGTTGTTGTTTGTTACTTACTGTGTATATCACTTGTGTCTTTTAATTTTGGATGGCCATATGGCCATTTTGTGGGAAAGTAACTGTCCATATGGCCTTCCTTTGTTTAGGTTTCCATTATGGTATGGTCGCTTAATGTTTGTATTTCTTTCCCTTTGGTGTCTTTTATGGATGGAGTAAGTTAATTGTATCAATTCCTGATCTTTGTTTTACTTCTACTTTGGGATCATTTTTTGTCCTTTTGTCCGTTGTGCGTCCGTCCATGCGTAAACTTTGTGAACAGACTAGAGGTCACAGTTTTGGGCCAATCATCATCAGACTTGGTCAGAATGATCATCATGACAATATCTCGGTCAAGTTTGAATATGAATGTCGGGTCAAAAAGTAGGTCAGTACCTACCTAGTCATAGAAAACCTTGTGCACACACTAGAGGCCACAGTTTTGATCCGATCATCATCAAACTCGCTCAGAATGATCATCTTTACCATATCTTTGACAAGTTCTAATATGGGTCATGTCAGGTCAAAAAGTAGGTGAGTAGGTCAAATCATAATGACATAGAAAAACATTGTGAACGCACTAGAGGCCACAGTTTTGGGTCGATCCTCATCAAATTTGCTCAGAAGGATCATCTTGACATTATCTCGGTCAAGTTTGAATATTGAAGAAGTAGGTCAGTAGGTCAAATCATAAAAAAACCTTGTGAACAGACCAGAGCCAGCCACAGTTTTGGTCCAATCATCATCAAACTAGCCAAGAATGATCATCTTGACAATATCTCGGTCAAGTTTGAATATGGGTCATGTTGGGTCAAAATGTAGGTCAGTTGGTCAAATCATAGAAAAACCTTGTGAACACTCGAGAGGCCTTAGTTTTAGTCCAATTGTCATCAAACTTGCTCAGAATGATCGTCTTGACAATATCTCGGTCAGGTTCGAATATGGGTCATGTCGGGTCAAAAAGTAGGTCATTAGGGAAAAGCATAGAAAAACCTTGTGAACAGACCAGAGGCCACAGTTTTGGTCCGATCTTCATCAAACTTGCTCAGAATGATCATCTTGACAATATCTCAGTCAAGTTCGAATATGGGTCATGTGGGTTGAAAAAGTAGGTCAGATCATAGAAAAACCTTGTGAACAGACCAGAGGCCACAGTTTTGGTCCGATCGTCATCAAACTTGCTCAGAATGATCACCTTTACAATATCTCGGTCAAGTTCAAATATGGGTCATGTCGGGTCAAAAAGTAGGTCTGTATGTCAAATCATAGAAAAACCTTGTGAACGCACTAGAGGCCACAGTTTTTGTCCAACTTGCCCAGAATGATCATCTTGACAATATCTTGGTCAAGTTCGAATATGAGTCATGTGGGTTGAAAAAGTATATCAGTAGGTCAAATCATAGAAAAACCTTGTGAACAGACCAGAGGCCACAGTTTTGGTCCAATCATCATCAAACTGGCCCAGAATGATCATCTTGGCAATGTCTCAGTCAAGTTTGAATATGGGTCATGTTGGGTCAAAAAGTAGGTCAGTAGGTCAAATCTTAGAAAAACCTTGTGAACACACTAGAGGCCACAGTTTTGGTCAAATCATCATCAAACTTGCTCAGAATGATATTTTTGACAATATCTCTGTCAAGTTCGAATATGGGTCATGTCGGGTCAAAAAGTAGGTCAGTAGGTCAAATCATAGAAAAACCTTCTGAACACACTAGGGCCACAGTTTTGGTCCGATCATCATCAAACTTGCTCAATATGATCATTTGACAATATCTCGAATACAGGTTAATTTCCAATATGGGTCATGTCTGGTCAGTAGGTCAGATAGTTGCAAAACCTTGTGAACACACTAGAGGCCCAAGTTTTGGTCCGATCATCATCAAACTAGCTCAGAATGATCATCTTGACAATATCTGGGTCAAGTTTGAATATGGGTCATGTCGGGTCAAAAAGTAGGACAGCAGGTCAAATCATAGAAAAACACTCTAAGAGGCCACTGTTTTAGTCAAATCATCATAAAACTTGTTCAGAATGATCATCTGGACAATATCTCAGTTAAGTTCGAATATGGGTCATGTCAAATTAAAACGTACATCAGTAGGTTGAACCGTTTGAGATAGACCCTTCATATTTGGCATGTAGGTTCCTTGTGACAAGGGCTTCCCACTGATATAAAGATTTGACCTGTAACCTCGACCTGTAACCTACTTTATCATAACTTTTGATCTTTTTCTAAATAGGAACAAAATGAGAAAAAAAAAGATAGTCCTCTATAGTTGGCCATCCAATCCCCAAAAAGATTGATATTTTTACTTTTGATGGCAAAATTGAGTAGAGTATGGCACCCATGCTAAATGTAATCCTTGATGTGTGTCAACAAGCATAGGGGTGGATGCCACGTCTGGAAATGCGTCTGAGGCTCAGAAGTAGGTCAAAGGTCAAATTAGTGCAAAATAAGCATGAAACTACTTATAACTATCTTTTAACACATATTTGGGGAAATTGCTTGCTTAAAATCACCATAAAACTACTCGGGTGCAGAGAACAATGGAAAATTATTTTGAATGTACCCTCAAAGGATGTCAGTCTCATAGGTCAGGGGTCATTTAAGTACAAAACTCATGAAAAATGAGACCGGCCCCGATAGCTCAGTTGGTAGAGTGTCCGCTCCGGGGAACGGAAGGTCTCGGGTTCGATCCCGGGCCGCGACATACCAAAGTCGTTAAAAATGGTACTAGCTGCTCCTCGCTTGGCACTCAGATTTACGGGGTAGAGCTAGGACTGGTCGATCCAGTGTCAGGATAATGTGACTGGATGTGGTATCATGTAATGTGTCTGGGACATGATACTTCAGTGAGGCAGCACTATAAACGTGAGCATTGAGCTCCCTGTCGCAACCAGACACCGTCGTGATATGACTGAAAAATTGTTGAAAGCGACGTTAAACCCGAATTCACACACACACATGAAAAATGGATGTTATCTAATCAAATTTTGTCATATTTAGCATAAGGATGTGTTGATGACCAGTATTTATCATCAAAATATTGAAAATACATTTGTTACGTGTATTTGATTGTCAAATACAGATTTAAATTCCTTAAATTGGCATCCAGGATGGCAGACAGTTATTGACTTATATTTATAGCCCCGCTTTGAAAAAGTGGAGGCTATATTGGATTTGCTTTGTCCTTCTGTGATTCTGTAATTCCGTTATTCATGATAACTCAAAAACCGGATGAGGTATTTTCACCAAACTTCACACAAATGTAAAATACTATGAGACGATGTGCAGAGTGCATGAACCATATCTCTGGATTGCCTACTTTTTGAGTTATTGCCCTTTGAACATTGCAAAATGGCAACCATAATTCCGTTATTCATGATAACTCAAAAACCGTTAGAGGTATTTTCATGAAACTTAATACAAATGTAAAGCACTATGAGACGATGTGCAGAGCGCATGAACCATAACTCTGGATTGCCTACTTTTGGAGTTATTGCCCTTTGAACATTGAAAAATGTCAACCGTAATTCCGTTATTCATGATAACTCAAAAATCGTTCGAGGTATTTTCATGAAACTGCACACAAATTTAAAGCACTATGAGACGATGTGCAGAGCACATGAACCATAACTCTGGATTGCCTATTTTTGGAGTTATTGCCTTTGGAACATTGAAAATGGCAATTTTAACCTTGTCCACTCCATAACTCAAAAACCGTTTGAGGTATTTTCATGAAACTTCACACAAATGTAAAGCACTATAAAAGGATGTGCAGAGTGCATTAGCCATAACTTTGGATTACCTACTTTTGGAGTTATTGCCCTTTGAACATTGCAAATGGCACTTGGAATAAACTAAGTACAGTAATAATTTGTGTCCCTTCTATAACTCTGAAACTTGCAAATATTTTCATGCAACTGCAAAGCAATTTTCTTTTCTGATAGCGCTATAGCGGGGCTATAGTCAGATCCTTTGACAGTTTTAGTTTAAAAAAGAATTGAAGGCAACGATCATAAATCGATTCACCCTCTGCTCCCATCAGTGACACCAAAGGAAAGAAACACAAACATGAAATAACTAGACCCTAATGGAAACATCCATTCCGGAAAGCCAAAAGGACAGTTACTTTCCCAGAAAATAGCCAATTGTGTGTGTGTGTGTGTGAATTCGGGTTTAACGTCGCTTTCAACAATTTTTCAGTCATATCACGACGGTGTCTGGTTGCGGCAGGGAGCTCAATGCTCACGTTTATAGTGCTGCCTCACTGAAGTATCATGTCCCAGACACATTACATGATACCACACCCAGTCACATTATCCTGACACTGGATCGACCAGTCCTAGCTCTACCCCGTAAATCTGAGTGCCAAGCGAGGAGCAGCTAGTACCATTTTTAACGACTTTGGTATGTCGCGGCCCGGGATCGAACCCGAGACCTCCCGTTCCCCGGAGCGGACACTCTACCAACTGAGCTATCGGGGCCGGTAAATAGCCAATTGGCTATCCAAAACAAAATATAAGTGATACACACACCCAAAGACAAACCATAACAAAAATAACCGCGACAGAAGAACAGCCTTGGAATGGTCAGTGAAATGAATACCACTGGGTGGCTTAAATCGATATTACGCAGATGCAATCCTTGTCCTTACTTCCATCGCGATTTAGACAAATAATTTGTTCAGTCAGCATGAAGACCTCCTAACTCATCAGTGCAACATCTTCAAGAACACAAAAATCAAACAACCACAGAGATGAAACAATGGTGAGGACTCGACAGGAAGAAACCACTGAAATACTGGAGCAAAAGAAAACCAACAGTTAGACTCCGATGGGCCCGCCAAGAGACAGAGCATCAGGCACCACCCAACTTTACATAAAATCAAATTCTCTCTAATTCTCATTAAGCCTTTTTGCTGGAACCATCATAGAATCTAAAGCCTGACCCATCGGCGTGCATTTAAGGAGGGAAGCAAAGTTGTCAACCGTGATTTGGTTAACTACCACGCATGCACCCTGTCTTATAACATTCATATTTTACCCCATCTTTTTATATTGAAGAATGATTTTATAAATTTGGGTGCTGAAGTCATTGCAATAATATATTTTTCTGAATTTATGTAACTAAGTCACCATAAAATTCAGGTTCCGATAGACCCTGTTGCAGAAGAGATTTAAGTCCAACATTGAATTTTGAAATTAAATCGGAATGACGTCTATAAAATTTTGAAAAGGGTTTGCGTAGTTTATAATTACGATAGCCCTGATTAAGAGGTTTAGCAGTTAACAATTTATTACGAGTGTTGAAGTGTCACATGGCAAGACACTCTGGCAAATCGAATTAATTGCGAAATATAAACGCCATAGTATGTCGCACCAGGAACATCACCATCCAAGAAAGGAAAAGTTATAATCTCAAAATCAAAATGACGTGTGCCAATTTATATTCAGTCCGTATAAAGTCACGAAAACTGAACAATTTTGAAAGACGGTCCATGCCTGCAAAATTAGTTTTCAAGAGTTCCTTTTGGACTATTTTATGCAGCGAACGAGCAGCGGAAGTGGAATAACGCGGTCCAGTACCGGAAGTAGAAATGTAATGACATAGAAACTTGATTTTATAAATCAACTTTCAATCATCGCTTTTATCATAAATTTGGCAGGAAACAAACCTATCTACAACAGACAGATGTAAATAAAAAGGCCTCGGTATCAGAAGAATTTGCTTTATCTAACTGAAGTTCTTGGGGGTGGGGGTAAATTTGATTGATCAAATCATGGAAATAGATATTGTCAATATTTAATAAATCCAAATATCTAGAAGTCGAGCTAAAGGCTTAAATGATTTCAGATTTGTTTTCATCGGAAAGGGACATCATGAAGTCTCTTTCATAACAAAACAAGAACAGATCAGCCACAAGGGGTGCGGTTACCCATCGGAATACCCACAGCTTGTCTAACTTAGTACCAAATAGTATGTAAATATTGTCAAGTAGAAAGGTGAGAGCTTCACACACTTTCTGACCTGACCATAAAGTATAATTTTTATGCTCTACAGAAGTGAAAAAGGCATTTCTTACATTACTTGCAAGATAGAGGGGGTCTTCCCTATAAAATGTCCATTCAATTAAATCATTAAGATTCTCTTTTATAGCATAATGAGGAGGTGTAGTGTAAAGGGTGGAAAATCATAAGTAGACAAACTTGAAGCATGAAAACGTCTGGATTTCAATTTATTTAAAACTTCATTAGATTTTTTATAGACCAAAACAGGTGTCTCCCTGATCTTTCAAAGAATATTTAATCACATGTTTTTAATGGCAGTAAAACATGAACTTAAAAATTGGAAAGTTCCGTGGTGGTACAAGAGCTTGAATTTGCAATAAAACCGTGCTTTAAATGATCTTTTATGAAGTTTAGATAATCAATATAACGTAGGAAGCCTGTCTTGGCCTTCTGTAACACATACAGCAAACTTGGTGGCTGAATGACAAATGACCTGACTGTAAAAGCAGATATATCTTCAACAGTTTGCAAAATAAACATACTTTGACAAATTGCTAACAAGTGCTTACCTAAAATATATATTGATATACAATATGTGTGTTTTATGCAAACTGTTGAAGATGACATCCAAGATGGCTGCCAGATTATTAAATGTTCAAGCATTTTAGCAATTCATCTGACTAGCAACTAGAGTTACCCGCTTTTTGTACTATTAAATGCATCGAGTAGTCACTGACAGCTTGTGCACAAAACGAAGTTAAAATGGCTTGTTATTTATATATGACTATGTCTATCATTTCAGATCATGGTGTAGAAAGCTCGTATCAGTGATATCGGAGAAACCCCTATTTGGTTTGCATTACATTGACTTGTCAATGTTGAAGTAAAATTAATCGTATGGGCGCAAATGCGAATACATATCGATATGCATTGTCGAAATTAGCTGTTACCCTGTACATTGTAGTGATCTGAACGGCTCTTAAAATGACATGGCATCTTGTACAATACAAACTTTGAATACTGTTAAACACTTAAATACAGCGGCAGCAAATTTTGGCGGTCATTTTCGCGGATTCTCGATTTCCGAAGAAAAGAAATCGGTTGAATCTCCAAAGCCATAGATTTCATCGGAGTTGATCATCAGCAGCGTCATGTGGAAACTGTAGTAATTAGTTAAAGGTCTTGTGTTCACTGCATGATTAACCCAATGTGCTACCTTGATTATCAAAATGTCTGTCTGGAAGTGTGTCACTTTCCTCTTATTTGAATGGTTTACCCATCCTATTGAGCTCACAGTTGAAGCCATCAACCAACTATCAATTATATCCACAATTTTGAGAATAACTTTCAAGGTATGTTTGTTTTCATTCAGCCGTTTTGAGCTGTCTTATGGCTAGAACATTGTCTTTCTTTATTGCGACTTTTACAGAAGTAAATACACTTTTCTTTTGTCACCGAGGATGCCTACGACAATTTGACACATCATAATTGTGGTGTGTAGAATAAAGTTTATTCTCTCGCACTCTTTGAGCTTTATTGACGGATTTTTATTTTTTAGTTTATTTACTTGACCGCAAATAGCGCCAAAATAAAATGACCGCCTTATATAAGTGTTTTACAGTAGCTGCACATGACCTTTGATGATGACCCACTTGTTTTATCATTAGATATGTCTTCATCATAATACAATATCCTTGATATATCATTGCGAGGTTTAGTAAGGAAGACGCTTTGGAATGTTACTTATAATAATGGATGACATGTCATAATAATCAATGTATTTTGCAAAATAAACATATTTTGCCAAATACGTACTAAAATGACCTTTGACCTAAAGCTGATTAGGTTGGCAATTATGCTGTTAGTATAATGTGTGGATTTTATGCTTCCTAGGTACGGCAAATGGGAAATGGCAACTCATTTGACTTTGTTTCAGCTGACATACTAGATAACCCTTTTACAATAAATATTGATGCATATCTAAAGGAAATATGTACTTAAATGACCTTTGACCTTGGCCAAATCTATGGTACAACTTTTTTTCTCACATATGATGCATCAATAATATGTCCTAAGTAAATTGCTGGTGTTTTAATAAACTTTATTTGTTCTGTTTAGATAGAGAGAGGGTACAAATACCAGTATGTACACATTTTATTGTATTTTTGCACTCATTTGACCTTTGACCTACTTCTGAGGCTCAGGGGCATTTTCAGAAGTGGCATCCATCCCTATCACTTTTGCAACACACTAAAGAACACAATTAGCATGGATGCCATACTCTACTCAATTTTGCCATCAGAATTTTTTTTTTTTGGTTTGGATGGCCAACTACTAACCTGTCTTTGTCACTGCACATGATGTGTTAAGTTGCATTTGATCTCTGCAGTCGGCTGTTTGGTTGTATGGGGGACACAGGGGGTTGATGAACCCCTTAGGGGTTCCTTTACTTTGCACGTGACCTGTCCCATTCATACCTTACCTGCTTGTAAGCATAATATCTTAAGAATAGACTGGGCTAGGCCCTTGAAATTTTGCAGGCTATTTGGAACCAATGTTTTGAGATAATATCTCAAAAACTATTTAAGCCCTTGTCTTAAAATCTTGAAAGTCTGATGGGGGGATTATAAGTAGATGACCTGATTCACTTAAAAAAAAAATCTTGAGTTATGGCCCTTTGAACTTTTTAGCAGTTTAACCTTGTAAGCAAAATACAGGTATCTCAAAACCTGTTCAAGCTACTGCCTTGAAACTTGAAAGGCTAATAGGCATTGATGAGTAAATGACCTGGTTAACTTTTGAAAAAAAATTTCTTAAAATGTTTTCTTGAGTTAAGGCCCTTCGAACAATTCTGCATTTTAATCTTGTAAGCAAGATATCGCAAAAACTGTTTCAGCAATTGCCTTGAAACTTGAAAGGCTGACATCACATTAATAAGTCCATGTAATGAACATCCCTCTGAACCCCACTTTATATGGAGAAAATTGGGGTTTACAGGGGTATACCTTATTTCTGTTTTTTCGCCTCTAAGACATAGGGTGTGGGTACTTGTTTGGAGCTCCACATTGAGGTGGTTCTTCGTTAGAACGCCACTTTGAGGCAGTTCTAAATTGTACCCACAACCTATGTTTGGAGAAAAATAAGAAAAATACTACAAAAATCATCAGAAAAAAAATCTTTTTGGAGGAATTAGCCCAATGTCACAGGGATGTGATATCGTAATGTAGGGAATGATGAGTAAATGACCTGATTAACAGTTTGAAATAAAAAAAAAATTAAATGTTTCTTCAGTTATGGCCCTTTGAAAATTTTGGGATTTAGTGGCAAGGATATCATAGGGGGCATAGTGTTATTCAAACACAATTTCTTTTTTTTTTTTTTTGGTTTGTTTGTTTTCAGAAATGAACTTGAGAAAGTTAAAGAAGAAGTAAGGATCAAAAACCTTCAGCTTCTTGATGAGCAAAGTAGGACAACAGCACAGAACAGCAAAATCTTACAGATTGAGTCGGAAAAAGATAAAGTACAAGGTCAAAATATCAATCTCTCCATGAAACTTGATGAGCTCAGGTTGAAATATGAACCAGGTAAGGACAGCAACAACAGGACCAGCAATATATATGTATAACCTAGGCACAGTCGGTTTGACCATTGTTCCTGCATGGCTAGGCGCGGCAGCCATTGCCAGGATGAATTTCAATCCTGCCACTGACTTGTTTGTACTTTCTTCACTATACAGAAGTACTAGAATCAGAAATGATTCTGTGCCCAGGTATCTGTTGGAGTTTGGGGCTTGAAGAAATATATGGACTGCATGATGCTTCCAGGCAGAGCTGAATCTGGCCCACACACTAGTACTAGTAAACCGTTTAGAGGATCTAAGCCTGTCCAGGAACCGCGGTATGAGGCGGACCGTCGATGCTAATAAACCCTATTTGTTCCATTGGGCGACAGGGCTTGAGATGTCATTTCATCTCAATTTCAGGTGAAAATTGGAAGCAATGTCTCCAAAATGACCTTTACAGTGTTGACGGGGATGTTAAACCTCAAATTAACCAACCAACTCTGTTGGAGTTTGATTAATCTTATCTTAAATTTAAATGTTTATTACATCTTACAATACTGCAAGCTTCAGTATTCATAGGGCCTAGGCATTGATCATATAAATCCTAGTGTGGCAGTCCTAGCTGAAACTTGATATATATACAGATTGACCATGATGTGGAGCAGCGCATATTGTTTCACGGCTATGGTCCGCCAAAAATTAAAAGTGTTATGCCCCATTCTGTGAAAATTTTCTTCCTGGCTAACTCCTACAATTAAGATCCAATCAAGTCGAAACTTGATATATAGCTAGGCCATGATGTGGAGCAACAAATATTGTTTCGAGGTTACAGTCCACCAAATATAGAAAGAGTTATGCCTTTGAAAATTTCTGTAAGCATTTTACATCCGATCAAGCTGAAACTTGATAAATAGACCATGATGTGTAGCAGTGCATGTTGCTTCGAGGTTATTGTCCATCAAATAATAAAAGAGTTATGCCCTTTGGAAATTTCTGTAAACATTTTGTTTCCGGCCTACTCCTCCTACTTTTCACATTTGATCAAGCTGAAACTTGAAATATTGTTTGACCATAATGTGGAACAGCACATATTTATACTCCTGCAAACGAGATTTGTAGGGGGTATGTAGGAGTCAGTCCATTGGTTGGTCTGTGTATTCGTCTGTGACACATTTTTCTTGTTATACGAACTACTTCCACATTTCTTCACTGATTGACTTGAGATTTTGCATATGCTTTCATAATATGGTGTAAATGTGTGTGACATACATTTCATTTGCGTCTTATCAAGGTCAAGGTCTTGTTACTAAAAATCGAATGGAAATCCATGCCAACGATCTTGTTATGTGGACTGCCTCCACATTTCTTCACCAATTGACTTCAGATTTTGGGGAAAGTATAAAACCCGGGAGTAACGGCTGTGAGCCGGGAGTAAAATCCGGGAGTAAATTTTGACAATCGAATAAAGGTACTAAACATTCACATATCTGGATGAAATTTTGACCAAAAGTAGAAAATAGACTTTTCTTAAAAATGCATTTAAGTTTTAACATTATTATCTATTAATTTTCAAGATATGAACCGAAATATACCACCATGTCGCAAAAGTTTCGCCCGGGAGTAACTTTTGCGGTATTGACGATGTCAAGCATTTTGTAAAATATGTTTAGTCTTGGATTTCTACAAGAATTACTTTATGTAATATCAATTAAAAACATATCAGAGATGAGAAAAATGCAAAAATAAAGTTGTTACATCGCCCCGTCTAGTAAATAACCCACCCGGGAGTGGGCCGGGAGTAATTTCTGGGTTGAAATCGGCGTTTATTTGCCTTAATTTCCGCCTTATTGCTTATGATATAGGATATAACGCAAATAAACGCTGATTTCAACCCAGAAATTTCTCTCGGCCTACTCCCGGTTCAATTACTTACTTCACGGAGCGATGAAATAACTTCAATTTTGTATTTTTCTAGTCATCGATATGTTTTTAATTTGATAATACATAAACCTATTCTTGTAGCAATCCCAGACTGAACATATTTTGCAAAATGCTTGACATTGTCAATACCGCAAAAGTTACTCCCGGGCGAAAATTTTTCGACAAGGTCATATATTTGTACGACGATGCTCCAGAGTGGGCCCTGTACTTTATGGGAAGAAGAAGAAGAAGATTTGGGTACATATCTTGAAAAGTACGGGATTATAAGTATAAATCTTATATGAATTTTAAAGAGGAGTCTATATTCTCCTTTTGATCCAAATTTTATCACGATATGTGAATGTTTAATACCTTTATTTGATTGTCAAAATTTACTGCCGGGTTTTACTCCCGGCTCCCGGCTGTTACTCCCGGGTTTTATACTTTCCCCAGATTTTGCATATGCATTCACAATGTGGTGTAAATGTAAATGACATAAATGTCATGTGTGTCAAATGAAGGTCAAGGTCACTGTTGCTAAAAATGGAATAGAAATCCATGAATCTTGAAGTACTTTCTTGGTCTTTCTCTCCCAAAATTGCTCGAACCCTTCTGCTCTTTTGAATAAGATGGTAAACAGAGCTAAAATATAGAAACTTTAAAACGACCACTGGATGGGTTTTGAAATTATTTCATAGGAATGTTGCTTAAGTGACCCTCTACCAAAATTTCTCAAACCATTCCACTCGGAGGAACAAGATGGCTTCCAGAGCTAAAATAGAAAAACTATTTAAGTGACATCTCCCCCTTAACTGGTGGATGGATTTTGAAATAATTTTCATGAATGACACTGAAGCAGCTGAGAGAGAGAGAGAGAGAGAGAGAGAGAGAGAGAGAGAGAGAGAGAGAGAGAATTGAAGCTCTCATGATAGACACACCTGGAGATCTGGTGTGTGATCTGCCTTGCGTCCAGCAAACCAGCTACCTGGAAGGGGGCCAACTTATGTTGATGTTGCCCCTGTACCTGCACCTTAATAAAAATCCGGTGATGGTCAACAGGACTGTTCCTTGGGCGAGCCTCTACCATAATTGCGTAAATCGTTCCGCTCTGATAAATGATTTTACAGGAATGTTTTTTGGGTGACCATCTGTCAGAATTGCTGAAAATGTTCCACTCTGCTGAACAAGATGTTCACAAGAACTTAGAATAGGAAGCGTTATTTAGGAATGTTCCATGGGTAACCAACCCTCTAACCAAATTGCTCAAAATGTTTTGCTCCACTGTACATGATGGCCACTAGAGCTAAAATATACAACCTCAAAATTGATTTCTACTTCTTAACAGCCAGTCTGATTTTGAAATAAATTCACAGAAATGTTTCTTGGGTAACGTTAAACCAAAACTGCTCAAAGCCTCCACTCCACCATATATTATCTGCCATTTTATTTGCACAAAATGGTTCAGGTGAGCGATCCAGGGCTATCATGGCCCTCTAGTATTTTCAAAATATTTGCTGAAATTTTGGTTAACTCTATTTGATAAGGAGTATTTTTATTTGTTTTAGAAGCTGTCAAGAAGTCTGGTGCCTTGGAAGTGAAGAGAAGTGAAAAGATTCCCATTGAAGATTCAGTTGTGAAAATTACAGAAACCAGTCAAATACATGACACTACTTTAAGTCAATCACAAACAGGCTTTTATCAGACAACTAAACAACAAACGCATCCATTGGTTGAGAGTCAAACAAACAATATTAACAATGGAACAGTCATAAAAAAGAAAGGGAAAACTGTCTCAATTTCTGATGATGTGGAAGAACATGAGATTGACTATGTAACTACTAGTAAGAAAGAAAATGAATCAATGGCTGAAAACCCGATTAACATGCCAAAGGGAAAAAGACTGACAGCTATTAAACATATTTCTGCAGACAAAATGCATGGGAAGAAAAATGAATGTAAAAATCAGTGACTTTTAAATAACTTCCACAATTTTACAGAAGAAAATTATTTTCTGAAAAAAAAAACTAAGGTTTTGTGTTTCAGTTTTAAAAAGTTCATATGTTATTAAACTTAAGGGCGGGTTAAGTTCATTCTTGATCTCGCAGACGTATATTGGTGAAATGTTATTCTTGGCAATATGTATGACCTTATAAGGGTTAAGTTCAGTCTTGACCTCGCGATAGATATTGGTCAAAGGGTATTCTTGGCACCACGCATGACCTTGAGGCTGAGGTCTTTGTTCAGAATTCCTTTGTTTAAAGACAAATTCTGAATTGTTGAATCCTTTGAAAGCAAAGAATATACCAAAATGACCGAAAATAGCAGACTCAGTATTTAGTCTGTTCATGACCAGAACTGAAATATGCGACACGGGTCACTCCCTCTAACACCGGTTAAATCAGAGTAGATGAGAAGGCAATAATCAGGAATCGATACAATTAACCCACAGCTCCCATCAGAGACACCAAAGGGAAAAAAACACAACTTGAAACAACAGACACTAATGGGAAAGAAGCACAACTTGAAACAACAGACACTTATGGAAACATCAATAGCGGAAAGCCAATAGGACAGTTACTTTCCTACAAAATGGCCAATCGGCTATCCATGGTACATACAAACACCGACACGGACCGGATCGGACCCCATTACCGGATAGGACCCTTTTTTCTTTTTAGTTTTTATCATTGTTATTTTTTTTCATTATTTCAGATATTTCTTAGATGCCATTACATTAGGGGATTTGATATCACTCCGACACCACTGTGCCTCACCCGCATCATCATTGCCATTAAATCATTCACTTACTTCAGTTTGTTTGATTTGAGGTTTAAGGTCCCCGTCAACACTGAAAAGGTCATTTTGGAGATGTTGCTTCCAATTTTGTGGGACTTTTACCCACGATTGAGATGAAATGACATCTCAAGCCCTGCCGCCCAATGAAACCAATAGGTTTCTAAGTATGGGCGGTCCAACTCGCACCACTTTGCCTGGGCGGGCTTAGATCCTCTAAGCGGTTACCAGTACCCGTGTGCGGGTCGGTTTCAGCTCTGCGTGGAAGCGTCATGCAAACAAATCTTCAAGCCCGCTGGGCGGGGCCTGTCACGTATTTCAGTTTGAAACATATTAATCACTATGCTATCAAATAACAAGAACAAACAAACAAAAAGAGGTCATGTGGTTTATACCATATACAGGCAAGGTGCCCATCTTGGTCATGTGACAACAATACCACGAATAATGTTTAATTGCCTCACCCCCATAGAGGCTTTTCATGTAATTTGGTTTCAATCAGCACAGCTATTTTACTGGAGAAGACGATAAAAATACTGAATCTGAGCCATCCAAGACAAAGGTCAGTAATGACCTTGTCCTTTGGAGTTGATAAACTTCCATTCAGCTAAATGCAAATATCACTTTTGATGTCACAGCCTACCAGGCAATCAGAAATATCCACTAATTTGCCATTTTTCCATACATATGTCTAAAGTGACCAAATTTGATCTTTACATAAAACAGGTCAAGGTCAACCAAAGGTCATCATTTGAACAAACTTGGTAGGGCCAGTATCCCTGATGCTGCATACCAAGTTTCAAGATCATCAGCCATTCGGTTCTTGAGAAGAAGATTTTTTAAGGTTTTTCCCATATGTGGGCATGGCAGCCATATTGGTCATGTCACCCAGTCCTCACGAACAAACTTTCGTTACCTCATTCCATAGAGGCTCCACATGTAATTTGGTTTCAATTGGCCAAGTAATTAAAGTGAAGAAGAAGATAAAAATACTGAATCTGAGCCGTCCTGGACAAAGGTCAGTAAATGACCTTGACCTTTTGAACTGATAAACTTCCATTCAGCTGATTGTAAATACCATTTCTGATGCCACTAGCTAATATACAATCAGAAAAATCCACTGTTTTGCCATTTTTCCATACAAATATCTAAGTGACCAAATTTGACCTTTACGTAAAACAGGTCAAGGTCAACCAAAGGTCATCATTTGAACAAACTTGGTAGGGCCAGAGTCCCTAATGCTGCATACCAAGTGACAAGATCATCGGCCGTTCAGTTCTTGAGTAGGAGATTTTTAAAGGTTTATACCATATATGGGAATGGCGGCATATTGGTTATGTGACCCAGTCCTCATGTACAAACTTTCGTTCCCTCATTTCATAGAGGCTCCACATGTAATTTGGTTTCAAGTGGCCAAGTAGTTTAAGTGAGTGAGTGTTTGAGTTTAACGTCTCACCAACAGCTTAGGTCATATGGAGACGGGACCTCGGTTTAAAGACTCATCCGAAAGTCTGGAGAAGCCGGGGATCGATCCTGCGACCCCTGGTTTACAAGGCGAGTAGCATAGCCACTACACCACGGAGGCTTCTAGTAGTTTAATTGAAGAAGAAGATAAAAATACTGAATCTGAGCCGTCCTGGACAAAGGACGGAAAATGACCTTGACCTTTGAAACTGATAAACTTCCATTCAGCTGATAGTAAATACCATTTCTGATGCCACTAGCTAATATACAATCAGAAAAATCCACTGTTTTGCCATTTTTCCATACAAGTATCTAAGTGACCAAATTTGACTGTGACATAAAACAGGTCATGGTCAACCAAAGGTCATCATTTGAACAAAATTGATAGGGCCAGAGTCCCTGATGCTGCATACCAAGTTTCAAGATCCTCGGCCATTCGGTTCTTGAGAAGAAGATTTTTTAAGGTTTTTACCATATATGGGCATGGCGGCCATATTGGTCATGTGACCTAGTCCTCACGAACAATTTTTCGTTACCTCATTCCATAGAGGCTCCACATGTAATTTGGTTTCAATTGGCCAAGTAGTTTAAGTGAAGAAGAAGATAAAAATACTGAATCTGAGCCGTCCTGGACAAAGGTCAGCAAATGACCTTGACCTTTGGAACTGATAAACGTCCATTCAGCTGATTGAAACTACCATTTCTGATGCCACTAGCTAACATACAATCAGAAAAATCCACTGTTTTGCCGTTTTTCCATACAAATGTCTAAGTGACCAAATTTGACCTTGACATAAAACAGGTCAAGATCAACCAAAGGTCATCATTTGAACAAACTTGGTAGGACCCGATTCCCCGATGCTGCATACCAAGTTTCAAGATCATCCGCTATTCGGTTCTTGGGAAGAAGATTTTTAAAGGTTTTTACCATATATGGGCATGGCAGCCATATTGGTCATGTGACCCAGTCCTCCCAAACAAACTTTCGTTCCCCCTTCCCATAGAGGCTCCACATGTATTTTGGTTTAAATTGGCCAAGTAGTTTCAGAGATGTTGTTTGAAAATGTTGAGGATGACGGACGACGAACCAATGCCTATACTATAAGCTCCCCCGGAGCCTTCGGCTCTGGTGAGCCAAAAAAAGACAACCAAAAAAAAAGCAGTACTTATGTACAATGAACAAAGCGAGACGGCATGGGTGAACAGATTCTTCTTAATCTCACTGCTCGCGTATGCTGCAGGTACATTTTCTCTATGCACGGCCCAATTGGACGAATATGATATATATTTAACACCTACCAGAACCTGTTTTTTGTCATTGTCATTATTAGGTAAACGGATTACCAGATAAAGGCAGGTGATCCACTTAACAAGAACGTAATCATTGATGTGTCTGAAGATGAAGGGGAAAGGCTAATGAGAAAGATAAACTGTTACCTTTTGATAAAACGGCTGATCAAGTATATTGAAAATTTTACTGACAAAAAAGAGAAAAAAGTGAAAAAAAAAAGAAGATAAAATGCTGATAGTTTTTCAAATTATGCTCAAAAGATAGATTTTGAGGATTTGTTAGAATCGCCAAATCGCCTCAGCAAGGCGATTCTGATGAATACCCACAATTTATGTTTTTGAACAGAAATAAGAAAACTAATAAACTAATGTATGCCCCTGTAACAGGTAAACCCCCCAGTTTTACTGTATAAAAGTGGGGTTAAAGGGTTGGGGGGGATTATACAAGAGGGCCATGATGGCCCTGGATTGCTCACCTGATCCATAGAGTAACAAGTGGGCCCTGATTTTCCTCAATATAAGTCTATGTTAAACCAAAGGGCCCGAGGCGGAGGCATTTTTGGTCTCAGGGCTATAATTTGAACATTCTAGGTAGGGATCCACTAGATGTAGCTTCATACCAAATATCAAAGACCTAGGCCTTGTGGTTTCAGAGAAGATGATTTTCAAAGATTATCTCTATATAAGTCTATGTAAATCCAAAGAGCCCCGGGGGCAGTGGCATTTGTGGCCCGAGGGCTATAATTTGAACAATTTTGGTAGAGGTCCACTAGATTAAGCTCCATACTAAATATCAAAGACATGGGCCTTGCAGTTTCAGAGAAGAAGATTTTTAAAGATTTCCCTATATAAGTCTATGTAAAACCATAGGGTCTCGGGGCGGGGGCATTTCTGGCCCCAGGGCTTTAATTTGAAAAATCTTGATAGAGGTCCATTAGATGAAATTTCACACCAAATATCAAAGACCTAGGTCTTGTGGTGTCACAGAAGAAGATTTTTAAAGATTTTCCCCAATATAAGTCTATGTAAAACCAAAGGGCCCGAGGCGGAGGCATTTTTGGTCTCAGGGCTATAATATGAACATCTAGGTAGAGGTCCACTAGATGTAGCTTCATACCAAATATCAAAGACCTAGGCCTTGTAGTTTCAGAGAAGATGATTTTCAAAGATTATCTCTATATGAGTCTATGTAAATCCAAAGGGCCCAGTGGGCAGGGGCATTTGTGGCCCAAGGGCTATAATTTGAACAATCTTGGTAGAGGTCCACTAGATTAAGCTCCATACTAAATATCAAAGACATGGGCCTTGCAGTTTCAGAGAAGAAGATTTTTAAAGATTTCCCTATATAAGTCTCTGTAAAACCATAGGGTCTAGGGGCGGGGGCATTTCTGGCCCCAGGGCTTTAATTTGAAAAATCTTGATTTAGGTCCATTAGATGAAATTTCACACCAAATATCAAAGACCTAGGTCTTGTGGTGTCACAGAAGAAGACTTTTAAAGATTTTCCCCAATATAAGTCTATGTAAAACCAGAGGGCCCCGGAGTTGGGGTATTTTTGGCCCCAGCACTATAATTTGAACAATCCTGATAGGGGTCCACGAGATGAAGCTTCATACCAAATATCAAAGACCTGGGTCATGCGGTTTCAGAGAATAAGATTTTCCCTATATAAGTCCATATAAAACCAAAGGGCCCCAGGGCGGGGTCATTTTTGGCGCCAGCACTATAATTTGAACAATCTTGGTAGGGGTCCACTAGATGAAGCTTCATACCAAATATCAAAGACCTGGACCTTGTTGTTTCAGAGAAGTTTTTCCTTATATAAGCCAATGTAAAAACCAAGGGACCCAGGGCAGGGGCATTTTTGGCCCAAGCACTGTAATTTGGACAATCTTGGTAGGGGTCCACTAGATGAAGCTTCATAACAAATATAAAAGATTTGGGCCTTGCAGTTTCAGCGAAGAAGACTTTTAAAGATATCAAAGATCTGGGCCTTGCGGTTTCAGATACGAGTTTTAAAGATTTTCCCTATATAAGCCCATGTAAAACCAAAGGGCCCCAGGGCGGGGGCATTTTTGGTCCCAGCACTATTATTTGAACAATCTTGGTAGGGGTCCACTAGATGAAGCTTCATACCAAATATCAAAGACCTGGGCCTTGTGGTTTCAGAGAAGAAGATTTTTAGCTCAACAGAGCCAAAGGCTCCGGGGGAGCTTATAGTATAGGCAATGGTGCGTCGTAAACATTTTCAAACAACATCTCCTCTGAAACTACTTGGCCAATTGAAACCAAATTACATGTGGAGCCTCTTTGGGAAGGGGGAACGAAAGTTTGTTCGTGAGGACTGGGTCACATGACCAATATGGCCACCATGCCCATATATGGTAAAAACCTTTAAAATCTTCTTCTTAAGGACCGAATGGCCGAGGATCTTGAAACTTGGTATGCAGCATCGGGGACTCGGGCCCTACCAATTTTGTTCAAATGATGACCTTTGGTTGACCTTGACCTGTTTTAGACATTTTTATAGAAAAAAGGCAAAACTGTGGATTTTCTGATTGCATGGTTGCTAGTGGCATCAGAAATGATATTTACACGCAGCTGAATGGAATTTTGTCAGTTCTGAAGGTCAAGGTCATTTACTGACCTTTGTCCAGGACGGCTCAGATTCAGTATTTTTATCTTCTTCTCAACTTAAACTGCTGAGACGATTGAAACCAAATTACATGTGGAGCCTCTGTGGGAAGGGGGAACAAAAGTTTGTTTGTGAGGACTGGGTCACATGACCAATATGGCTGCCATGCCCATATGTGGTAAAAACCTTTAAAAATCTTCTTCTCAAGAACCGAATGGCCGATATTCTTGAAACTTGGTATGCGGCATCGGGGACTCAGGCCCTGCCAAGTTTGTTCAAAAGATGACCTTTGGTTGACTTTGACCTTGTTTACTTCAAATATGGTCACTTAGACATTTGTATGGAAAAAGGCAAACCAGTTGATTTTTCTGATTACATGGTAGCTTGTGGCAACAGAAATGTAATTTGCACTCAGCTGAATGGAATTTTGTCAGTTCCTAAGGTCCAGGTCATTTACTGACCTTTGTCCAGGAAGGCTCAGATTCAGTATTTTTATCTTCTTCCCAACTTAAACTGCTGGGTGGATTGAAACCAAATTACAAGTGGAGCCTCTGTGGGAAGGGGGAACCAAAGTTTGTTTGTGAGGACTGGGTCACATGACCAATATGGCTGCAATGCCCATATATGGTAAAAACCTTTAAAAATCTTCTTCACAAGAACCCAATGGCTGATTTTCTTGAAACAAGATATGCAGCATCAGGGACTTGTTCAAATGATGACCTTTGGTTGACCTTGACCTGTTTTGTAAAAACCTTTAAAAATCTTCTTCTCAGGAACCAAATGGCCGATGACCTTGAAACTTGGTATGCAGCATCGGTGACTCGGGCCCTACCAAGTTTGTTCAAATGATGACTTTTGACCTTGACCTATTTAAAGCTATTTTACCTCAAGGTAAAATATGGTCACTTAGACATATCTATGGAAAAAGGGCAAAACAGTGGATTTTTTCTGATTGAATGGTATTCTGTGGCATCAGAAATGATATTTGCAATCAACTGAATGGAAGTTTTTCAACTCCAAAGGTCAAGGTCATTTGCTGACCTTTGTCCTGGATGGCTGAGATTCAGTATTTTAATCTTCTCTACTCAAACCGCTAGGTTAATTGAAACCAAATTACATGTGGAGCTTCTATGGGAAGGGGGAATGAAAGTTTCTTCGTGAGGACTAGGTCACATGACCAATATGGCTGCCATGCCCATATATGGTAAAAACCTTAAAAAAAAATCTTCTCAGGAACCGATTGGCCGATGTTCTTGAAACTTGGTATGCAGCATCAAGGGCTCGGACCCTACCAATTTTGTTCAAATGATGACCTTTGGTTGACCTTGACCTGTTTTTATGTCAAGGTCAAATTTCGTCACATACACAATTGTATGGAAAAAAGGCAAGACAGTGGAATCGGAGTCTAACTGTTGGTTTTCTTTTGCTCCAGCATTTCAGTGGTTTCTTGCTGTCGAGTCCTCACCGTTGTCTCACCTCTGTGGTTCTTTGATTTTTTGTGTTCACGGAGATGTTGCACTGATGAGTTAGGAGGCCTTCATGCGGACTGGACAAATTATTTGTCTAAATCGGGACAGAAGTAAGGGCGAGGATTGTGGCCACGTAAAATCGATTTAAGCCCCCCAGTGGAAATCTTTCAACTGACCGTTCCAAGGCGGTTCTTCTGTGGCGATTTATTTATGTTGTTGTTTGTTACTTACTGTGTGTATCACTTGTGTCTTTTTATTTTGGATGGCCATATGGCCATTTTGTGGGAAAGTAACCGTCCTTATGGCCTTCCTTTGTTTAGGTTTCCATTATGGTCTGGTCGCTTAATGTTTGTGTTTCTTTCCCTTTGGTGTCTTTGATGGGTGGAGTAAGTTAATTGTATCGATTCCTGATCTTTGTTTTACTTCTACTTTACTGATTGCATGGTGGCCTTTTGTTGTCACATGACCAAGATGGGCACCATGCCTGTATATGGTGTAAACCACATGACCTCTGGTGAGCGTAGTGGCCCATGGGCCTCTTGTTTAATTTTTCGTTGAAAAAATCTTTTTTTGGCTCCTGTGACCTAGATGTGCAATGGACCGGAACCATTTGAACAACTTTGAAAGGGACCACCTAAGGATCATTCCTGTGAAGTTTGGTAAAAATCTGATCAGTGGTTTAGGAGGAGATGTCGTTTGAAGAAAAACTTTACACACGCACAGACGGACGCACGACGGACAAAAAGTGATCCCAAAAGCTCATTTCGTCACTACGTGACAGGTGAGGTAATAGGCGCGTTCTAGTGATGGTCGACAAAGATATTTCTTCCATCGTTCAATTGTGAAATAGGTAATCTCACGAAAACATGTCTTTGTAATTTGACCCCCTTTAACCCCCTTTTTAGCTCACATCTCACCCTTTCCCACTCAGATACGTGTTTTTACGTGTCTGCATCCCCCCTCCCCATTTTAAGCCCCAGAAGCACCTAAATTCAGCATTTCTACCCCTGGATAGTTATGTTTGCTTTAGGATTTGTTGGGCAAAAAAGTGACCTGTTTTTTCGCGCGCCTCCCCACTAAAAATATTCCTGGGGGGGGGGGGGGTTGAGGGGGGTGGGGGGGGGGGCAAGGCCCCCGTCACATCCCGAAAAATTTTGGGTGTATGGCCCTACGGGCCGCTAAAATTAATAACTGAGGGTGTCTGGGGTCAAAAATGCCTGAAAACTGATGCTGATAAAACATGCTGCAAACAGTGAAAATGGCCAGTGCCAAACACCTTAATTGTTGCCTTGACAGCTGTGTGAAGATTAAAATGTGGTCAAAAATTCATGTGAAAACACACTTTTTGCCAACTTTGAGATGCCCCCTCTTTACCATGACAACAATAATCCAGTCATGAAAGGTTGCATTTGAAAGGCTACTGCCCAATGAACATTCATACCGAGTTTGGTGTAAAACAGACCATCCATTATGAAACAATGGCTAGTTGAAGTTGCTGTCATGTGCAACACTGTGAAAATCAGCGAAATTCACAAAATCCCTGAGTGGTAAAGGGTTAATTGAGTCTGTTCATGACCAGTACTGAAATAGGCAACAACGGCCACGCCCCCTAGCGCCGGCTTAGCGGAACTCTATTTTCAAAATGAACTCAATGATCCCAAAAGACCAGATAATATAATCTGCGCTATGATGATGTACGGGGAGACGTAGCATATATAAACCCTAGCAGCCTATCCCGTTCTATTTTGAGAACCGGAAGTACGTCACGAAAAAAACTCCTATAGAGCCAATAGGGTGGAGTTCTTGGGACTTGGTGACTTTTTCGGCCGCCACATGGCACAACACCAGCCGCGGTGAAGATAAGTTCGGAATAGTTGGATCCATACATCAAATGAACTCAAATAACAGACCCGGTTTTATTGAGTCTGTTCATGACCAGTAATGAAATGTACGACACCGGCCACGCCCTCTAGTACCGGTTTAAGGATAGGTCTATTTTAAAAGTAATTCTAAATGAACTCAATGATCCCAAAGGACCAGAAAATATAATTTGCACTATGATGAAGCCTGAGCAGCAAAGCTACCCTGTTTGGCGGCAATATTGAAAAAGAAAATGAACAAGTCATGGATTCAAGACTTGCCCTCAGTGAAATGATGTGTGCATCATTTTACTGAAGGTCAGTCTTTCGTAGAAATTTAATCAATCACCTTGAATCATGATGTAATTTAAGCATCATCGTGTAAAAGCACTTTTGGATGCAGTGTAAGTTCACTTCAAATATGCTGAGGGTTCCAATGGTTCAAAAATAGTGGAGATGGAGTTAAATGATTTTTCAACAATTACTGAAGCAAGTATGTGGTAGTACACCACAGGGTTACTGCAAAAGCAAAATATATATATATATATATATATCAATAAAAACGTAGAAAAACCGAGGCAAGTGGATTATATACAAAAGAGAAATGACATCACACGGAAAACACAGTAAATAATATTATTCCCAACCGGTTTCGTTTATAACTCATCAGGGGAATAGTACAATAACAAAATGGCGTTACGTCGCGACGTTACTTAGTAACGGGTAAGACGTATACACAGCACACAAAATGAAACGTCATGCGGCAAAATGGTGCCGTTAGTGATTGTTAAGTTTAGGTTTGAAAACCTTAATGAAATACTTTTCTTTGGATAACCTTGCTGAAACATTATTATTGTGAAACTTGTAAAACGGAAAAATGGAAAACTTTGGATTGTTTAGAGAACATTGGTCTAAATGAAAACTGACGGGCAGTTGCCTCGTTGATGGGTCTCTTATTTGTTGGTCATGAACTGTCCGTCGGTTTCGAAGTTTGTCACCTGTCTGTCCAATGTAGAATTCTTTGCAGCCATTACAAACTAAAACATACAATACATTTTTGACAGTGCAGTTCATATTCAGGGACATCACAATGGGTCCAGGACAAGGGACATCACAATGGGTCCAAAACGCGTCAAAACGGATGAGAGCAGCTCGGAAAATTCACCATCTGCGTCAACAGATTCAGTGCCAGAGGAATCCGAAAATAGACAGTTAAGTGAGATAAGTACAAAATTATCTATTATTATCTCTGCCATTCATGAACTTACCGCCGCGATAAAAGAAAGTAATATGCATGGATTTTCTGCTATTAACGAGGTTATGGCTTCAGAAATTTCAAATTTAATGAAAAGTGTGGACGAAAATGTGAAAAGTAGATTCAATAGCGAAATCCATACACACGATATAGAAATGCAGGAAAGCAACAATGTAAATTTTATGGAAGCAGAAGCAATGAAAATAAAATCGCGCATTGGCCAGATATGGGATAGAAAACTAGGTCAAAGAAAAGATTCGTATTGGGCTTATGTACGCAACAGCGGAAATCTTCTGTTTCATCAGAAATGGATAGAAGGCAATCCAGTAGTTATTCCACGTAAACTTCAAAAAATTGAAATTAAATATGAAAATGAAAATCAAAGGCAATGAAGAGAGAGAGCCGTGATTCAAGACTTCAGGATGGAAATAGAATTGGAAAAACTAAGGGTGGAATCCTGCAACGAAAGAGTACGGAAATTAGATCAAGAAATGGAAGACATTATAAAAAACAAATGTACGGGACAAGTATCCGAATTAGTGGTCGACATGTGGAAGAAACATGTCAAAAGAAATGAAGAAATTTCTCACAAAAGATGGCAAAGCAATGAGAACTGGCTCAAAAAGTATGAATCAGAGTTCACCATACAGTATGCAAATACTAGTCCCTTTTTCAAAGCTGGAAATGGCAACTTCAAACAAACACACCCACAAATTCAACAAAAATCATATGCCGATGTAGTGAGGGAGGCTCCAGAAAACCAAAGAAGAACAGATGAGAGTATCCATACTCTTCTTACACAACTGATTTCAAAACTTGACAACAACGAATATCAACAAGGACAGCAGAGACAACCAAGAAACTGCGGACGGTATCACCAACAGCAGAGAAGAGGGAGGATAAACAATAATCACAGCTATAAAAGACCATGGGAAAACAGGTCCAACAATTCTATGAAAGAAAACGATGGACAAATAGAAGAACCCGTAGATTCTTTTCTACAGGCGGACCACAACTGGAACAGCCGGATATAATTGGAGGTAACCTTGCTGAAACATCAGACAAAACATTTACTAAAATATATAATCTTTCTAACCGTAAACTTAATGATATAGAAAAAAGTGTCTTGTTGATGGGTCTCAAATTTACTCCCACACCTGAAAAAAGTAATAGTTCTGAACTTGATGATGACTTAAATGAATTCTTCCGAAAAATAAGATTGCAAGAGTATTTTGATGGCAAAGAACAAACAGATATCTCATTAGTGAGAAATAAATCAAGTTTTACCCCTCCCAGTGGGCGTAATTTAAACCTTGAAACTTACATAACAACAACCAAAACGATATATGATAATATTCCTAAAGAAAATAAAAACATACAACATAATGTTACTTTAGAGCAAAGAAAAGCAATAAAATCTCTGTCAGAAGACAAATACATAGTAATCAAGGAAGCAGATAAAGGTGGTGGTATTGTGATAATGAATGTTCAATTTTACAAGAGAAAAATTCTAGAAATGTTAATGGATGAATCATACTATACATCTATTCCAGACAGCAATGAAAAAGAAGTATTCGCTAAATTAAAAGAACTGATAAATCTGAATAAAGATATAACAATCCAGGAGGCAGACTTTTTACTTAATTTTGATTACAAAACAAGTACTTTTTATGGTTTACCGAAAATACACAAAAGCAAATTTATACAGAACGCATGCAACATATTGAATTCCGAATATATTGCAGTACTAGATCCTGAAGATTTACAATTTCGACCAATTGTTGCAGGCCCAAGATGTGAAACGAGCCGCTTAAGTTCCCTTCTGGATATTTTACTAAAACCATTTTTGAAACATGTAAAAAGTTATTTACGGGATGATATAGATTTTCTTAATTTTGTACCTAAAAATATCCCAGAAAACACATTATTGGTTTCTTTTGATATTGTCAGCTTATATTCAAATATACCACATGAATTAGGCCTAGAAGCTGTATCATATTGGTTGGAAAAACACCCAGAATTAATTTCAGAAAGATTTTCAAAAGATTTTATTCTTGAAGGTTTAAAACTAATTTTAGAAAACAACAATTTTTCTTTTAATGGTTTATATTTTAACCAATCAAAAGGCACAGCCATGGGCACCAAAGTAGCACCAACATATGCAACATTAGTTTTAGGCTTTTTAGAAGAAACTTTATATGAAAAAATCAAGCAAGAAATGGGTGAACAGTTTGGACAGTATGTAGAAAATCAATGGAAAAGATATTTAGACGATTGTTTCATACTTTGGCAAAGGTCACAGAAAGATTTAAATTTAATGGAAAATATACTTAACTCTCTTCATAAAGATATCAAATTTAAAATTGAGGTTAACCCCGTACAACTACCCTTCCTGGACATATTAGTCATTAAAACTGGAACTTCCATTTCAACAGACATATACTTTAAGGTCACTGATTCTAAACAATACCTAAATTTCAAATCTTGTCACCCAAAACACACAAAAACCAATATACCATTTTCCTTAGCTCGAAGAATCTGTACCATTGTTTCTGATAAAAATATACTTAGTTACCGTTTAAAAGAACTTGCCACCACTTTAACCAAACGGCACTATCCACTGCCAATAATAAAATCTGGAATAAATAAAGCCTTAGAAATACCACGAACAAAATTGCTGAATGTAAAGGAAAAAGTGGAGGAAAATATAACTCCTTTTATTTCAACACACAATCCAAAACATAAAGAAATGTTTGGCATTTTGAAAAATAACATGAGAATTTTAAACTCTGATAAAACAATGGATAGAATAATAAACAACACCAAGGTCATAAAATGCAAGCGACAACTCCCAAATTTAAAACGTATGTTAATAAAATCTCAATTCAGTGAAACAAATACTACCCCATCTGTTACTAAATGTAATGAGCCACGATGCGGACTTTGTAATTTCATTATTGAAGGATCTTCATTACAGTTAAATAACAAAATATTTCACGTTAAAGAAAATATGAACTGCACTGTCAAAAATGTATTGTATGTTTTAGTTTGTAATGGCTGCAAAGAATTCTACATTGGACAGACAGGTGACAAACTTCGAAACCGACGGACAGTTCATGACCAACAAATAAGAGACCCATCAACGAGGCAACTGCCCGTCAGTTTTCATTTAGACCAATGTTCTCTAAACAATCCAAAGTTTTCCATTTTTCCGTTTTACAAGTTTCACAATAATAATGTTTCAGCAAGGTTATCCAAAGAAAAGTATTTCATTAAGGTTTTCAAACCTAAACTTAACAATCACTAACGCCACCATTTTGCCGCATGACGTTTCATTTTGTGTGCTGTGTATACGTCTTACCCGTTACTAAGTAACGTCGCGACGTAACGCCATTTTGTTATTGTACTATTCCCCTGATGAGTTATAAACGAAACCGGTTGGGAATAATATTATTTACTGTGTTTTCCGTGTGATGTCATTATATATATATATACAGTAGAACTTCGATGGCTCGAACACCTTTGGGACCATGGAAATCTGTTCGAGACAGGGGTAGTTCGAGCCACTGAGGACTAATGCATAACGATATACTTAAGGACATCTATTTCTGTGTTCTATAATGAAAAAATGTATGCTGTGTGTACTCATTAGAATCGCCTCATCGAGGCGATTCTAATGAGTACACACAGCATACATTTGCACGATAAAAGACTGAAATCTTCTTAATTATCCTCAACTATTTCTTATGTGGAGGATTTCGCTAGGGGCTCAAGAATGGGTTCGACACATCCATGGTAAACGAGCCATCGGTGTTCGAGCCATCGAAGTTCTACTGTATATATTATGTAAATATAACCTCATAAAAAAGACAACCTTACAATCTAAATCGTTTGCTCACAAAAGCGAAATTCACGTCAAACACTACTCCAAAAATTGCAAAATGCAATAAACCGACCTGCGGCCTCTGAATACATTTATTAGAAGGGAATTCAATTACATTTCAGTGTGGAACAAACTTTAAAATCCACGAGTGAATGTCATGAGACTTAAAAAATGGGGTTTACATAATGATAAGCAAAGGCTGCGGGGAGATTGGTGAAACTGGTAACTTATTGCGATAAAATGGTCACAGTACACAATCAGCAAATCCGTGACCCTAGGACAAGATGGTTAAGGCTAGCGAGCATATAGAAAATTGTGCCCATTCTTTCAACCCGAAATATAAGATTTTTCTCTTTAATAAGATGCATTTAGAGTACAACTTTAAGGCGGGCGAAAGAAAAGCTTTTTATCAACACTCTTAAGCCGAAGTTGAATAGAATCAGGCGATAGGGACACGGGCCATCAGGGTATTCACTGACCAGACATACTATGACGATACCGTTTTTAACAAGTGAAAACGTAACGTTACTAATGCCGAAAGTAACGCCGTAACATATTGTTGCTATGTAAATGTTTTACATCTAATTGCAAATTTCTTGCCCCAAATATATATGTGTGTTTGTGTGAATTCGGGTTTAACGTCGCTTTCAACAATTTTTCAGTCATATCACGACGGTGTCTGGTTGCGACAGGGAGCTCAATGCTCACTTTTATAGTGCTGCCTCACTGAAGTATCATGTCCCAGACACATTACATGATACCACACCCAGTCACATTGTCCTGACACTGGGTCGACCAGTCCTAGCTCTACCCCGTAAATCTGAGTGCCAAGCGAGGAGCAGCTAGTACCATTTTTATCGACTTTTACTCCCAGAACTTCAGTTAAATAAAGCAAATTCTTCTGATACCGAGGCCCCGTTTTTGGATTTACATCTATTGTAGATGGGTTTGTTTCGTGCAAAATTTATGATAAACGCGATGATTTTGATTTTGAGATTGTATTTTTTTTTTTTTTTTTTGGATGGTGATGTTCCTCGTCGCCATGGCGTTTATATTTCGCAATTAATTCGATTTGCTAGGGTGTGTAGTCATGTAACTGACTTCAACACTCGTAATAAATTATTGACGGCTAAACTTCTTAATCAGGGTTATCGGTACCATAAACTACGCAAAGCCTTTTCAAAATTTTATAGACGCCATTCTGATTTAATTTCAAAATTCAATATTGGACTTAAATCTCTTCTGCAACAAGGTCTATCGGAACCCGAATTTTATGGTGACTTAGTATATAAATTCAGAAAAATATATAACTGCAATGACTTTAGCACCCAATTTCGTAAAATCAATCTTCGATATAAAAAGATTGGGTACAACATGGATATTATACGACAGACTACATGCATGGTAACTAACCCAATCACGGTTGGCAACTTTGCTTCCCTCTTTAATTGCACGCCGGTGGGTCAGGCCTCAGATTCTATGACGGTTCCAACGTAAAGGCTTATTGAGAATTAGATCTAATTCAAGGTAATGTTGGTTGGTGCCTGATTCTCTGTCTCTGGTCGGCCCCATCGGAGTCTAACTGTTGGTTTTCTTTTGCTCCAGCATTTCAGTGGTTTCTTGCTGTTGAGTCCTCACCGTTGTCTCACCTCTGTGGTTCTTTGATTATTTGTGTTCACGGAGATGTTGCACTGACGAGTTAGGAGGCCTTCATGCGGACTGAACAAATTATTTGTCTAAATCGCGACGGAGTTAAGGGCGAGGATTGTGGCCACGTAAAATCGATATAAGCCCCACCCCCCGCCAGTTGAAATCTTTCCACTGACCGTTCCAAGGCGGTTCTTCTGTGGCGATTTATTTATGTTGTTGTTTGTTACATACTGTGTGTATCACTTGTGTCTTTTTATTTTGGATGGCCATATGGCCATTTTTGTGGGAAAGTAACTGTCCTTATGGCCTTCCTTTGTTTAGGTTTCCATTATGGTCTGGTCGCTTAATGTTTGTGTTTCTTTCCCTTTGGTGTCTTTGATGGGTGGAGTAAGTTAATTGTATCGATTCCTGATCTTTGTTTTACTTCTACTTTGGTATGTCGCGGCCCGGGATCGAACCCGTGACCTCCCGTTCCCCGGAGCGGACACTACCAACTGAGCACTCGGGACCGGTATATATATATTTTCAAAGCTTCCATTGCAGTTTTGCTGTTTTGACAGATTTTCAAGAAGACAAACATTTACATGTACATGGCCATGATTAAGTTCCAAATAATGTGAATATTCCACAATACTGGTTTCAAATACTTTGATAAACAAGATAAAGTTCAGATGCACAACAATTTTTTGGCAATTTTTCGGGGAATTGTCCGGGAAATGAGTAGTAGTGGTGCGTTATTCCTAATATCTCCACTGGGTGGTCAGAAATTAATAAAATTAGTATCAAATAAATTTTAAGCTCCATTCTAAAATAATATTAAAATTTATATTTCATTTTTAACATTTTAGGGTCCATTTCTAAAGTTAATTTGTCCGGGAAATTCCCCGATTGTGACCTGGAAGTTGGGGTAGTGGTGCGTAAACCCTAATATCGCGTCTTCGGGTGGTCGGAAATGAATAAATATTAGTATCAAATAAAAATTTTAGCTCCATTCTAAAAGATTATTAAAAATTATTTTTCATTTTTGATATTTTAGGGGTCGTTTTTTTTTAAGTTGATTTATCCGGGAAATTCCCGGATTGTGTCTTGGATGTGCAAACAATGTAGACCCAAATGATCAGACGCTGCAAAACGTGGCGTCTGATCTGGGCCGCAAAATGCGGCATCTGATCTGGGTCTACACTGTTTGCTTAAACAACGAGGACATTTAACTGCATCCATTTCTTGCTGGCGATGAATTAGGTGTACGGACTTTGAGTGATTTTACGGACCATTATGATCAGACGCTGCAAAACTTGGCGTTTGATCTGGGCCACAAAATGCGGCACCTGATCTGGTTCTACACTGTTTGCTTAAACAACGACGAAATTGAGCCGCATCCATTTCTTGCTGGCGATGAATTAGGTGTACGGACTTTGAGCGATTGTACGGGCCATTAATTTTCTAACGAGAGTAAACATGTGTTAAGTTAATTGCTTTAACTCATTATACGTTGATGTGTGCTGCATTCCTGGATTGAAATAGTAGAAAGTGACTTCCACAAAAGTTGTGTCCAGTTGATATTTTGAATGAATGCTGTTATTTTGTTTGTTTGAATTGAGATTAACATCACCGTCAACACTATTTTGGTCATTTTGAAGACGTTGCATTCCAATTTTGTAACGTTACGTTACGAGATATAGATATGCCTTCCCTTGTAAAATCGTAAAAGATTATAGTCTGGTGCTTCTGCAAAAATGCCTAAGTGTATTGAGAACATGATTTGTTGTGATAATCGTAAGTAAAAAATTTGGTTTCATGGAATATGTTTAGGTCTGAATTCATCATCAAATCAATGGCAGTGTCCGTCTTGTGAGCAGCAACATGTGTGACATCACTGAAAGCCGTGTGATGAAAACCCATGTAAATCCAAGTTTATACAGAGAAAAGTAGGATTTACACGGGGTGTGCATTCTTTCTTTCGTTTTCACAAGTCAATATATTAAGGAAAACGAACCAATACCCCCAACATCCGGGACACAATCCTCGTTGTGGGTACTCATTAGAACTGCCTCAATGAGGTCTATAAAAAGATTTTTAGCTCACCAGAGCCGAAGGCTCCGGGGGAGCTTATAGGATAGGCAGTTGTCCGGCGTCGTCGTCGTCGTTGTCGTCGTCGTCGTCTGACGTCAACACTTTCAAACATCTTCTTCTCTAAAGCCACTGGACCGATTCAGCCCAAATTTTATCTGTAGCATCCTTGGGCTGGGGGATTGAAAGTTTGTGTTTTTTTTATGAAAATCGGCCCATTAGTTTGGTTGCTATGGCAACTTAGAGTTTCCATAGACTTATAATGGGGAAAATTGAAAAATGGCATTTACTGCCAAGTCATTGCAGATATTTGGACAAAACTTTTATAGAAATGTTTCTTGAGTAAAATTCTTTCAGCCATATGCTTTTATGCCAACCTTAGGGTCCCCCAGGTTGTGCCGGGGCCATGCCCCACCCCCTCCACTTCATAAAAGGCCATATATCTCAGAAACCATTCAGATCCCGACCCCTAAACCATATATATTCTTGTTCCTATTGATAAGACGCATTTAGTAACACCAACCTTGGGGTCCTCAGGGATGCGCCGGGGTCATGCCCCACCCCCTCCACTTAATAAAAGGCCTAATATCTCGGAAACCATTCAGATCCCCACCCCTAAACCATATATATTCTTGTTCCTTATGATAAGACCCATTCAGTGACATCAACCTGGAAGTCCCCTGGATGCGCCGGGGCCATGCCCCACCCCCTCCATTTCATAAAAGGCCCAATATCTCGTAAACCTTACAGATCCCCGCCCCTAAACCATATATATGCGTGCTTCTTATGATAAGACACATTCATTGACACCAACCTGGGGGTCCTCAGAGATGCGCTGGGGCCTTGCCCCACCCCTCCACTTCACGAAAGGCCCAATATCTCGGAAACCATTCAGATTCCCACCCCTAAACCATATATATTCTTGTTCCTTTTGATAAGACCCATTCAGTGACATCAACCTGGGAGTCCCCTGGATGCACCGGGGCCATGCCCCACCCCCTCCATTTGATAAAAGGCCCAATATCTCGGAAACCTTACAGATCCCCGCCCATAAACCATATATATGCTTGCTTCTTATGATAAGACACATTCATTGACACCAACCTGGGGGTCCTCAGAGACGCGCTGGGGCCTTGCCCCACCCCTCCACTTCAAAAAAGGCCATATATTTCAGAAACTGTTCAGATCCCCACCCCTAAACCATATATATTCTTGTTCATTATGATAAGACGCATTCAGTAACACCAACCTGGGGGTTCCCAGGGATATGCTGGGGCCATGCCCCACCCCCTCCATTTCATAATATCACAATATCTCGGAAACCCTACAGATGGCCACCCCTTAACCATATATAGTCTTGTTCCTTATGATAAGACACATTCATTGACACCAACCTGGGAGTCTCCCTGGGCCTTGCCCCACCCCTCCACTTCACATAAGGCCTTATATCTCAGAGAATGTTCTTAGCCCCACCCTAAACCATATATATTCATCTTTCTTATGATAAGACGCATTCAGTGACACCAGCTTGGGAGTCCCCGGGGCACGCCCAGGCCATGCCACACCGCTTTACTTCATTAAAAGCCATATATATCAGAAATAGTTCACATCCCCACCCCTAAACCATATACTTGTTCCTTATGATAAGACTCGTTCAATCACACCAACCTGGAGGTCTCTTTGTGCTGAGGCAATGTGCCCCGCCCTTCCATTTCATAAAAGGCTTTATATTTCAGAAACCATTCAAATCCCCACCCCATAATCATATATGTTCTTGTTCCTTATTATTAGCACACCTACTGTAGCGGGGTCCGCAGGGGCCATTCCTATTTCATAAAAGGGCCTCAAATCTCTGAAACCGGTCAGATTCCCAGCACTGAACCATATATATACTTGGTCCTTATGATAAGACACATTTAGGGACAACAGTTTGGGCTTTCCTGGGATCAACAGGGCATGCCCCAACCCCTCAACTGTTAAAGAGGCCTTACAGATCCCCACTGCTAAACCATATATATTTTTGTTTCTTATGATAAGACGCATTTAGTGATACCAACCAGGGCTCCATTGGGTCCATGCCCCAGCCCCTCTACTTCATAAAAGGCCTAACTTTTCAGATGCTGAGTCCACATGGGTGCTCATTTGGACATGGGGGTTCATTTGGTGGATTAAAATGATATCATGTTAAAATACATGGCTGCCATTGGGCAGGATGGGCAGTGCCCACCTGAGCTCTGGTGAGCATAGTGGCCCATGGGCCTCTTGTTTTTAATATTCTTTTAGAATTGAGCTCAAAATTTTAGCAGATACAATTGTTATCAATTAGTGATCTCCACAAACCGAGATAATATGAAAATGCACAACTACCCTAACATCCAGAACACAATGCGATAATTTCCCGGACAAACTAACTTCAAAATTGGACTCCTAAAATGTTAAAAATGAAAAATATTTTTAGTAATCTTTTAGAAGGGAGCTAAAACATTTATTTGATACTAATGTTTATTAATTTCTGACCATCCGAAGTCGAGATATTAGGGTTAACGCACCACTGCCCCAACATCCAGGTCAGAATCCGGAAATTTCCCGGACAGATTAACTTCAGAAATGGACCCTTAGAACTGCCTCAATGAGGCGTATTTTTTTTTAATATTCTTTTAGAATTGAGCTTAAAATTTTAGCAGATACAATTGTTATCAATAAGTGATCTCCACAAACCGAGATGTTATGAAAATGCACAACTACCCCAACATCCAGAACACAATCCGATAATTTCCCGGACAAACTAACTTCAAAATTGGACTCCTAAAATGTTAAAAATGAAACATATTTTTGGTTATGTTTTAGAATGGAGCTAAAACATTTATTTGATACTAATTTTTATTAATTTCTGACCACCCGAAGTCGAGATATTATGGTTAACGCACCACTGCCCCAACATCCAGGTCACAATCCGGGACAAATTAACATTCCCGGACAAATTAACTTCAGAAATGGACCCTTAGAACTGCCTCAATGAGGTGTATCAAAATATTTTTTAATATTATTTTAAAATTGAGCTTAAAATTTTAGCAGATACAATTGTTATCAATTAGTGATCTCCACAAACCGAGATATGAAAATGCACAACTACCCCATCATCCAGAACACAATCTTGGAATTTCCCGGACAAATTAACTTCAGTAATGGACCCTTAAATGTTAAAAATGAAAAAATAACTTTTAATAATCCTTTAGAATGGAGCTAAAACATTTATTTGATACTATTTTTTATTTATTTCTGACCACCAGAAGCCGAGTCGAGATATTCGGGTTAACGCACCACTGGTCTAACATCCAGGTCACAATCCGGGAATTTTCCGTACAAATTAACTTCAGAAATGGACCCTTAAAATGTTAAAATTGAAAAATAATTTTTAATAATCTTTTATTTTTAGCTTGGCTGTTGTCGCCGTCATGCAAAAACTTGGGCATTTTGTAATATCTCTGTCATTACTGAACATATTTACTTGAAACTCGGACTAGTTGTTCATTATGAAACGGGGAACTCATACCCGTAGGTGAGGTAACCCTCAAAATATTTTTCGCACAGTTATGCCCCTTTTTCGCCTTAGAATTTTTTTCGTCGTCTGCGTTATCTTGGTGCAAAACCTTGGACATTTTGTAATATCTCTGTCATTACTAAACATATTTACTTGAAACTCGGACTCGTTGTTCATTATGAAAAGGGGAACTCATACCAATAGGTGAGGTAACCCACAAAATATCTTTGGCACAGTTATGCCCCTTTTTCGACTTAGAAATTTTGTTTAAAAATTGTTTCACTGCGATTTCTCAAGAACTGATGGATGAATACTGATCATGTTTGGTATTTAGCATAATTTGGAGGGTCGCCATTGCAGAAAGGAATTTGGTGACCTTGACCTAATTTTAAAGGTCACCATGGAACTCTATCTTACTTATTCTGCCTGTCTGACACACAACTGTGGAGAAGTATTTTAACCCTCATAATTATGGCACTTCCAGTTTAAGTTTTGTAAGTAGTTCTGTTGCTTTATAATCAAACATGTCCTATATATTTCTAAAAGAAAATGCAGCCGAGCGTTGGCATCCGCATGCGGTGCTCTTGTTGGCTAACCAGTTTCATGACATTAGTCAATTTTCAAGCCTTTTTATACCCCCGGCATACGAAGTATACTATGGGGGGTATATAGGTTTCGTCCTGCCGTTCGTTCGTTCGTCCGTCCGTGTGCCCGTCCGTCCTTCCGTCTGTCCGTCCGTTAACATTTTGGTTAACGTTTTGCGTCAAAGTTTCTAAGAAATTGTATCTTCTGAACCCTTTGATAGATTTAGTTGATACTAACACTGAAGTTACATACTGGTCCAAAGATTTTACTGATGCATGTCCCACCCCCAAAAGTGACCTTGAGGTCAAGGTCACAGACCTAGAAATTTTACATTTGGTCAAAGTTTTGCGTCAAAGTTTCTAAGAGATTGTAACTTCTGAACCCTTTGATAGATTTAGTTGATACTTACACTGAAGTTACATACTGGTCCAACGATTTCATTGATGCATGTCCCACCCCCCACAGGGACCTTGAGGTCAAGGTAACAGACTGAGAAATTTTACATTTGGTTAAAGTTTTATGACAAAGTTTATAGATGCCTGTATGTTCTTAACTCTAAGACAAATTCAGTATACACTTGCATCAATGTACCAGTCAAAACATTTGATGTATGTCCCTTCCCCAACCCATGGTGACACTGACCTCAAGGTCACGGACTTAGAAATTTTACATTTGGTTCAAGTTTTATGACAAAGTTTATAGATCCCTGTATGTTCTAAACTCTAAGACAAATTCAATTGATGCTTGCATCGATGTTACATACCAGTCCAAAGATTTCATTGATGCATACCCCACACTGCTGCTTCAGTAACATTGATACCCCCACCCCTTCAGTAACTTTGATGCCCTCAGTCCCTTCGTCCATTTAGAAATTTTATGTTTGGTTTAGCTTTTACAAGCACATTTATAGATTCTTATAGCTTCTTGACAACTTCATTCATATTACATACAAGCTCAAAAGAGATATCAGAGTATGGCGCTAGCCGGGGGTATACGTGACCCACTGGTCACTTTCTCTAGTTTAAATTGTAAATGGTTTCTCCACTATCTACAACCTTTTATGTTGAATTAATTTCTGGTTTATATTGTTGTATAAAATACTTTTCTTTTTTCTTTTCTTTCAGTTATGCTACCTGTTTTCATCTCATAGAATGGAAACATGAAATATTTCGGATCTTGTTTCGAACAAGAAGCAATGTGTTCACTAGGGGGTATCATTCTCAATTTTTCATTTCTTATGTGCTGGTTATGTACGGTCGTTTTTCTGAAGTTGTTTGTTTCTCCAATGTAATATTTGTTAATCCCCTGCATTCAATAACATAAATGACATTTTTAACGGTACACCACATGTCACAGTAAAGATTTTGCCGTTGAAGCTATATGTCGACCTCTTATATATTTATACAACCCATATCTGGATTCGTTGCATTTTGTTACTTTTGCTATGCTTGTTTGTTTGAAAATTTAGCTTTTGTTAATAGTTTCTTTAAATTTGGAGATGGACGCTAGCTTTTTAAAAATGTTTTACTTCGAAAAATGGATTTTAACCTGTCATCTCTCAGAAGGTATGATATATTTTGGTAAACCTCTTGGTTGTGAGGTTTGAAATTTGATACGTATTGTATTAAATTATTATCTTTGCTTTTTTCGGGTGCGTGTAGAAGTGTCTCTTTGCTAAAAATGAAGGCAGTGATCAGTAATCGATTCATTAACCCACAAATGCATCAAATACACCAAAAGGAAAGAAAAACAAACATGAAACAACAGACCCTAATAGAAACACATCAATAGCGGAAAGCCAAAAGGACAGTTACTTTCCCACAAAATGGCCAATAGGCTATCCAAACTAAAATATAAGCAACACAAACACCCAAAGACAAGCCATAACAAAAACAAGTTGGCTTCTTTAAAAAGAATCCAAAGGAAAGGTCTGCTGCTGTCTAGTCAGCAGAATGAACAGAGAATGGGTACAATTGTAATGATAATACTAATAAACATAAGAATAATAATATTCGTGCGTAATGTTTGTCTTTTGCAGACTTGACCAACCCTTAACTATTCGCTTTAGAACCTCAGAAATACCAGTGTCAGTTGGTGAATCGCTTTTATTTTTCAATAGCAGTCATACTTACAACTAAGATGAGAAATTCTTCTAAAGTTGTATAATTTGCATTTCCTGTTTTTAAACTTCGTTTTAGCTGAGACCTCAAAACAAATCAGTGGGTAGAATTGGCAACTACATCAATAGCTGCCATACGTCTTGCCAGCGAAATGCAAGGAAAAAATAGAGAAAGTGGCCACGGGGTCATGGTTACCATCGGCAGATGCAACCATGTATTGCAAAGCACAATTTTTTAAGTTTAAGACTTTGATCTCAATGTCTAAATAGCAAGTTTTTGACCTTGATCTGCTGACAGCAGTATCTTTTCTGCACACATTAAAGTGTCTACATATCAACCCTTATCGTAGGTTGAAAACCACAATACAAAAACTTTAACATGACTATCTCAATCAAAGTTCAAAGTGTGCGATCTTGGCAGCAGAAGTCAAATCAGTGTGACTGTACTTTGTCAGCTGTCAAGTAATACCACATATTAATTTCCAATAACATAAAAGATAGAGATCAAGTGTTTTATATAAACAAGTAACATGAATATTACGCAAAGTTCTGTCACTGTTACCTTTACCTTCTGTGTCAGCTGGAGCAGCAGCCACTTGACTGTAACTATACATTATCTGCTGTTAATTATAATATATCGTACAAAACCCCAATCAACACGATGAATGCCAAAACTATACAATGACCATTCAATTTATGCTATCAGCAGCAGCAGCATTAGGCATTATAAGTTCACACTGCAAAGTTACAGGAAAAAATAAATCTGGAAATTACCAATATCGCTATATATTCTAATCTCTGGCGCTAGACAAACCCTGGCACTTGACTCAGGAGTGTGACCGACTCATGTTTAAGGCAATGCCAAAGAAACACGATATACCAAATAAAAATATATTAGACGAGATTAGAATTAAAGCAAAAGTTTGAAGTTAAGTGTTGACGGACGTCCACGCGTTGTCACCAGACAGTCAATATGTGACTTTTCGTAGACAGCACCGATCGTTTTGTGTCACTTTTTTGTGTGGCAACCACATAAAAAAGTTCTGAATAGTTAGATCCTTTGGAAGCAAAGAATACACCAAGTAAACGAAAATAGCAGACTCGGTTTTATTGAGTCTGTACACATGACCAGTAGCTCTTTGTTCTCGTGAAATGAGCGTTAAATTGATAGAATGTATGACGGAAAAAACTGCAAGTGACTGTATCGCAATAATTCTATAGAAACCAGTTAACAATCATTTCTTGGGCCAAGACAGACAGAAGGACAAACAGATGTAAGAAAAACAGACACCGTACGAAAACTACATACAGCTCAACATTCTTCTGATGCCGGGGGAAATTATCAAAATATTCCTAGCGGTTTGAAAATTATATGGCCATCACCAGCTTGTGAAAAATTTACCTCGGCGAGGCTATTTATATAAAAAATATTGCATTAAACAAATTGGTAAGGTCATGCCAATATACATCTTCATGCCAAAAATATTGAAATATACCTTGCGGATAATATATCTATAATCAGTTTGTTATTATTTTACCCCGGAGAGGCTATCAATATCAAAAAATTTCGCATTAAACAATATGATTAATTAGATCTTGTCAATATATATCTACCTGCAAAAACTTATCAAAATATTTCTTGCGGGTTGAAAGTTTTAATGTCTATGTCTGATAGTGAAATTTTTGCCTCGGCGAAGCGAATTATAAAGATATCAGCCTTAAGGCAAACTCATTTGTTTGGTCTTGTCAATCTCTCTGTATACTAAAACTTAACAAAACTAGAATCGCGCAGTCGATGGCACACCATCGCATATCCCCACGCCACTACATAATCTACTCATCATGCCGTTCGCTTTGATATGTTACACGACCATGTTCTGGAAATTTTGATTTTTGAACCCCGCGGGCCCCAACCCCTGGGTCCACCCCTAGGGGTGTGATCGAAATTCCGAAAATGTCATGCACTCCCCAGACCAAAGATCTATCAGTTCCCAAAGTTTCTATCTATAACCGTCTAGGAGGAGTTACCCGTTAAGACGGACGGACAGACAGACAGACGTACGTACGGGCGGGCGGACGGATGAACGGGCGACGAATACAATCACAATAGCCCCAGTTTTTCTTTGAAAAAACGTGGGGATAATATTTCTACTGTTGCCTTGGCCAGGCTTCTTGTGAAGAAATCAGGCATTATGATGAGGCCTGATTGGTCACTGATGAGGTCTAATTGGTCACTGATGAGGCCTAATTGGTCGAAACTAGCTAGTCTGGCACAGAAAACATGTTCATTCCATATTTTCCAGTTCTGTGGTGTATTCCTTGCTTCCAAAGGATAACCCTTTCAAGAACATATTAGACGGTCTTGTCAATATACATCTGTTTGCCAAATCTTATCAAAATAAAACTTATACGAGGGTTGTCCCAATATATCGTACACAACGTCTATAACTGTTCTTATAATCGGCGGAATTTAATGAAATTTTAAGACAATTGTGGCATAATTATCCTCTCTTGATATGCTAAATTTCAAGCTTATATGTTTGGCAACATAGAAATTATAGCCTATTTACTAACTAGGGTCAGGCCGAGCGACCCAGGTCTACGTCGTAAAACGACATCGCGCACTTCAACGTTAGCGTCACTCCTTTTCGAAATACTCCCCATTATGGTTAATGCACTTTTCATAGCGATGTAACCACTTATCATAGATAAATCTTTGTTCAGTACACGATGAACAGAAGTTTTACTCAGTCCCAGTTTTTCACCAACTTCGCGCACGGTCTGTCTCCTGTCGCCCCTGATCACGTCGTTAACGTCATCCACGGCCGATGCATTAATTTCCAGTGGTCATCCTGATTTTCCGGTCAAACTGTCTGTCCACCCATTTTCAAAGTAGAAGTAAAACAAAGATCAGGAATCGATACAATTAACTTACTCCACCCATCAAAGACACCAAAGGGAAAGAAACACAAACATTAAGCGACCAGACAATAATGGAAACCTTAAACAAAGGAAGGCCATAAGGACAGTTACTTTCCCACAAAATGGCCATATGGCCATCCAAAATAAAAAGACACAAGTGATACACACAGTAAGTAACAAACAACAACATAAATAAACCGCCACAGAAGAACCGCCTTGGAACGGTCAGTGGAAAGATTTCCACTGGGGGGCTTAAATCGATTTTACGTGGCCACAATCCTCGCCCTTACTTCCGTCGCGATTTAGACAAATAATTTGTTCAGTCCGCATGAAGGCCTCCTAACTCGTCAGTGCAACATCTCCGTGAACACAAATAATCAAAGAACCACAGAGGTGAGACAACGGTGAGGACTCGACAGCAAGAAACCACTGAAATGCTGGAGCAAAAGAAAACCAACAGTTAGACTCCGATGGGCCCGACCAGAGACAGAGCATCAGGCACCACCTTACATTACCTCGAATTAGATCTCTCTAATTCTCAATAAGCCTTTACGTTGGAACCGTCATAGAATTTGAGGCCTGACCCACCGGCGTGCAATTATAGAGGGAAGCAAAGTTGCCAACCGTGATTGGGTTAACTACCATGCATGCAATCTGTCGTATAACATCCATATTGTACCCAATCTTTTTATATCGAAGAATGATTTTACGAAATTGGGTGCTGAAGTCATTGCGGTTATGTATTTTTCTGAATTTATATACAGTAGAACTTCGATGGCTCGAACACCGATGGCTCCTTTACCATGCCTGAGTCGAACCATTTCTCGTGTCTCTAGCGAAATCCTCTACATAAGAAATAGTGGAGGATAATTAAGGAGATTTTAGTCTTTTATCTTGCAAATGTATGCTGTGTGTACTCATTAGAATGGCCTCGATGAGGCGATTCTAATGAGTACACACAGCATACATTTTCATTACAGAACTCCAGAAAAATGTCTAAAAGTATCTCGTTATGCCTCCTGACAGTTAGCTCAGTGGCTGGAACTACCCCTGTCTCGAACAGATTTTCGAGGTCCCAAAGGTGTTCGAGCCATTGAAGTTCGACTGTACTAAGTCACCATAAAATTCGGGTTCCGATAGACCTTGTTGCAGAAGAGATTTAAGTCAAATATTGAATTTTGAAATTAAATCAGACTGGCGTCTATAAAATTTTGAAAAGGCTTTGCGTAGTTTATGGTACCGATAACCCTGATTAAGTAGTTTAGCCGTTAATAATTTATTACGAGATTGTGCCATTTGTAAACAAGTGACCGAGACACATGCCGATAATCCTCTGTTAATTGCAGCTTCTTTTGAGTCTCTACTGGTGTTATACCAAGATCAAAACAGAATTTAATCACATTTCGGAGGGCCGCGTCCTTGTCTGACGTCGCCATTTTTACGCGATTTTCTTCCGGGGGCTTCTTCACCAAACACGCTGCAGATTTTGAAGTTTTGAAATTTCACATAATGACGTCAAGCGTATTCACGCGACATTGACTGAAACCGTTTGGCGCCAGCTTAATAAATGCAACATCTGTGTTTAAATTAGTCTCGAACGGAGTTGTTAAAATTAACGTTGACTTTGACCTGGGCCGCGACACCTTACCTCTGTTATAATAATGTAGTATAAATATGAAAAAAATAGAGTCAGCGTCAACTAACTCGCATTACTAAAGTCGAAAATGATTGTTTCATGAATGTAGAAAATTTCATTTACTTGTTACGCCGCATTCGGGAGAAAATGCATTTGTCCACGATATTTTTGGACAACCCTTGTACATACCTGCAATCAGTTTGTGAATATTTTGCCTTGGCAATGCCATAGATGTAAAGAAATCAGGCATTAAACAACATTGTTTACTATATCTTATCAATATATATATATATATGTTTGCCGAAAAATTGTATAAAATATCTCTAACGGTTTGAAATTTTTACGGCGGTGCAAGTTAGTGGAAAATTGCCTCGAAGAGGCTATTTATAAAGAAATCAAGCATTAGACAATCTCACTGGTAAGGTTTTGTCAATATGTATCTGCTTTAATTTTCTGAAAATGTTGCCTCGGTCAGGCCAGAAATCTGGAATAAGACTGCTGGTGGTGCTGCTTGACGTAGCCTTGAAGCTGCCTTCTTGGTTCTGGCTGGGGGCTGGACTGCGCAGATCCTAACATCAAACGACAAACGACACTCTGGTGCTGAAGGCCTGTGGCCACCTCAGGAATCCCATGAAGACGGCATGACTTCAAGAAAGCCACAAGTGGATCTGGAAGTACTCTTTTATAAATCCAGACATGTTGTGATATCGATCTGGACTAGCTGCTCAAGAGCTGAACAGAGAATAATGATGATGACGACACTGCTACGATCGTTCGTTAAAGCTAAGGCATTTAACGTCTGCCAGGGTCGAGCGGACAGAACTCCATAGCTCCACAGCGAGACATAAGTTATTTGCTTCTGGGCTGCGAATCGCGACGGCAGTCTGTCCAACAAGAGTTAATCGCGCGTTGGACTGCCTGTGCCCTACCGAGTTAAGTGAAGCACTGCCAGTTTTAGAAATTTTAAATGCCAGTCTAAATTGAGACAAAATGTAGAGTAATCAGTGACAAATCGGTTGCAGATCGCGATTTCTCTACTGTGCTCGAGAGCAGAAAGTAGGCCAACGGTGCTGTCTTTTGGGACCGCGCGATTTTGGCCATCGGACTTAGGCTGCAAATGAAGCATGCCTTTGCAAGTTTCCATACAGAAACAAGCGGCTAGTGGTCCAGGAAGAAGACTTGTCGCAAAACAGAAATGGAGGCAATGCTCAGGAATCGATACAATTCACAGCTCCAAGTCCTATTCCCAACCAGCAGGCAGGATGAGTGTGCAATGATCCAGATGTTGGTACAAGCCCTCAGCATCTCCTACCGGCTTGACAATGCAGAAGTGCTGCTTGTAGAAACACCAAGTTCCTGGGAAGAACTCATCGATCCCCGCATCCGATGACCTCTACCCATACAAAATGCCGTTCTCTAAATGTGACTGTGGTCTAACGTGTACACGTACGTGCAACACACTTTACCATGCCTAGGCGCCCTCATTAACTTAGATACGAGCATTTAACAACAACCTTAGTCTGCTTGAGCAATCAAATTTATTTCCGCGCAGAGTACTTGTTACTATCATTTCGAGTAGTGGTTTTCAGTCACTGGATATCAGTATGTTACATGTAACTGCAATGAAAATTAGAAGTAAAACAAAGATCAGGAATCGATACAATTAACTTACTCCACCCATCAAAGACACCAAAGGGAAAGAAACACAGTTGGAATTACAGGGATAGACGTTTCCGAGCTGTCAATCAAGAGCGCTGTTTCATCCAATCGAAAAATCGATTTTATTTAGTGCCGCTGTGTTGGTCACTAACGGCCATTTTCTCCCACAAACAAAGACACGCGGTAGTGGGAAGGGCATTACAGGGTAGTGGGGTTGTGTGGGAAGTTTATTATTAGGACTGTCAAACAATTGTCATGTTGTCGTATTTAAATAAATATGTACATGTATATATGATGGCCCCGCCAATCGGGGCTTGAAGAAATAGATGGACTGCATGATGATTCCACGCAGAGCTGAAACCGACCCGCACACGACTACTGGTAAACCGCTTCGAAGATCTAAGCCTTCCCAGGAAAAGCGGTGCGAGTCGGCCCGTCAATGCTAATTAACCCTGTTGGTTTCATTGGGTGGCAGGGCTTGAGGTGTCATTTCATCTCAAGGTCGGGTAAAATTCCCACAAAATTGTAAACATCGTCTCCAAAATTACCTTTACAGTGTTGACGGGGACGTTAAACCTCAAATCAAACAAACAAACACGTATATGTGTATATACATGTACATAAAGAGTGCATAAGTGGCCGGTCTAACTGCCCCGGGCCTTTTGGCCTGGTCGTTGTGTCACTCGCTTTGTAACCCCAGGTCGTGGGTTCAGTCCCCGGTCGGGGCACTCGACTGGAGTTTTCTTAACAGATGTTTTCCTCTTACTACTACAATGGTGCCAGGTGCCACAATGATAACCGTTTGAGCCCAGGGGCGGGGCAGATTCAGCGGAGTCGAAAGAAGCTGGAAATGTGATATTATTACATAAGTATCGCCTAAACATTTGAAACAAATGTCTCTCTGTAGTATTGAGGAATGTAGTAGTATGACCACAATAAATATCCATATAGAGTGCATAACTGACTGGTCTGGTTGGTTCGGGCCTGGTGCTTGTATCGCTCGCTTTGTAACCCGAGTTTCGTGGGTTCAATCCCCGGTCGGGGCACTCGACTGGATTTTTATTTTTATTTACAGATTTTTCCCCTCAGACTGCAGTGCAGTCACAAATATTGTATGGTTGGTGTGCTGCGGGGCCAGCGTTGGGGCTTATGCGGGCAACAAGGACTGGGATCAGCCTGCGCATTTGCGCAGTCTGACTGGGGCCCTCGCAGATTGCAACTGCCCTTCTATAGTCTGCTGGCTTTTCAAATAGAGATGCGCTAAATCTCGTGTCTAAGTGAGTAATTAAGCAGACTGATGCGTTGGGTGTAAAGACTCATGTAGTATATGCTCATAGCATGATCTCTGGTCTAGAGGTTTATCAGTGGGCTGCTGGTCTACATTTGGCTGTCTGATTAGGGATTAGTAAATATAGAGTTAATGCGGATTGCATGAAAGGGTTAGTGTATATGATTGACACCACTCCCGGTCGCATTATATTGTACCCTCGGTGTTGAATTATTGTATAATGAAATGAGGAGCATATGCTTTATAATTAAGTTTTGATTGTTTGTTTGTTTGTTTGTTTGACACTGTAAAAGTCATTTTGGAGACGTTGCTTCACATTTTGTGGGACTTTTACCCAACACTGAGATGAAATGACATCTCAAGCCCTGCCGCCCAATGAAACCAATAAGGTTTATAAGCATGGACGGGCCGACTCGCACCGCATTGCTTATAATTAAGAAAACAAGTGTTTAATGTGCACAGGTACATGTGTGTGTGTGTGTGTGTGTGTGTGTGTGTGTGTGTGTGTTTTGTGGGATGTGTGCTTGTACAGTGAAGTTCCTATATTGGGACCACCTTATGGAATGCCCAGAAGTGGTCTTAAGACTACTTGCGAATGGTCCCTTAGGTGGTCTTTCACTAGAGCATACAAGATGTATAGGGGGTGCGAAGAAAATACATGTACAGGGTGTCCAAAAAGTAAGTTAACAGTTTTGACGAGATTTTAATACATCATAACGTTGTGAAAGCGGTATAAAATTTCTCACAGACAAAGCATATATCCTTAAGTTTTTTCTTATAAAATTTCATACAAATCCATTAAAGCATAAAAAAATAACAAACAATAAACAAAAAATACCAAATTTGTCCAGTGACGTCAATTTAGTAATTTATGACGTTTTCCAGATGCCGCCCCTTTCGACGAGTGTTAAGTTGGTTCCTTATTCCTTATTCCTTATTCCTTATTCCTTGTTCCTTATTCCTTATTCCTTATTCCTTGTTCCTTATTCCTTATTCCTTGTTCCTTATTCCTTATTCCTTATTCCTTATTCGATTTTCAACTTCATAGTACTTTGCCACGCGGTGTAACAGAACATTTGCGTATGTCCTAATCATCATCATTTTTACTTCTAAGCATGATGGTATAGGTTTCGAAATCCAGCAGGTATCAACGGCGAATAAGGAATAAGGAACAAATCCAAATTTTCCTTATTCCTTATTCGATTTTCAACTTCACAGTACTTTGCCACGCGGTGTAACAGAACATTTGCGTATGTCCTAATCATCATCATTTTTACTTCTAAGCATGATGGTATAGGTTTCAAAATCCAGCAGATATAAACTGCGAATAAGGAATAAGGAACAAATCCAAATTTTCCTTATTCCTTATTCGATTTTCAACTTCATAGTACTTTGCCACGCGGTGTAACAGGACATTTGCGTATGTCCTAATCATCATCATTTTTACTTCTAAGCATGATGGTATAGGTTTCGAAATCCAGCAAGTATCAACTGCGAATAAGGAATAAGGAACAAATCCAAATTTTCCTTATTCCTTATTCGATTTTCAACTTCATAGTACTTTGCCACGCGGTGTAACAGAACATTTGCGTATGTCCTAATCATCATCATTTTTACTTCTAAGCATGATGGTATAGGTTTCGAAATCCAGCAGGTATCAACGGCGAATAAGGAATAAGGCACAAATCCAAATTTTCCTTATTCCTTATTCGATTTTCAACTTCACAGTACTTTGCCACGCGGTGTAACAGAACATTTGCGTATGTCCTAATCATCATCATTTTTACTTCTAAGCATGATGGTATAGGTTTCAAAATCCAGCAGATATAAACTGCGAATAAGGAATAAGGAACAAATCCAAATTTTCCTTATTCCTTATTCGATTTTCAACTTCATAGTACTTTGCCACGCGGTGTAACAGGACATTTGCGTATGTCCTAATCATCATCATTTTTACTTCTAAGCATGATGGTATAGGTTTCGAAATCCAGCAAGTATCAACTGCGAATAAGGAATAAGGAACAAATCCAAATTTTCCTTATTCCTTATTCGATTTTCAACTTCATAGTACTTTGCCACGCGGTGTAACAGAACATTTGCGTATGTCCTAATCATCATCATTTTTACTTCTAAGCATGATGGTATAGGTTTCGAAATCCAGCAGGTATCAACGGCGAATAAGGAATAAGGAACAAATCCAAATTTTCCTTATTCCTTATTCGATTTTCAACTTCACAGCACTTTGCCACGCGGTGTAACAGAACATTTGCGTATGTCCTAATCATCATCATTTTTACTTCTAAGCATGATGGTATAGGTTTCGAAATCCAGCAGATATAAACTGCGAATAAGGAATAAGGAACAAATCCAAATTTTCCTTATTCCTTATTCGATTTTCAACCTCATAGTACTTTGCCACGCAGTGTAACAGGACATTTGCGTATGTCCTAATCATCATCATTTTTACTTCTAAGCATGATGGTATAGGTTTTGAAATCCAGCAAGTATCAACTGCGAATAAGGAATACGGAACAAATCCAAATTTTCCTTATTCCTTATTCGATTTTCAACTTCATAGTACTTTGCCACGCGGTGTAACAGAACATTTGCGTATGTCCTAATCATCATCATTTTTACTTCTAAGCATGATGGTATAGGTTTCGAAATCCAGCAGGTATCAACGGCGAATAAGGAATAAGGAACAAATCCAAATTTTCCTTATTCGTTATTCGATTTTCAACTTCACAGTACTTTGCCACGCGGTGTAACAGAACATTTGCGTATGTCCTAATCATCATCATTTTTACTTCTAAGCATGATGGTATAGGTTTCAAAATCCAGCAGATATAAACTGCGAATAAGGAATAAGGAACAAATCCAAATTTTCCTTATTCCTTTTTCGATTTTCAACTTCATAGTACTTTGCCACGCGGTGTAACAGAACATTTGCGTATGTCCTAATCATCATCATTTTTACTTCTAAGCATGATGGTATAGGTTTCGAAATCCAGCAGGTATCAACGGCGAATAAGGAATAAGGAACAAATCCAAATTTTCCTTATTCCTTATTCGATTTTCAACTTCATAGTACTTTGCCACGCGGTGTAACAGAACATTTGCGTATGTCCTAATCATCATCATTTTTACTTCTAAGCATAATGGTATAGGTTTCAAAATCCAGCAGATATAAACTGCGAATAAGGAATAAGGAACAAATCCAAATTTTCCTTATTACTTATTCGATTTTCAACTTCATAGTACTTTGCCACGCGGTGTAACAGGATATTTGCGTATGTCCTAATCATCATCATTTTTACTTCTAAGCATGATGGTATAGGTTTCTAAATCCAGCAAGTATCAACTGCGAATAAGGAATAAGGAACAAATCCAAATGTTCCTTACTCCTTATTCGATATTCAACTTCATAGTACTTTGCCACGCGGTGTAACAGAACATTTGCGTATGTCCTAATCATCATCATTTTTACTTCTAAGCATGATGGTATAGGTTTCGAAATCCAGCAGGTATCAACGGCGAATAAGGAATAAGGAACAAATCCAAATTTTCCTTATTCCTTATTCGATTTTCAACTTCACAGTACTTTGCCACGCGGTGTAACAGAACATTTGCGTATGACCTAATCATCATCATTTTTACTTCTAAGCATGATGGTATAGGTTTCAAAATCCAGCAGATATAAACTGCGAATAAGGAATAAGGAACAAATCCAAATTTTCCTTATTCCTTATTCGATTTTCAACTTCATAGTACTTTGCCTCGCGGTGTAACAGGTCATTTGCGTATGTCCTAATCATCATCATTTTTACTTCTAAGCATGATGGTATAGGTTTCGAAATCCAGCAGGTATCAACGGCGAATAAGGAATAAGGAACAAATCCAAATTTTCCTTATTCCTTATTCGATTTTCAACTTCACAGTACTTTGCCACGCGGTGTAACAGAACATTTGCGTATGTCCTAATCATCATCATTTTTACTTCTAAGCATAATGGTATAGGTTTCAAAATCCAGCAGATATAAACTGCGAATAAGGAATAAGGAACAAATCCAAATTTTCCTTATTCCTTATTCGATTTTCAACTTCATAGTACTTTGCCACGCGGTGTAACAGAACATTTGCGTATGTCCTAATCATCATCATTTTTACTTCTAAGCATGATGGTATAGGTTTCAAAATCCAGCAGGTATCAACGGCGAATAAGGAATAAGGAACAAATCCAAATTTTCCTTATTCCTTATTCGATTTTCAACTTCATAGTACTTTGCCACGCGGTGTAACAGGACAATTGCGTATGTCCTAATCATCATCATTTTTACTTCTAAGCATGATGGTATAGGTTTCGAAATCCAGCAAGTATCAACTGCGAATAAGGAATAAGGAACAAATCCAAATTTTCCTTATTCCTTATTCGATTTTCAACTTCATAGTACTTTGCCACGCGGTGTAACAGAACATTTGCGTATGTCCTAATCATCATCATTTTTACTTCTAAGCATGATGGTATAGGTTTCGAAATCCAGCAGGTATCAACTGCGAATAAGGAATAAGGAACAAATCCAAATTTTCCTTATTCCTTATTCGATTTTCAACTTCAAAGTACTTTGCCACGCGGTGTAACAGAACATTTGCGTATGTCCTAATCATCATCATTTTTACTTCTAAGCATGATGGTATAGGTTTCAAAATCCAGCAGATATTAACTGCGAATAAGGAATAAGGAACAAATCCAAATTTTCCTTATTCCTTATTCGATTTTCAACTTCATAGTACTTTGCCACGCGGTGTAACAGAACATTTGCGTATGTCCTAATCATCATCATTTTTATTTCTAAGCATGATGGTATAGGTTTCAAAATCCAGCAGATATAAACTGCGAATAAGGAATAAGGAACAAATCCAAATTTTCCTTATTCCTTATTCGATTTTCAACTTCACAGTACTTTGCCACGCGGTGTAACAGAACATTTGCGTATGTCCTAATCATCATCATTTTTACTTCTAAGCATGATGGTAAAGGTTTCAAAATCCAGCAGATATAAACTGCGAATAAGGAATAAGGAACAAATCCATATTTTCCTTATTCCTTATTCGATTTTCAACTTCATAGTACTTTGCCACGCGGTGTAACAGGACATTTGCGTATGTCCTAATTATCATCATTTTTACTTCTAAGCATGATGGTATAGGTTTCGAAATCCAGCAAGTATCAACTGCGAATAAGGAATAAGGAACAAATCCAAATTTTCCTTATTCCTTATTCGATTTTCAACTTCACAGTACTTTGCCACGCGGTGTAACAGAACATTTGCGTATGTCTTAATCATCATCATTGTTTTTGGAAAACTACTCTCTCAATTATTTCATTAATCATTCATAATAATACCATCCCAGGCCATTTCTCAGGTGCAAACTTTCAGTTTACACCCAATAGTATACCCACTAAACACGATGGACTCCACTTAATTGACGCGAAACGAACAGGGACAAAGATAATTTTCTCCGAATGTGAGCGACACCATTAAAGACGCTAAATATTGCCTTTTGAAGCATGTATTGATTTTTTTTCAGTGCAAGATCAAATTTTATTTCACTCATGAACACCAAAACTGCTATTTTCACTCGTGGCTACGCCACTCGTGAAAATAACAGTTTTGGTGATCATTTGATGAAATAGAATTCGATCTTACACTGAAAAAATCAAATATCCTCTATATCACAGAAACCATTACCTTTGTGTTCTTCATGACATCATTTTTATTCTTTTTACATTTTTTGCAAGGCTTCAAAAAAAATTCTTATTGTAGAAAGGGCACAATTGGGTGACTAGGTGCACTATTTACAATGTTCAAAGGGAGGTGATTCCAGAGTTAGGGTTCTTATGTTCTGTTTAACACATCATGGTGATGTACATTTGCATTAACTTTCAAGAAAATGTCTCCAACATTTTTTTTCAAATTATAGCGCAGACACAAATATATTAGAGAAATCACTTTTTCAATGTTCAAATGGCCATACAACCAGATGTAAATCAGATACAGTTACGGTCATTGTGTTCAGAACCACAACTCATACATGTATTATAAATGCGTTATATTTTCGTGAAGTCTCATCAAAATATTTGAAACGGTTTCCGTCTTATAGAGCAAACGTGAGTAAACTGTTGGTAGAAATGGCTATTTTCAATCTTTACTTGGCTCAAACGGCCACAACTTAAGAAGTAGGTTAACCAGAGTTATGGTGCTTGTGTTCTGCATTTTGTCTCATAGTGCTTTACTTTTGTGAGAGACTACATAAAATATCTCGAACAGTTTTCAACTTACATAGAGGGCATGAGTACAAGGTAGAAATGGCTATGTCCAATGTTCAAAAGAACAATTACTCCAAAAGTAGATAAATCAGAGTTATGCTTCATATGTCCTGCACGTCGTCTCATGGTACTTCAAATTTGTATGAAGTTTCGTAAAGCTATGTCCAACGGTGTCAGAGCTCTGGAGCGGACACAAGTACATGATAGAAATGGCTATGGTCAATGTTCAAAGGGCAATAACTCCAAAAGTAGGGAAATCAGAGTTATAGATCATCTGCTCTGCACGTTGTGTTATAGTGCTCTTCATATCTGTAAAGTTTGGTGAAAATACCTCAAATGATATCAGGGTTGTGGAGCGGATAAAAATTACTATGTTCATTTCAAAGGGCAATAAATAAAAAGTAGGAAAATCAGAGTTAAGGTTCATATGTTCTGCACGTCTCTCATGGTGCTCTACAAATATGTGAAGTTTCGGGAAAATATATGAAATGGTATCATTTGAGTAAGGGAGCGGACACGAAACTAAAAGGCGCTGACGTACGGACGGACACTCAACATTTCGGTAGGTGTTGCATAATACCCCGCCACCCGTGTCATAAAAAGGGAATTCAAAGACAACAGATACGCTGATGTCTGTAACATCCTTATTTATTAAAAAAAATGGCTGTTTGCAAAATGTTGTAAATGTTTTAGGTAGTATAACTGGCATTATAGCAGGAGTAGAAAAGTTCTGCAATTTCAAATTGCCCACTCAGAGAATTTATATCTACGGGATCAGTTACTAGGTACGAAAGCCTAGGAGGACCACTTTCAAAAAGAAAAAAAAAATCTTGTTATTACGAATTAACTATGTCTTTATTCGAGATAACTATGTCGTTATAACGAGATAAATAAGTAATCTTCAGCAACAAAATTTCAGCTACTAGTGCTACAGGGGGCTCAGAGAAAAGTGCTTTTGGCACCGACGTGAAGATCCGAACTAACAACACCACTTCCAATAGAGCATCTTCATTAAACACATGCACATACACATGCATATGGACGCGCGTGCACAAAGGCATACATACAGACACACACGGACGTACCCTCCCCGCTCACAACCCCCACGCACATATAAGTAATGATTTTGACAGGTGGCAGATAGTGTTTATGCTGCTTGGTTGGCTCGTATCATATGGCCCTCTCAACAACAATTCAGTCGTTCTGAGATGGGACCTCAGTTTGAAATTTCATTCAAAATACGAAGGACCAAGACATTCGTCTACGACACCTTATGTTTGTTTGCTTGAATTGAGGTTTAACGTCCCCGTCAGTACTCTTTAGGTCATTTTGGAGATATTGCTTACAACTGTGTAAGACTTTTTACTAGACATTGAGATGAAATGACATTTCAAGCACTGTCGCGCAATGATACTAATAGGATTTATATGCATGGACGGTCCGACTCGCGCCACTATTCCTGGACAGGCTAAGAACCTCTATGCGGTTTACCAGACTCATGTGCGGTTGGTTTCGGTTCTGAGTGGAAGCATCAGGCAGCCCAATCTATTTCTTCAAGCCCCGATGGGCGGGGGCCGACACCTTATGTATGCGTCGAGAATGAGTAATTACTTGAAAAATCAATGGATGTTTCTTCTTCTTCTTCTTCTTCTTCTTTTTCTTCTTCTTCTTCTTCTTCTTCTTCTGTGGTGATAATGAGATAATTATCTCGTAATATTGAGGTAATTTTTTCGTAATTACGATTTAATTTTCTCGTTATAACTAGTTAATTAGCTCGTAATAACGAGTTAATTATCTCGTAATAACGAGATAACTAACTCGTAATAACGAGATAACTAAGTCGTAATTACGAGAAAACTAAGTCGTAATAACGAGATAACTAACATGTAATACCGAGATAATTAACTCGTTATAACGGGAATTGCAACAACATCCAGAAAACTTACAAGGACCATTGAGACCTGGCTCCAAGTGACCCACGGTACTTTAGCTCACCTGCCTTTCAGGGCTCAGCAAGCAATAATTATGGGATCTGTTCTGTCAGTCGTAGTGCTGTTAGCGGTGCATATCACTTCCTCATTTACTACCATCTTCTCAAGTAATCACTCATTCCGGTACATAAGGTGTCGTACAATAATCCCTGCTTATCAACCTTTTAACGTGATTTTAAACAAAGGCCCCGTGTCAGTATGGTCAGAGATGAGAGAAAATGATGTTATCCTGTTTACGTTTAAGAATCTAAGAGTAACGTCATGAAACGGTGGCTATTCACGGTCAGATTCAGCTCTGCGTGGAAGCACCATGCAGCCAAATTAATTTTTTCAAGACCCGATGGGCGGGGACGACATGTATCCATGGAGCTAAATTATGTTTGAATTTACACAAAAGTGAGGAGCCCCTTCAGACCATGAATTGCTCCGGTCCTGATGCTACAAACCTTCTCCCACGCCCAACCCACTTAAAACTGAAGCCGATCCTGCTCACAATTTCAAAATGCAAACAATTGTTGGCATTATAAAATTCTTGAGCAACAATCTTGGCTCATTTGAGCACACAAATTGTCTAATTTGTTTAAATACTGAAAATTATGAACATTAAAAATTTCATGCTCAACCAAGCCGAGCAAGAAAAAATACCCACAACCCCGGGGCAGACCTAGAATAATCCTCATTAAGAACTCAATGCCATGCAATAATGGCAGTGCCAGGGACTGTATGGGACGGAGCACAGCATGTGAGTGCGGCCAGCAAAGGCCAAGATCAGACTGCGCATCTGCGCTTTCTGATCCGAGTCACCCACCAGAAAAAAATACCAGACTGAGTACACAGTGAAGACCCCGACTAAACTGTGCATACAAACAGGCCTTTCCGAATCTCTACAGGGTATTTTATGGCCCTCACAACAGCAATGTAGTCCTACTAACATGGGCCCTTGGTTTAAAATCGCATTAAAAAGACTATTCTTCGACATCTCATGTACCAGGCGATAATGAGTGATTACTTGAGAAGATGGTAGTAAATGAGGATTTGTTTGTTTGATTTGAGGTTAAACGTCCCCGTCAACACTGTAAAGGTCATTTTGGGGACGTTGCTTCCAATTTTGTGGGACTTTTACCCGACATTGAGATGAAATGACTTCTCAAGCCCTGCCGCCCAATGAAACCAATAGGGTTTATTAGCATGGACGGTCCGCCTCGCACCATGGTTCCTGGACAGGCTTAGATCCACTAAGCGGTTTACCAGTACTAATGTGCGGGCTGGATTCATCTCTGCTTGGAAGCATCATGCAGCCCATATATTTCTTCAAGCCCCTATGGGCGGGGGCCAGTAGTAAATGAGAAAGTGGTACGCACCGCTAACAGCACTACCACTGCCGGAATAGATTCCCATTATTATTGCTTGCTGAGCCCTGACAAGCAGGTGAGTTAAAGTACTGAGGATCATTTCGAACCAGGTCTCAATGGCCCCTGTAAGACTTCTGGATGTTGTTGCAATTCTCGTTATAACGAGCCAATTATCTCGTTATTACGAGTTAGTTATCTCGTTATTACGACTTAGTTTTCTCGTAATTACGAGTTAGTTATCTCGTTATTACGACTTAGTTATCGCGTAATTACGAGATAATTAACTCGTTATTACGAGATAATTAACTCGTAATAACGTGAAAATTAACTCAATATTACGAGATAATTATCTCATTATCACCACAGAAGAAGAAGAAGAAGAAGAAGAAGAAGAAAGGGAAGAAGAAGAAGAAGAAGAAGAAGAAGAAGAAGAAGAAGAAGAAGAAGAAACATCCACTGACTTCTCGAGTAATTACTCATTCGCGCCGCATACATAAGGTGTCGGGCCCCGCCCATCGGGGCTTGAAGAAATAGATTGTGCTGCCTGATGCTTCCACGCAGAACTGAAACCAACCGCACATGACTACTGGTAAACCGCTTAGAGGTTCTAAACCTGTCCAGGAATAATGGTGCGAGTCGTACCGTCCATGCATATAAACCTTATCGGTTTCATCGGGCGACAGTGCTTGAAATATCATTTCATATCAATGTTTAGAAAAAGTCCCACAAAATTGGAAGCAATGTCTCCAAAATGACCTAAATAGTATTGACAGGGACGTTATACCTCAAATCAAGCAAACAAACATAGGTGTCGCAGAAGAATGCCTTGCTCCTTCGTTTCAAACCGAGTTCCCATCTCAGAGCGGCTGAATTGTTGTTGAGAGGGCCATAAAATATGAGATAAACAATACCTGCCACCTGTCACAATCATAACTTATAAGTGCCTGATGGAGGTGAGGGGAGGGTACATGCGTTGGTTGGTTGGTTGGTTGGTAGATTTGAGGTTTAGCGTCCCCGACAACACTGTAAATGTCATTCTAGAGACGTTGCTTCCGTTTTTTGTGGGACTTTTACCCGAAATTGAGGTGAAATGACATCTCAAGCCTTGCCGCCCAATGAAACCAATAGGGTTTATAAGCACCGCTTTGCCTGGGCTGGCCTAGATCGTCTAAGCGGTTTACCAGTACTCGTGTGCAAGTCGATTTCAGCTGTGCGTAGAAGCATCATGCAGCCCATCTATTTCTTCAAGCCCCGATAGGCGGGGGCCGAGGGTACATGCGTGTGTGTCTGTCAATGTGCCTCTGTGCACGCATGTCCATATGCCTGGATCTATGTGTGTTCAATGAAGGTGCTCTTGTTGAAGTGGTGTTGTTAGTTCGGATCTTCTCGTCGGTGCCAAAAGCAATTTTCTCTGAGCCCCCTCTAGCACTGTGTGTGTGTGTGAATTCGGGTTTAACGTCGCTTTCAACAATTTTTCACTCATATCACGACGGTGTCTGGTTGCGACAGGGAGCTCAATGCTCACGTTTATAGTGCTGCCTCACTGAAGTATCATGTCCCAGACACATTACATGATACCACACCCAGTCACATTATCCTGACACTGGATCGACCAGTCCTAGCTCTACCCCGTAAATCTGAGTGCCAAGCGAGGAGCAGCTAGTACCATTTCTAACCACTTTGGTATGTCGCGGCCCGGGATCGAACCCGAGACCTCCCGTTCCCCGGAGCGGACCCCCTCTAGCACTGGTGTGAGCGAGTGTGCTAGGTCGGGTATCCAGGAGCTGAAAAACTTGTTGCTGAAGATTATTTATTTATCTCGTTATAACGAGATAGCTATTTCGTTATAACGAGATATCTATCGCGTTAATACGAGAGAGTATCTCGTTAATACGACTTAGTTTTCTCGTAATAACGACATAGTTATCTCGTAATAACGAGAACATTTTTTTTTTTTATTTCTAAAAGTGGTCCTTCTAGGCTTTCGTAACTAGGTAATCCTAATACTGTTAAATAAATAAACTACAAAGGGAAGCTAGAAACTGACAAATTTCAGAAATACGGGCGTTATATTCTCAACTGTATACGCAAATGTTCTGTTACACTGCTTCGCAAAGCTCTATAAAGTTGAAAACCAAATAAGGAATAAGAAAATTTGGATTTCTTCCTTATACCTCATTCACAGTTGATACTTGCTGGATTTCGAAACCGATACCATCATGCTTAGAAGTAAAAATGATGATGATTAGGACATACGCAAATGTTCTGTTACACCGCGTGGCAAAGTACTGTGAAGTTGAAAATCGAATAAGGAATAAGGAAAATTTGGATTTGTTCCTTATTCCTTATTCGCAGTTGATACTTGCTGGATTTCGAAACCTATACCATCATGCTTAGAAGTAAAAATGATGATGATTAGGACATACGCAAATGTCCTGTTACACCGCGTGGCAAAGTACTATGAAGTTGAAAATCGAATAAGGAATAAGGAAAATTTGGATTTGTTCCTTATTCCTTATTCGCAGTTTATATCTGCTGGATTTTGAAACCTATACCATCATGCTTAGAAGTAAAAATGATGATGATTAGAACATACGCAAATGTTCTGTTACACCGCGTGGCAAAGTACTGTGAAGTTGAAAATCGAATAAGGAATAAGGAAAATTTGGATTTGTTCCTTATTCCTTATTCGCCGTTGATACCTGCTGGATTTCGAAACCTATACCATCATGCTTAGAAGTAAAAATGATGATGATTAGGACATACGCAAATGTTCTGTTACACCGCGTGGCAAAGTACTATGAAGTTGAAAATCGAATAAGGAATAAGGAAAATTTGGATTTGTTCCTTATTCCTTATTCGCAGTTGATACTTGCTGGATTTCGAAACCTATACCATCATGCTTAGAAGTAAAAATGATGATGATTAGGACATACGCAAATATCCTGTTACACCGCGTGGCAAAGTACTATGATGTTGAAAATCGAATAAGGAATAAGGAAAATTTGGATTTGTTCCTTATTCCTTATTCGCAGTTTATATCTGCTGGATTTTGAAACCTATACCCTCATGCTTAGAAGTAAAAATGATGATGATTAGGACATACGCAAATGTTCTGTTACACCGCGTGGCAAAGTACTGTGAAGTTGAAAATCGAATAAGGAATAAGGAAAATTTGGATTTGTTCCTTATTCCTTATTCGCCGTTGATACCTGCTGGATTTCGAAACCTATACCATCATGCTTAGAAGTAAAAATGATGATGATTAGGACATACGCAAATGTTCGGTTACACCGCGTGGCAGAGTACTATGAAGTTGAAAATCGAATAAGGAATAAGGAAAATTTGGATTTGTTCCTTATTCCTTATTCGCAGTTGATACTTGCTGGATTTCGAAACCTATACCATCATGCTTAGAAGTAAAAATGATGATGATTAGGACATACGCAAATGACCTGTTACACCGCGTGGCAAAGTACTATGAAGTTGAAAATCGAATAAGGAATAAGGAAAATTTGGATTTGTTCCTTATTCCTTATTCGCAGTTTATATCTGCTGGATTTTGAAACCTATACCATCATGCTTAGAAGTAAAAATGATGATGATTAGGACATACGCAAATGTTCTGTTACACCGCGTGGCAAAGTACTATGAAGTTGAAAATCGAATAAGGAATAAGGAACATTTGGATTTGTTCCTTATTCCTTATTCGCAGTTGATACTTGCTGGATTTAGAAACCTATACCATCATGCTTAGAAGTAAAAATGATGATGATTAGGACATACGCAAATATCCTGTTACACCGCGTGGCAAAGTACTATGAAGTTGAAAATCGAATAAGGAATAAGGAAAATTTGGATTTGTTCCTTATTCCTTATTCGCAGTTTATATCTGCTGGATTTTGAAACCTATACCATCATGCTTAGAAGTAAAAATGATGATGATTAGGACATACGCAAATGTTCTGTTACACCGCGTGGCAAAGTACTATGAAGTTGAAAATCGAATAAGGAATAAGGAAAATTTGGATTTGTTCCTTATTCCTTATTCGCCGTTGATACCTGCTGGATTTCGAAACCTATACCATCATGCTTAGAAGTAAAAATGATGATGATTAGGACATACGCAAATGTTCTGTTACACCGCGTGGCAAAGTACTATGAAGTTGAAAATCGAATAAGGAATAAGGAATAAGGAATAAGGAACAAGGAATAAGGAATAAGGAATAAGGAACAAGGAATAAGGAATAAGGAATAAGGAACAAGGAATAAGGAATAAGGAATAAGGAACCAACTTAACACTCGTCCCCTTTCGACGTTTTCCTTCCCGTACTCGCTGCTTGAAATTTTCATTTACTCTAGCACAATTGCCAACACTTATCTTCTTGACTTCCCTGCGTATTTGTTTTAATAACATAGCAGTATCTGTGGGTCTGGGCTTGTAAACAACCGATTTAAGATAACCCCAAAGAAAGAAATCACAGGGGTTCAGGTCTGGACTGTGCGCAGGCCAAGTTACGCCGCATTGTTTCACTTCGGGATATCGTCTGGAAATTACCCGCTCATCAAATGTGTCATGTAACATATCTAACACTTTGTTAGCCGTATGTGGTGTTGCTCCATCTTGCATAAACCATTCACTGTTAATGTCAGTTGATCGTTTCCGCAATTCCGGTAAAAACTTGTTGTTTAATAGCGACATGTAGCGGTCTGAATTAACAGTATCGCTAAACACATACGGTCCAATGATTCCCCTGGATGACATAGCACACCAAACTGTAATTTTATCGCTATGGAGTGGCCTTTCTGCTATTTGGTGGGGCTGTTCATTTGCCCAAAATCTCATGTTCTGTTTGCAAACATGTCCTGATAAAAGGAAATGTGACTCATCGCTAAACCACACATCATTAAAAGCATCGGCGTAAGTGTCAATAACGTCTGATGCCAAGTTACAAAATGATAGCCTTTCCACTTGATCCGTTATATTTAAGCTCTGCATAATTTGTATTTTATATGGATAAAGTTCTAAATCTTTTCTTATTATGTTATGAACGGATGATTTGGGGATACCTGTCTCCGAGGATGTACGCCGAATTGAGTTTTCAGGACTGTCTTGCATAAGTTCTTGAAGCGTGCTCACATTTTCATCACTTCTACTGGTCTTCGGCCGTCCCGACTTTTGCGCGTCTTTCACCGATCCCGTTTCTTCAAATTTTCTGATAGTCTTGTAGATATTTAGTCGACTTACAGTATCACCATTAAATGAATATAATTTAAATTTTCTTTGAACATCTGTAGCGCTTTTAGTTTCGTAAAAGTTCTTTACAATGAAAATACGCTGGGCTAACGTCAAACGCGCCATCTTGGAAAAAACAAGATTTTAAATGACGTCATTTTGCGACAACGTCAATTATTTTGGCGCGTTTTAATTATGTCGTATAAAAACTTTAGGATATGTGCGTTAATTTGGAATATTGTTCATCAAAATAGCTTTAAAATTAAAAAAGTTATGACGGGTTAAAACTGTTAACTTACTTTTTGGACACCCTGTACCTGGAACCTTCAAGGTGGGCTTTTGAAAGCATGATGTTTCATGGGTCTAGGTGGTCTTAATAGCGGAGCTTCGCTGTATTTGGTTTTGAATACATGTGTGTGTGTGTGTGTGTGTTTTCGTTTTCCGTACCAAACGCCAACACTTCGCGGTAACTTGGAGATAGTTTTCCAGTCTGAATATTTTGAAATTGTGCACATTATTATTTTATAATTCCTTAGCCCTTTGGTTAGGCTGTTTTTATTTATTTATTTATTTATTATTTTTTTTTTTTTGTCAAAGTTTTATGTCTCGGTAAGTAAGAAACGCCAATATTGTCCGGAATACTGGATAAATCTCCTCCGAGATCTACACAGACTTTCTTTGTTTCCGCCATATTGGCTGCAAAGCTTGTGGGACGTAGCAACAGTAACCAAGTAGGCGGAGCATAAGATTACGTTCTCGGAAAGGTCCATTACATGAGTTTTCTTATTTTTGTTATCAAACGTATGTCGCGTTACTCGTTTGAACGACGCTAACAAGGAACAATATATATGTATATTGGATCCGTGTCACCCATAAGAAAGATTAGTTATTCCCAGCGGGCACATGCCGTCTATGCAACGCCATACCAACGTCAATGCAACGTCATGCCAGTAAAACTGATTATACTGACACAGAAACATAAGTGACTTTCAGCCTCAGCAATTGATTCCCCAAGGCTAATAAAACACGTTTTTCTCGCTGGAGAAGAGGCAGCTGATTAATTTCCTTTCCGTTGCATTCTCACTGTATATCAAAAATTTTGGTTTGCCCTTCCTGTTGGTGCCATTGGTATTATGTTTTTTTGTGATGTCGCCTTTTCTGGCCATCTCCATTAGTATATACCGGCCCCGATAGCTCGTTGGTAGAGCGTCTGCTTCGGGAATGGGAGGTCGCGGGTTCGCTGCCCGGCCGCGCCATACCAAAGGCGTAAAAATAGTACTAGGAGCTCCCTTGGCTGACGCTCACATTATCAGGGGTAGTCCTAGGAAGATAAATGAAGGCAGGTAAGTATTTGTTAAAGGATACTTTGTCGCAATAAAAGCTTATGCTATTTGTTTCGGATATGCGTCGTTAAATAAAGCTCCTTTATCTTAATCTTTATATTTATTTCGCTTTTTGTCAGTTCAAATATATTGTAAATCAGCGTCACGCATACGACGTTGCCAGACGGTTAAACAATTTGCGGAAGCTGGAATAAGGATACATTCAATTACAGATATGCTGTGCCGCTTGCTAGCGTAAGGCAATTTTTTTGTGAAACCTCATACTTGTAAATTGTAAACTTTCATTTATGGCCATTTCGCAAAATAGACACACTACATAGAAAACTGAAGTATCCCTGCATATTTTTGACTGGTTCACATTGTTTCTTCACGTTGAATATGATTGCAAATAGCAAATTATAGCGAGAAGTCTGCACTGGGGCGAAAATGCTTCAAATTTCACATAAACACTGTGGAAAGGGACCTTTCCAATAAACCGTGACAGAAGAACCGCCTTGGAACGGTCAGCGGAAACGAATTCCACTGGGAGTCGTAATTTTTGTTATGCTGTCTTTTATCAGTGCAGGTGGATATTTTTGCTTTAAAAGGAATCCGTTAAATTATTCTTAACGTGTAAGAAGTGTGATTTCTTCCGATTTGATCATCTTTAGTCTTCGAGCTAAATTGTACGGGATGCTATTTCGTGTGTGCTATGGGTGGCATGACGTGTATAAGTGATATTGTTGGTTTATAATATAGGTCTCTTTTAATATTTCCGTTGTCAGTAATGACCATGGTATCCAACAATGAGTTGTTTTCTATTTATCTGCTCTATTTTTAAGGAGTGACAATTTGTTTTTAGCTCACCTGTCACGTAGTGACAAGGTGAGCTTTTGGGATCACTTTTTGTCCGTCGTCCGTCCGTGCGTGCGTGCGTCCGTCCGTAAACTTTTCTTCAAACGACATCTACTCCTAAACCACTGATCGGATTTTGACCAAACTTCACAGGAATGATCCTTAGGTGGTCCCCTTTCAAAGTTGTTCAAATGGTTCCGGTCCGTTGCACATATAGGTCACAGTAGCTAAAAATAGATTTTTTTCAGCGAAAACTTAAAAAATCTTCTTCTCTGAAACCGCAAGGCCCAGGTCTTTGATATTTGGTATGAAGCTTCATCTAGTGGCCCCCTATCAAGATTGTTCAAATTAAAGTGCTGGGGCCAAAAATGCCCCCGCACGGGGGCCCTTTGGTTTTACATGGGCTTATATAGGTAAAATCTTTAAAAATCTTCTCCACTGAAACCGCAAGGCCCAGGTCTTTGATATTTGGTATGAAGCTTCATCTAGTGGACCCCTACCAAGATTGTTCAAATTATAGTGCTGGAGCTAAAAATGCCCCCGCACGGGGGCCCTTTGGTTTTACATTGGCTTATATAGAGAAAATCTTGAAAAATCTTCTTCTCTGAAACCGCAAGGCCCAGGTCTTTGATATTTGGTATGAAGCTTTATCTAGTGGACCCCCAGCAAGATTGTTCAAATTATAGTGCTGGGGCCAAAAATGCCCCCGCACGGGGGCCCTTTGGTTTTACATGGGCTTATATAGGGAAAATCTTGAAAAATCTTCTTCTCCGAAACCGCAAGGCCCAGGTCTTTGATATTTGGTATGAAGCTTTATCTAGTGGACCCCTACCAAGATTGTTCAAATTATAGTGCTGGAGCTAAAAATGCCCCCGCACGGGGGCCCTTTGGTATTACATGGGCTTATATAGGGAAAATCTTGAAAAATCTTCTTCTCTGAAACCGCAAGGCCCAGGTCTTTGATATTTGGTATGAAGCTTCATCTAGTGGACCCCTACCAAGATTGTTCAAATTACAGTGCTGGGGCCAAAAATGCCCCCACACCAGGGCCCTTTTGTTTTACATAGGCTTATATAGGGAAAATATTTTAAAATCTTCTTCTCTGAAACCGCAAGGCCCAGGTCTTTGATATTTGGTATGGAGCTTCAACTAGTGGACCCCTACCAAGATTGTTCAAATTATAGTGCTGGAGCTAAAAATGCCCCCCTGCATGGGGGCCCTTTGGTTTTACATGGGCTTATATAGGTATTACGCACTAATTGAAATGGCGCACAAAACTAATGAAAATAACGAGGAACGCCGCTTACAAGAACAGTTTTTTATTATTTTATATTTTCTGTGTTTAAGCAAATTCGATAATAAACAAACAAAATGTTCACAATAATAATTTGAAAAATGTCCGAACTGGTTATCCAGTCAATATGTTAGAAGGCTGATCCTTTCTTGAATAAATGTCCTTTAACTAGTTACACGGCACAGTCCAGGAGTAACATAAAATATACAATTTTTACACTGGTAATTCCAGAAATTGAGACGGCAAAATCCAGTCTATCATGCATAAAGTCACTATAATATCATTGTAAATTGTTTTCAATAACCAAAAAGCCCGCCTTTTATTAAGCTGTTGTTATGTACTATCAAAACATTCCTCAAGAGGAACGTTATCTGTTTAGGCATTTATCCCCTCCCAAGCTCTGGTCATCAAGGATAACAATAAGAACAGATTTGTGTTTAACAACAAAATGTCCATATCAATTATAATCTGGCTCAGTGTTTGATTCTAGACATTTGTTGTCACAATGTGGTTTCGATATTTCCTTCTCATGAGGAGATTATGATTAAGTATGTTTTAGCAGTTCTTTTATGATCCTTGATGGTCAGGTGCTTAAGAAAAACAGAAACTGTAATCTGGCTCACTAAAGCAAACAGTATGATTTTACCCAAATTCCAACTGTCTTACAACTTAAGAAAAAAATGTTAATTATAAAAAATATTTATAATATTTATTTTGATAATTTTGCTAAATTTTGAAACAAAAGTTTACCAAAAAAATTAATTATACTGTCATGTCAATTTTATGTGAATTTTAGAGCATAATAGCTCTCCCCTACTTTGAAGATTTTGGTCCCCAAAATTTAAGGATGACAATATTTAAAGAAAATGTGTACATTTTGTGCCAAAGTCAATGATGCATTGACAGTAATATGGATATGGCAGTTCTAAGAAAAAATCTGCTGAAGGTGCATCAAATATTTGCAAATTTTGTCATACACAAAGTACGTTATTTTAAAAATATAGATTTAAAGAAGAAGAGATTATTTCAGAATTATGAATGTACATACATGTAGCAGTCAGCTTTTCATGTTTCACTAATTTTAAAAGCCTTCTTTGTCATACCGCCTTTTTAAACACACATGTTCAAGATGCCCCCTGACATTACAGTATGCACAGTTCATTTCTCTTGCAACACAGTCCTCAGGCTTGTGATACAAACGGCCTTTTACGCCACAACCTTTGCAAATATGCAAGCAACTTAGTGAGTGATGTCCCCGTTTCGAACAGTTTTCACACACAAAGTTCCTTGCAGGACAGTGGTTAGGCTAGTGGAATGAATATAGGCTTGTAACTGTCCATATGGCCTTCCTTTGTTTAGGTTTCCATTATGGTCTGGTCGCTTAATGTTTGTATTTCTTTCCCTTTGGTGTCTTTTATGGATGGAGTAAGTTAATTGTATCAATTCCTGATCTTTGTTTTACTTCTACTTTGAACATCTGTGGCAACTTTGGTTATGTACAGTAAGATCAGAAGGCATCTTTTGCCGAACATTTTCTATAGGCTTTTTGAGACTGTTTTCAGCACCCTTAATCTTATTGGTTTTATGGAGTGGTTCACTGCGGACTAAACTAGCTGTGTATTGTTTACTCCTTCCGTCTTTTTGGACACAACTTGTTGTTTGAAATGTCATGCTGGTTATTTCTGATTTAAGTTGTTTCACCTCCACAGAATGTTCTTTCCGAATTCGCTCATTATTATCTATTTCCCTGTTAAATTTTTCACGCAGTTCTCTGTTTTCTTCTGTTAAGTTAAAAATCATGCTGTCTGAGTCCTGTTGTTGTCTTGTTTTCTGGCATAATTCCTTTTGCAGACTGGAAATTTCAACTTGCAAAGACCTCAATGTGTTTTGTTGTTGAGAAATACAATCCCTTAGTGTAGCAGTTTCACATTCTGATGATTTAAGTTTGGAGTAAGCGCTAGCTACATCCTTTTCCAATACAGTATTTGCTGAATTCAAGTCCACAATATCTTGTTGAAGTTTCTTTACTGGTCTTGAATCAGAATTTTGATGAGGAAGATGTTTCGGCATCAGTGTCAAAAGTTCGTCATTTTCCATTGAATAGAAAGGAAACAGATGGCATAAAGACTTACGTTCAATGAAGTTTTGTAGTCTGTTTCTATCCCGTTGTTTCTGTTTTTCACTTCTCCTTGTTCTGTTGGAATACTGTTGTGCAGTCTGGTGACACTGAACAGCAGGTAGAGTCAAGTAGAGCACCAATGGAAGCACTTGTGAATTCTGTCTGTTCCAGGAATTTTGGTTGACTTGGCGTCCCATAGTTTACTTTAATTTAGGGAATTCTCGCTTAGCTATTTATGAAAGGTACTTTAAGTTCACGTACCCCTGTGTTCTCCACCAGATATTACGCACTACTGAGAGGCATAAAAGTCCTTAAGAAAATAATGAGGAACGCCGGTTACAAAAACAATTGTTTAATTTGTATTTTTCTGTTGTTTTTTTAAACAAATTCACCAATATATAAATAAGCATACAAAAATGTTCACAATATTAATGTGGAAAATGTCCGAACTGGTTATCCAGTCAATATGTTAGAAGGCTGATCCTTTCTTGAATAAATGTCCTTTAACTAGTTACACGGCACAGTCCAGGAGTAACATAAAATATACAATTTTTACACTGGTAATTCCAGAAATTGAGACGGCAAAATCCAGACTATCATGCATAAAGTCACTATAATATCATTGTAAATTGTGTTCAATAACCAAAAAGCCCCCCTTTTATTAAGCTGTTGTTATGTACTATCAAAACATTGCTCAAGAGGAACGCTACCTGTTTAGGCATTTATCCCCTCCCAAGCCCTGGTCATCAAGGATAACAATAAGAACAGATTTGTGTTTAACAACAAAATGTCCATATCAATTATAATCTGTCTCAGTGTTTGATTCTAGACATTTGTTGTCACAATGTGGTTTCGATATTTCCTTCTCATGAGGATATTATGATTAAGTATGTTTTAGCAGTTCTTTTATGATCCTTGATGGCCAGGTGCTTAAGAAAAACAGAAACTGTAATCTGGCTCACTAAAGCAAACAGTATGATTTTACCCAAATTCCAACTGTCTTACAACTTAAGAAAAAAATGTTAATTATAAAAAATATTTATAATATTTATTTTGATAATTTTGCTAAATTTTGAAACAAAAGTTTACCAAAAAAATTAATTATACTGTCATGTCAATTTTATGTGAATTTTAGAGCATAATATAGGGAAAATCTTTAAAAAATCTTCTTCTCTGAAACCGCAAGGCCCAGGTCTTTGATATTTGGTATGAAGCTTCATCTAGTGGACCCCTACCAAGATTGTTCAAATTATAGTGCTGGGGCCAAAAATGCCCCCCGCCCTGGGCCCTTTGGTTTTACATAGGCTTATATAGGGAAAATCTTGAAAAATCTTCTTCTCTGAAACCGCAAGGCCCAGGTCTTTGATATTTGGTATGAAGCTTCATCTAGTGGACCCCTACCAAGATTGTTCAAATTATAGTGCTGGGGCCAAAAATGCCCCCCGCCCTGGGCCCTTTGGTTTTACATAGGCTTATATAGGGAAAATCTTGAAAAATCTTCTTCTCTGAAACCGCAAGGCCCAGGTCTTTGATATTTGGTATGAAGCTTCATCTAGTGGACCCCTATCAAGATTGTTCAAATTATAGTGCTGGGGCCAAAAATGCCCCCGCACGGGGGCCCTTTGGTTTTACATTGGCTTATATAGGGAAAATCTTTAAAAAATCTTCTTCTCTGAAACCGCAAGGCCCAGGTCTTTGATATTTGGTATGAAGCTTCATCTAGTTGACCCCTACCAAGATTGTTCAAATTATAGTGCTGGGGCCAAAAATGCCCCCCGCCCTGGGCCGTTTGGTTTTACATAGGCTTATATAGGGAAAATCTTGAAAAATCTTCTTCTCTAAAACCGCAAGGCCCAGGTCTTTGATATTTGGTATGAAGCTTCATCTAGTGGACCCCTATCAAGATTGTTCAAATTATAGTGCTGGGGCCAAAAATGCCCCCGCACGGGGGCCCTTTGGTTTAACATGGGCTTATATAGGGAAAATCTTTAAAAATCTTCTTCACTGAAACCTCAAGGCCCAGGTCTTTGATATTTGGTATGAAGCTTCATCTAGTGGACCCCTACCAAGATTGTTCAAATTATAGTGCTGGAGCTAAAAATGCCCCCGCACGGGGGCCCTTTGGTTTTACATGGGTTTATATAGGGAAAATCTTAAAAAATCTTCTTCTCTGAAACCGCAAGGCCCAGGTCTTTGATATTTGGTATGAAGCTTCATCTAGTGGACCCCTACCAAGATTGTTCAAATTATAGTGCTGGGGCCAAAAATGCCCCCGCACGGGGCCCTTTGGTTTTACATGGGCGTATATAGGGAAAATCTTGAAAAATCTTCTTCTCTGAAACCGCAAGGCCCAGGTCTTTGATATTTGGTATGAAGCTTTATCTAGTGGACCCCTACCAAGATTGTTCAAATTATAGTGCTGGAGCTAAAAATGCCCCCGCACGGGGGCCCTTTGGTATTACATGGGCTTATATAGGGAAAATCTTGAAAAATCTTCTTCTCTGAAACCGCAAGGCCCAGGTCTTTGATATTTGGTATGAAGCTTCATCTAGTGGACCCCTACCAAGATTGTTCAAATTATAGTGCTGGGGCCAAAAATTCCCCCGCCCTGGGCCCTTTGGTTTTACATAGGCTTATATAGGGAAAATCTTTAAAAATCTTCTTCTCTGAAACCGCAAGGCACAGGTCTTTGATATTTGGTATGAAGCTTCAACTAGTAGACCCCTACCAAGATTGTTCAAATTATGGTGCTGGAGCTAAAAATGCCCCCTGCATGGGGGCCCTGTGGTTTTACATGGGCTTATATAGGGAAAATCTTTAAAAAAAAATCTTCTTCTCTGAAACCGCAAGGCCCAGGTCTTTGATATTTGGTATGAAGCTTCATCTAGTGGACCCCTACCAAGATTGTTCAAATTATAGTGCTGGGGCCAAAAATGCCCCCGCCCTGGGCCCTTTGGTTTTACATAGGCTTATATAGGGAAAATCTTTAAAATCTTCTTCTCTGAAACCGCAAGGCCCAGGTCTTTGATATTTGGTATGAAGCTTCATCTAGTGGACCCCTACCAAGATTGTTCAAATTATAGTGCTGGATCTAAAAATGCCCCCGCACGGGGGCCCTTTGGTTTTACATGGGCTTATATAGGGAAAATCTTTAAAAATCTTCTTCTCTGAAACTGCAAGGCCCAGGTCTTTGATATTTGGTATGAAGCTTCATCTAGTGGACCCCTACCAAGATTGTTCAAATTATAGTGCTGGGGCCAAAAATGCCCCCGTACGGGGGCCCTTTGGTTTTACATGGGCTTATATAGGGAAAATCTTGAAAACTCTTCTTCTCTGAACCGCAAGGCCCAGGTCTTTGATATTTGGTATGAAGCTTTATCTAGTGGACCCCTACCAAGATTGTTCAAATTATAGTGCTGGAGCTAAAAATGCCCCCGCACGGGGGCCCTTTGGTATAACATGGGCTTATATTGGGAAAATCTTGAAAAATCTTCTTCTCTGAAACCGCAAGGCCCAGGTCTTTGATATTTGGTATGAAGCTTCATCTAGTGGACCCCTACCAAGATTGTTCAAATTATAGTGCTGGGGCCAAAAATGCCCCAACACCAGGGCCCTTTTGTTTTACATAGGCTTATATAGGGAAAATCTTTAAAAATCTTCTTCTCTGAAATCACAAGGCCCAGGTCTTTGATATTTGGTATGAAGCTTCAACTAGTGGACCCCTACCAAGATTGTTCAAATTATAGTGCTGGAGCTAAAAATGCCCCCTGCATGGGGGCCCTTTGGTTTTTCATGGGCTTATATAGGGAAAATCTTTAAAAAATCTTCTTCTCTGAAACCGCAAGGCCCAGGTCTTTGAAATTTGGTATGAAGCTTCATCTAGTGGAACTATACCAAGATTGTTCAAATTATGGTGCCGGGGCAAAAACGCCTCCGCATCACGGCCCTTTTGTTTAACATAGGCTTATATAGGGAAAATCTTTAAAAATCTTCTTCTCTGAAACTGCAAGGCTCAGGTCTTTGATATTTAGTATGAAGCTCCATCTTGTGGACCTCTACCAAGATTGTTCAAATTATAGTGCTGGGGCCAAAAATTCCCCCGCTCCGGGGCCCTTTGGTTTTACATAGACTTAAATAACCCTTTTATAGAACGTATTTATATAGGGAAAATCTTGAAAAATCTTCTTCTCTGAAACAACAAGGCTTAGGTCTTCGATATTTGTTATGAAGCTTCAGGTAGTGGGCCTCTATAAAGATTGTTCAAATTATAGCCCTGAGACCAAAAATGCCCCCGCCATGTGGCCCTTTGGTTTTACATAGACTTATATAGGGAAAATCTTTAAAAATCATCTTCTCTGAAACACAAGGCTTAGGTCTTTGATATTTGTTATGAAGCTTCAGCTAGTGGACCTCTACAAAAATTGTTCAAATTATAGCCCTGGGGCCAAAAATGCCCCCGCTCCGGGGCCCTTTGGTTTAACATAGACTTATATAGGGAAAATCTTGTTTTACATAGACTTCTATATGCAGGGTAAACCTTTAAAATCTTCTTCTCTGAAACCAGAAAGCCCAGGTCTTTCATATTCGATATGAAGCTTCATCTTGTGGACCTCTACTAAGATTGTTCAAATTATAGCCCTGTGGCCAAAATTGACCCTGCCCGGGGCCCACTTGTTATACATTGGATCAGGTGAGCGAACCAGGGCCCTCTGGGCCCTCTTGTTTAAAGATGGGGGGTGGGGGTAGGGGGAGAGATTGTGACGGTCCTAGTTTTTTTCTGCAAGAAACTGATCCGGTCTGTTTAGATCACCTGAGCACGAAGAGCTCAAGGTGAGCTTTTGTGATCGGTCTTTGTTCGTGGTCCGTCCGTGCGTGCGGACGTGCGTCCCTCCGTCGTCAACCTTTGCCTTAAACGACCTCCAAAACTGCTGGACAGATTCTGAAATAATTTCACAGGAATGTGTGTAGTAGTAATACACTTAACGACCTTCATGATTTTCGATTTCAATCCACTTAAAGATATATAATCTGATTTTATGTTCAGATTTCTATACCAGGCAATCCTGAATTTTAGTAGGCAGTACAAGTTTTGGGTATATAATACAAGAGGGCCATGATGGCCCTGAATCGCTCACCTGAATCCAAGATGTTTCAAAGCTTATGGAAATGAAGGATTCACTGCTTTAAGGAGATGTGGACCAAAGATTTTTCTTTGGAGGTTATTTTTCATTGTAGTGGAATTTGAAGGTTTTTCTATTTTTAGCTCTGGTGTCCATTTTGTTTAACAGAGCGGAACAGTTTATGCAATTTTGAAAGAGGGTCACTCAAGGAACATTCCTGTGAAATTATTTTCAAATCGGGCTCTTTGCCTAGGAGAAGATGTCATTTAAAGGTTTTTCTATATTTAGCTCTGGTGGCCATTTTGTTTAACGAGCGAAACGATTTAGACAATTTTGAAAAAGGATCACTCGACGAACGCTCCTGTGAAATTATTTCCTAATCGTGCCATTTGCCTTGGAGGAGATGTCATTTAAATGTTTTTCTATTTTTAGCTCTGGTGGCCATTTTGTTTAACAGAGTGGAACAATTTAGGCAATTTTGAAAGAGGGTCACACAAGGAACATTCCTGTGAAGTTATTTTCAAATCGGGCCATTTGCATAGGAGATGTCATTTGAAGGTTTTTCTATTTTTATCTCTGGTGGCCATTTTGTTTAACGGAGCGGAACGATTTAGGCAATTTTGAAAGAGGGTCACTCAAGCAACATTCCTGTGAAATTATTTTCAAATCGAGCCATTTGCCTAGGAGGAGATGTCATTTAAAGGTTTTTCTATTTTTGGCTCTGGCGGCCATTTTGTTTAACGGAGCAGAATGATTAAGGCAATTTTGAAAGAGGCTCACTCAAGGAACGTTCCTGTGAAATTATTTTCAAATTGGGCCATTTGCCTAGGAGGAGATGTCATTTAAAGGTTTTTCTATTTTTAGCTCTGGCGGCCATTTTGTTTAACAGAGCGGAACGATTTAGGCAATTTTGAAAGAGGGTCACTCAAGGAACATTCCTGTGAAGTTATTTTCAAATCGAGCCATTTGCCTAGAAGATGTCATTTAAAGGTTTTTCTATTTTTAGCTCTGGCGGCCATTTTGTTTATCGGAGCAGAACGATTTAGGCAATTTTGAAAGAGGGTCACTCAAGGAACGTTCCTGTGAAATTATTTTCAAATCGGGCCATTTGCCTAGGAAGAGATGTCATTTAAAGGTTTTTCTATTTTTAGCTCTGGCGGCCATTTTGTTTAACGGAGCGGAACGATTTAGGTAATTTTGAAAAAGGGTCACTCAAGCAACATTCCTGTGAAATTATTTTCAAATCGGGCCATTTGCCTAGGAGGAGATGTCATTTAAAGGTTTTTCTATTTTTGGCTCTGGCGGCCATTTTGTTTAACGGAGCAGAATGATTAAGGCAATTTTGAAAGAGGCTCACTCAAGGAACGTTCCTGTGAAACTATTTTCAAATTGGGCCATTTACCTAGGAGGAGATGTCATTTAAAGGATTTTCTATTTTTAGCTCTGGCGGCCATTTTGTTTAACGGAGCGGAACGATTTAGGCAATTTTGAAAGAGGGTCACTCAAGGAACATTCCTGTGAAGTTATTTTCAAATCGAGCCATTTGCCTAGAAGAAGATGTCATTTAAAGGTTTTTCTAATTTTGGCTCTGGTGGCCATTTTGTTAAACGGAGCAGAACGATTTAGGCAATTTTGAAAGAGGGTCACTCAAGGAACGTTCCTGTGAAATTATTTTCAAATCAGGCCATTTGCCTAGGAAGAGATGTCATTTAAAGGTTTTTCTATTTTTTAGCTCTGGCGGCCATTTTGTTTAACGGACAAACGATTTAGGTAATTTTGAAAGAGGGTCACTCAAGCAACATTCCTGTGAAATTATTTTTAAATCGGGCCATTTGCCTAGGAGGAGATGTCATTTAAAGGTTTTTCTATTTTTGGCTCTAGCGGCCATTTTGTTTAACGGAGCAGAATGATTAAGGCAATTTTGAAAGAGGCTCACTCAAGGAACGTTCCTGTGAAATTATTTTCAAATTGGGCCATTTACCTAGGAGGAGATGCCATTTAAAGGTTTTCTATTTTTAGCTCTGGTGGCCATTTTGTTTAACGGAGCGAACGATTTAGGCAATTTTGAAAGAGGGTCACTCAAGGAACATTCCTGTGTAGTTATTTTTAAATCGAGCCATTTGCCTAGAAGAAGATGTCATTTAAAGGTTTTTTCTATTTTTAGCTCTGGCGGCCATTTTGTTTAACTGAGCGGAACGATTTAGGCAATTTTGAAAGAGGGTCACTCAAGGAACGTTCCTGTGAATTATTTTCAAATCGGGCCATTTGCCTAGGAAGAGATGTCATTTAAATGTTTTTCTATTTTTAGCTCTGGCGGCCATTTTGTTTAACGGAGCGAAACGATTTAGGTAATTTTGAAAGAGGGTCACTCAAGCAACATTCCTGTGAAATTATTTTCAAATCGGGCCATTTGCCTAGGAGGAGATGTCATTTAAAGGTTTTTCTATTTTTGGCTCTGGCGGCCATTTTGTTTAACGGAGCAAAATGATTAAGGCAATTTTGAAAGAGGCTCACTCAAGGAATGTTCCAGTGAAATTATTTTCAAATTGGGCCATTTGCCTAGGAGGAGATGTCATTTAAAGGTTTTTCTATTTTTAGCTCTGGCGGCCATTTTGTTTAACGGAGCGGAAAGATTTAGGCAATTTTGAAAGAGGGTCACTCAAGGAACATTCCTGTGAAGTTATTTTCAAATCGAGCCATTTGCCTAGAAGAAGATGTCATTTAAAGGTTTTTCTATTTTTAGCTCTGGCGGCCATTTTGTTTCACGAAGCGATACGATTTAGGCAATTTTGAAAGAGGGTCACTCAAGGAACATTCCTGTGAAGTTATTTTCAAATCGGGCTATTTGCCTAGGAAGAGATGTCATTTAAAGGTTTTTCTATTTTTAGCTCTGGCGGCCATTTTGTTTAACGGAGCGGAACGATTTAGGTAATTTTGAAAGAGGGTCACTCAAGCAACATTCCTGTGAAATTATATCAAAATCCATTCACTGGTTTAGGAGGAGATGTCATTTAAGTAAATTGTTGACAGACGCACGACGCACAACGCACGACACACGACGGACGACGGACATTGACCGATCACAATAGCTCACCTTGAGCCTTCGACTCAGGTGAGCTAAAAAAAGGTTATTGACTTTATATTGAGAATATTCGGCACTTGTTCATATGGCGGAGACGCACTCGCAAGCTCGTGCGTCCTTCGCCATATGAACTCGTGCCGAATATTTCACAATATAAAGTCAATAAACTATAAATATTGACCGGTAACTTATGTAGAAAGTAAACGGAACATTTTCTGGGTATATAATAAGATGATATCTCAATCGAATTTGAATATCAGGGTCACTATTGCTAGATTTGGAAAACCTTTTTCATCGCTCCAGCACCTTCATTTATTGATAGATGTTAATGTAACTTCACATAAATGTCGGGTATAATGATATTTAGAGCGACTTCGACTTTAAGGTGTGGGGCTTAAGGACACGGTCACTGGCTAGTTTTAGAAAAACTTTGTCATTGCTATAGCGCCTATATTAATTGATGGATATTGATTTAATTTCACAGAAATTTTGCGTATGATAATATCTCGAGTGAGTTTGACTTTAAGGGTCCTGGGCTCAAGATCAAGGTCAAGGTGTCTATTTTCAGAAACACATTCTCATCGCTACGATGCTTACATTTATTGATGGATCTTAATATAACATCACATAAATGTTGCATATGACGATATTTCCCTCGAGTTTGGCTTTCAGAGACCTGGCTTCGAGGTCGAGGTCATTTGCTATTTTTAGAAAACTTTGTCATCGACCTAGCGCCTATATTTATACCCCCGGCATTCGCAGTATGCCATGGGGGTATATACATGTAGTTTTCGTCTTTTCTCTGTGCGTGCGTGCGTGCGTGCGTGCGTGTGTGTGTGTGTGTGTGTGTGTGTGTGTGTGTGACCATTTTCGTGTCCGCTCCATAACTTTTAAACTGCTTGACATATTTTCATGAAACTTCACATAAATGTTAAACACCATGAGACGACGTGCAGAACACATGAAGCGTAACTCTTGCTTTCCTACTGTCAGAGTTATTGCCCTATGAATATTGAAAATGGCCATTTGTACCATTCACTTGTGTCTGCTCTGTAACTTTCAAACTGTTTGTGATAATTTCATGAAACTTCAAACAAATGTAAAGCACAATAACAGGATGGGCAGAACACAAGAACCATAACTCTGGTTTGCATGCTTTATGAATTATTTCTCTTTGAACATACTTGAATTATTTCTCTTTGAACATAGTAAATTATGTGTCTGTTAACATCTTCATGTTAGCTCCGTAACTTTTGAACGGCTTGACATATTTTCATGAAACTTCACGCAAATGTTAAACACCATGAGACGACATGCAGAACACATGAACCATAACTCTTGCTTTTCTACTTTCAGAGTTATTGCCCTTTGAATATTATAACTTGCAATTTTTACAATACACTTGTGTCCGCTCTGTAACTTTTAAACCGTTTGAGATAATTTCACGAAACTTCAAACAAATGTAAAGCAAGATAATAGGATAGGCAGAACACAAGAACCATAACTCTTGTTTGCATACATTATAAATTATTTCCCTTTGAACATAGTAAATTATGTGTTGCTAATTTTAGAAAACTTTGTCATCGCCCTAGCGCCTATATTTATACCCCCGGCATACGGAGTATGTCATGGGGTATATAGTTTTCGTCTTTTCTGTGTGTGTGTGTGTTACCATTTTCGTGTCCGCTCCATAACTTTTAAACGGTTTGACATATTTTCATGAAACTTCACACAAATTTTAAACACCATGAGGCAACGTGCAAAACACATGAACCATAACTCTTGCTTTTCTGCTTTCAGACTTCCACTGACCGTTCCAAGGCGGCTCTTCTGTGGCGATTTATTTATGTTGTTGTTTGTTACTTACTGTGTGTGTCCCTTGTGTCTTTTAATTTTGGATGGCCATATGGCCATTTTGTGGGAAAGTAACTGTCCATATGGCCTTCCTTTGTTTAGGTTTCCATTATGGTCTGGTCGCTTAATGTTTGTATTTCTTTCCCTTTGGTGTCTTTTATGGATGGAGTAAGTTAATTGTATCAATTCCTGATCTTTGTTTTACTTCTACTTTACAATTCTGAGATGAACAATTTTCACAGTTTTCTTCATTTCTGCTCAAAAGACGGTTGTATGAATTCGACTGTATGTTTCTTTGGCTCATGTTTTACTGATGGCTGTAGCCGCGGGTATAAGTGAGCATATGCTCACTTGATTGTCTAGTTATTTATGTATTTGATTTTTAATATAACCTCACAAAATGCAGGTCAAGTTTGATTTCTGATAAAATCCACCAGTTTTTCTGGTTGTTAAGGCCTTTTTAGCTCACCTGTCACTTTTTGTCCGTCGTCCGTGCGTGCGTGCATCCTTGTGTAAACAATTTCTTCGAACGACATCTCCTCCTAAACCACTGATTGGACTTTGACCAAACTTCACAGGAATGATTCTCAGGTGGTTCCCTTTCAAAGTTGTTCATGTTTCCCGTCCGTTGCACATCTAAGTCACAGTAGCTAAAAATAGATTTTTTTAATGAAAACTTAAAAAATCTTCTTCGCTGTTACCGCATGGCACAGGTCTTTGGTATGAAGCTTCATCTAGTGGACCTCTACCAAGATTATTCAAATTATAGCCCGGGGGCCAAAATTCCCCCGCTCCATGGCCTTTTGGGTTTACATAGGCTTAAGTTCTATGAGAGGCACCATGATCTTGTTAATCCGTACAATGTGGCCATTTCCAGAATTATTTCTGATATGTTTGCAAATGGAAAGCCATAGGAAGACCACCGGTGGGTCGGGCTTAAGATTATATGACGGTTCCAGCGTAAAAACATAAAAGGAATTTTAGTTTATTTTAGTATTCTTTATGTTGGTTGGCGCCTGATGCTCCGTCTTTGGTCGGGCCCCTCGGAGTCTAACTGTTGGTTTTCATTTGCTCCTGCAATTCTGTTGTTGTATGCTGTCTAGTCATCAACCTTGTTTCATCTCTGTAATTTTTTATTTGTATGTTCTCGGAGATGTTACACCGATGAGTTAGGAAGCCTTCAAAAGACTAAACAAAATTAGTGAATACCGCGAAAGAGGTAAAGGCGAGGATTATGGTCATGTAAAATCGATTTAAACCCCCCAGTGGAAGAAATTCTTTCCACTGACCGTTCCAAGGCGGTTCTTCTGTGGCGGTTTATTTATGTTGTTGTTTGTTACTTACTGTGTGTATCACTTGTGTCTTTTTATTTTTATTGTGTCTTTTTATTTTGTGGGAAAGTAACTGTCCTTATGGCCTTCCTTTGTTTAGGTTTCCATTATGGTCTGGTCGCTTCATGTTTGTGTTCTTTCCCTTTGGTGTCTTTGATGGATGGAGTAGGTAAATTGTATCGATTCCTGATCTTTGTTTTACTTCTACTTTCCAAAATCTCGGACATACCCTTCTCGGCAGTTACACCTTTTCTTCGTTCGGGTCGATGGGCATGGTGGGCGAAGCTTGCTTACCAAGTAATGCTTACTATCCGCGTACGCCTGATTACACTATTCTGGAGTCCATGTCTGTTGATCTGAACATTGATATTTGCCATTCTGTCTATGGACTAATGATTTTGGATTAATGCTTTGGTACTACGACCTAAATTACTTATATAGGGAAAATCTTTGAAAATCTTCTTCTTTGAAACCGCAAGGTCCAGGTCTTTGATATTTGGTTTGAAGCTTCATCTAGTGGACCTCTTTCAAGATTGTTCAAAGTATAGCCCTAGGGCCCTAAAATGACCCCACCCCGGGACCCTTTGGTTTTACATAGGATTATATAGGGAAAGTATTTAAAAATCTTCTACTCTGAAACCTCAAGGCCCAGGTCTTTGATATTTGGTATGAAGCTTCATCTAGTGGACCGCTACCAGGATTGCTCAAATTATAGCTCTGGGGCCAAAATATGCCCCCCCCCCCACCACCGCCGGGGCCCTTTGGTTTTACATACACTTATTTTGAGAAAATCTTTAAAAATCTTCTTCTATGAAACCGCAAGGCCAAGGTCTTTGATATTTGGTTTCAAGCTTCATCTAGTGGACCTCTACCAAGATTGTTCAAATTATAGCCCAATGGCCAAAAATGCCCCCACTCTGGGGCCCTTTGATTTTACAAAGGCTAATGTAGGGAAAATCTTTAAAAACCTTCTTCTCTGAAACCGCAAGGCCCATGTCGTTGGTATTTGGTGTGTAGCTTCATCTAGTGGACCCCTACTAAGGTTGTTCAAATTATAGCCTTTGGGCCAAAAATGCCCCTGCCCCGGGGCCCTTTGGTTTTTCATTGACTTATTTAGGGATTTTTTTTTTTCAAAAAAATCTTCTCTCAAACCACAAGGTATTTGGTGTGAAGAAATAATCTAGTTGACCTCTTTCAAGCTTGTTCAAATAATAGCCCTTGGGCCAAAAATGCCCCCGCCCCGGGTCCTTTGGTTTTCCATTGACTTATATAGGGAATATTTTAAAAAATCTTCTTCTATGAAACCGCAAGGCCCAGGTCTTTGATATTGTGTGTGTAGCTTCATCTGATGGACCTCTATCAAGATTGTTCAAACTATAGCCCTAGGGTCAAAAATGCACATGCCATGGGGCCCTTTGGTTTTATATTGACTTATTTTGGGAATTTCATTCCCATAAGTATTTTCAGCTTATTTGTTCATCTATTCTTTTAATCTTCTTCCAGTAATTAGGCCAATATTAATATTTTGTCAACGTATTCACAAGAACAAGAAAAGCTAGAAGCCTAATTTCGCAGCATAGTGAATCCTTGGGTGGGCCTCTGCTTAGATTTTTCTAGCCTAAATAGCTTAATGAAACGCATGTCTGCCATGGGACAGAGTCCAACAGAACTCTGGTGAGTATAGTGGCCCTTGGCCCCTTTGTTTTTTAAAGATATTTTAAATCTGAAGCAGTCGTTTTATCGTCATTCGTTCGCAACTCGGCGCAACATTGTAAATAGTTCATGTACGACACTGCTCTAGAGTGGGCGATGTCATCTTAAGTGACAAAGAGAATGGAAATTGCAACCAGCTGTTCATCTGCCCACAACTATTATCAGAGATACTTGCAACCCTTTTGAGAATCTGGCGCCTTTTACCCTGCTTTTCAGGTTGTCACGAGAAACAAATATATGCTTGTTTTCAGAATTATAATGTATCTCCTTTCTGATAGAGTGTTAACGATACCATTTACTGAAAATGTCTTATAAAGTTCATTATTTTATCTATCTATCGATACTGCGGCACCCTCATTTCTGAGTATTATGCAAAGGGATGCGTGCGAGACTAAAAGTAAGAAATTTTATAGTGAGAGTTAAAAGAGTAATAGTGAAGAATGAAAAAAGATGATAGTGTTAGAGTGTTAGTAAGAATGAGATAAAAACAATGTTACTTTCTACGGCATTGAGTAGTTGATCTTGCTCACTTCTCTCTTGAAGGAGTCAAAATCATTTAGGAGAGAAATTTCAGCAGGGAGCCTGGTCCACAAAACTACCGTCATCGGAAAGAACGAACACCTCTTATAATCAGCAGAAGCATATACCTGGCGGAAACCTAGCGGATTTTGAAGGCTGTGGCGAGTGATTCTCCTGGGACGCTCAAAATATGAGGGCATTTGCACTGCTACAAGGCCATACTGTATTTTATGAAACATCGCGAGACGTGAATCGCAACGACGATACTCAAGGGGGCGCCAACCGAGCATCGCAGAAACACTATCGTACGAGGAATATCTATTTGTAACCCACCGTGCGGCCCGCCTTTGAACCATTTCAATCTGATCTATGTTTTTGTTGGTATGGGGGCTCCACACGGTGGAGGCATATTCAACTTTTGGTCTAACAAATGTTTTGTAAGCTAATTCTTTTACTGACTGATTTTTAGTTTTTACATTCCTTTTAACAAATCCCAAAGTTTGATTAGCCTTAGTAGTAATTTCCTTGATATGTGTATTCCAGGTCAGGTCTTTTGAGATACTTACCCCAAGGTAGCGTGCTCAGTCTACAGACTCCAATATCTCGCCATGGAGGGTATACTGAGAGTGGATAGGCTGTCTAGCTCTGCTAATGTGCAGAACTTGACATTTACCTGGATTAAATTCCATGTGCCAGGTTCGTTCCCATTCTTGTAATGTATCAAGATCCTTTTGGAGAATGCAGCTGTCATTTTGGTTTCTCACAGTGAGGTAAACTGCTGTATCATCAGCAAATAACCTGACCTGGGATTGAATGTTTTCCGGGAGGTCATTTATGTAGAGCAAGAAGAGAAGTGGGCCCAAGACTGAGCCCTGTGGCACGCCTGATGTGACGGGTACTTCTGATGAACATTTCCTCTCGAGCACTACAGCCTTGGTTCGACCCCCTAGGAAGGAGCTGATCCATTTGAGGGTTCTGCCTTGGACCCCGTGGGTTGAAAGTTTAAAAAGCAATTTCAAGTGGTTCACCTTGTCGAAAGCCTTGCTGAAATCCAGCAAAACTAAATCGACTTGGTGACCATCAGAGAGTTTTTTCCTAGTTCCTCCAATAATTATATCAACTGCGTTTCGCAATAACGTTTCTCGCGAAAGCCGTGTTATAAGCCATATAGTGTATTATTGTCGTTCAATTGCCGGGCTAGGTTTGAGGCGGCAATGTGCTCCATAACTTTGCACAAAATACAGGTCAAAGATATTGGCCTGTAGTTTGCGGGATCACACTTGTCGCCCTTTTTAAAAAGAGGACTAACTCTGGCTGTTGTCCAGTCATTTGGCAGTTGGCCTGTCTCAAGCGACTTCTCAAATATAACTTTGATCACAGGGGTTATCTCATTTCTTAGTTCTTTTAAAACAATAGGTTTGATATCGTCCGGACCTGCAGCTTTATCAACCTTCAAATTTGACAGTAATTTCAAAATTCCTTTTTCATCTATGATAAATTTCGGGCATGTGGGGATAAAGGCTTTTTGGAATGTTTTCAAATAGTTCTTGGACTTTATTAATGCAAAAATGGCCAAAACGTATTGGATTCAACTGCGAAAAAACGGACTGAAATTGTGAATTTAATTTTAATACAAATAAACACTTCTATGGTATTTTTCTTCTGAAAAAATCGTGTACTCGTTAAAAGAGGATCATTGAAAACACTGTGCTGCTTCATATGAATGATTTTCATATCCAGAGTGTTGACGAATGGATCGTTGAACTGAACTAAATCCAACGTGTTTATCCATACTACTTAAAGCCTGCACAAATTTCTTTTTGCAGGCAAAACATTGTAATTTTGTCTGTACTCTGCGATAATAGGTATGTCAAGATTGTGCTTAAATTACCTGTTTAACACAAAAACACTTACCGAAGCGAGAGGTACTTTCAAGATGGGGACTGCTATTTTCTTTCTGTGTGACGTGATCGTGACGTAGATTCCCCACCTTGTGACTAGTCGAATTCAACATAGATTTTTTCCAATCATGGATCAGATCAAGATTTTCAAACTACAGTTACAACAATGTGTGTGTGTGAATTCGGGTTTAACGTCGCTTTCAACAATTTTTCAGTCATATCACGACGGGTTACAACAATGTTTCGAAGCTTCTATTCCAAATATAAATTCTAGCAGCCTTGACCCTGTCAAAGTCTGAGGGAGGACACACTGTCTCATGTAATTATCAATAGCACGCAGACAGTAAGCGCTCCCTAAGAAATGTGGTCTAGAAGTCCAGTTACTTAACTATGCGCCATGCCATTACCAGTAGCACCAGGCAGTAAGCTCTCCTTGCCAAAAGTCCAGTTACTTCACTATGCCTCATGACATTATCAGCAACACATAAACAGTTAGCTCTAAGTCCAGTTTCTTCACTATGCCTCATTGCATTATCAATAGCACATAGACAGTAAGCCCTTCATGAGAAATGTGATTTAGAATTCCAGCTACTTCACTTTGCCTCATGACATCAGTAGCACGCAGACAGAATGCTCTCTGTGGGAAATGTTGTCTAAAGTCCAGTTACTTCACTATGCCTCATGTCATTATCAACAGCTTTCTGAAAACAGTACGATTTCCCTGACACATGTGGTATACAGTCAACGACAGTAAACTCCGCATGAGAAATAAGGTCAAGTAGTAGTTATTTCACCATGTCTCGTGCCATTACCAACAGCAAACCTACAGTAAACTACGCATGAGAAATGTGGCCTTGACGTCCAATTAGGGGATACCGGGACTAGTCCGGCCCCGGGGCATGTTCGGCATATGGCTACATTAAGCATGTCAATCAGGTTATTGAGCTGGGAATCATAAAGTGAAGTCATTTATGACGATTTTATCTACTTCAGTACATAATGACCGCCTTGAAGAATATAGCATAGATTTTGGAACCGAAATCTCGTTTTCGTGCACGCTGAGAAAATTTTCCATAGTAATTTTAGTTTTTATTTTTCTTAAGAAGTGTTATGATTCCGATTTAATTTCTATACATTTATTGCGGTACGATAATGCGCTTCAATGTAATAATGTATTTCTTTTCCTGCACCCTAAAAGGGTTATTTCACGTGTTGTTTCTGCAAAGCCTGTCAGTGGCAAGTTCGGCCTTTTAAGTTGGGGCAAGTTCGGCCACCATCCCCCGATCGCTACGACTAAAAATAGCCTTAATCGGGAAGAGACATAAGAAGGCGTATACCGGCCTTACTTACATACACAGTTTTCGAAGACCCAGCTGTATTATAGTCATGCCAAAAGTGAATGTTTTCTAAAATGGAGCCGAACTAGCCCCGGTCTTCCCTATTTTTCTCAGTTTCAGGTATTTACACTATTTTAAACTTTCAGAAAAGTTTATGTTTTAATTACAGAATTGAAACTACATGATAAATGCGTTATATATTTACATTGCTTTCCTCCCTATAAGTTAGTTCTGCGAAATATATTAATAGTTCAGGAGAGTTGCTGTGAGACGATCTTGTCCCGTTGGGTGGCCGAACTTGCCCCTTAGCGGGGCAAGTTCGGCCATCATGACCCGGTCTCTTTGACTAAAAAAATACCCTCTATCAGTCAAAGAAGGCATATACCCGGGCTAGTACGGCTTCATTGTACCTTACTTACATATACAGTTTTCTGAGATCTAGCTGTAAGAGTCACTGAAAAAATGAACGTTTTCTAAAAAGGGGACGTACTAGCCCCGGTCTCCCCAATTCTACCGTGTCCCATGGCATTATCAACAGCACACAGACAGTAAGCTTTGTATTAGAAATGCGGACTAGGAGTAGTTAATTAACCATGTCTCGTGCTATTATCGACAGTACGCAGACAGTAAATTCCGCATGGCCTTGACGTCAAATTATTCTACCCTGTCCCATGAAATTATCAACAGCCCATGGATAGTAAGATCTGCATGAGAAATGCGGCTGGAAGTCTAATTATTACAACATGTCTCATGACACTATCAACAACTCAAAGAAAGCTCTGCGTGAGAAATGTGGTCCAGGAGTCCAACTATTCCATCAAGTCTCTGGACTTAATCAACAGCTCGCAAACACTACGTTCTCGCTGAATAATGTCTAAAAGTCCAATTATTCTGTCGTATCCCATGACACACAGACAGTAAACGGTGCATTGTGGTCTAAAGTTCAGTCATTCTACCGTGCCATGATATTATCAACAGCACACAACAGTAAGCTCTGCGTGAGAAATGTTGTCTGTGAGTCCAGTTTTTACAACGTCTATCGTGACATTATTGACTGCATGCACACAGTGAGCTCTGCATGAGAAATGTGTCTAGAAGTCCATTTATTAACCAGGTCTCGTGACATGAACAACTGTAACGCCGACACATAGCTCTGTCCTGATGTCTCACAACATTGCCAACAGCACGAAACGACAAGCTGTAGAAGCGTATTAAACACTGCCATGAGTATCCATAGGCCTGATGCATCACCTTACACAGCTAAAAAATTCCTGCTGATAAGTAAGGATGACTTCAGCGTTATTAGGTATGGAACGTAAATATGCGCTGACTTATCTGTTGTTTTTTTTTTTTTTTTTTTTTTTCTGACCGCACGTGTGTGATCCGGTAGGGTCAGGTGCGCCCTGGCTCAAAACATGTCAAAATGGCGTCGGCAGTTTGGCGAAGTCAATAAGAGCGACTCAAGGGAGGACACACTGTCTCATGTTTTCTAATCGTACATGGAGACCAGAATGGCTTCCCCTGAGTCCACCCTTCGTGTTCCTTTTAATGATTGACGGTCTTTAGTGTCCTGGGACAATCTTGGAAACCTGTGAATAAAGGCAAACAAAATATAATTAGGGTGGTCTATAAACTTAACATCCAATGAAGATATAGTTGCATTCGTAGTCTGGTGAGACCCTCTAGAGACTCATGTACAATTCAAAGCAGATTATATTTTTTGGCCGGAGAACCTCTGGTGACATGTATTTTTGTGACTTGGCTCAAATTAACAACGCTCAAAAGGGAATTGTTCAGAACAGAAGGAATATTAACCGTTGTTGCCCGATGATAAACTTTTTTCAGTTAAATACACGATTCAATCAATACGACTTCATAAGACTGTTGAACATACAAACAGCTTTATGCTCATAGAACGGAGCTGTACGTCCGAATAAAACTGCACAGGTATGAACCGCTGACTCAAATAAAATTGTCTGAAAAGCCGATACTTATTTCCCGGATATTAAGTATCACGTGATTCGTTACGTCGTATATATTACCTCTTATCATGCTGTTCACGACAACCTCTTTTTTGGAAACAGTGTAGATCCAGATCAGATGAAGCCATCTGATCAGGATCTATACTGTTTGCCATTCAGTTTATGAATTTGTAGGAATAAATTACATCAAGTAATCTGATTGGTTCAAAGTCAAAAATGGGTGTGGCTAAACTGAATATTCAGCAAGAGAAGGTTCAAGATGTTTGTGACATTTTCGATGTTTTGACAGTGTAAAACTATGCTGTACATATTTGATGAGGTTTCAAATATTGCGAGTACAAAGATCAAGCACCGAAACTATTTCATTTTTGTCGCGCCTGCTATTAGCATGGCGCGATATAGGCGTTCAGTTTCTGTCCGTTCGTCCGTCCGTTTGTCAAGCCGTCAACATTTGCGACCACCCCTGCGTTCACCCTAATGGTCAAGTTAATTTCTCAAGAACAATAAGAGCTTCATTAATAATACTTGATACAAACTTGAATCTATGGATGGCAACTTAAATGCAAGCACCCATATTTGACTTTGACCTACATTTCATGGTTCACTGGCTTTGTAAAACATTGCGACTACCCTTGCGTTCACCCTTAAGGCCAAGTTAATTTCTCAAGAACTATAAGAACTACATTAATGATACTTGGTACAAACTTGTATCTAGGGATTGCAATTTTAATGCAAGCACCCAAATGGTCAAATTTATTTCAAAAGAACTATAGGAGTTTACTTAATGATACTTAGTACATACTTTTATCTAGGGATGACATCCATATTGCGCACCCCTTAGGGCTAATCTGTTCTTATTTTGTTATGAAAGCGACTTCATGCTGTCCTGAAAACCAATCTGAAATCATTACAGCATTTAGCTGGACTTCTAGGTATTTGGGTGATTTATTAAATATTGACAATGCCTATTTTGATGGTTTGATCAGTCAAATTTAACCCCCCCCCCCCCCACACACACACACCTAGAACTTCAGTTAAATAAAGCGAATTCGTCTGATACAGAGCCCCGTTTTCGGATTTACATCTATCTATTGTAGATGGGTTTGTTTCCTGCAATATCTATGTTAAACGCGATGATTTTGATTTTGAGATTGTACATTTTCCTTTCTTGGATGGTGATGTTCCTCTAGCGGCATCCTATGCCGTTTAAATTTCGTAATTAATCCGATTTGCCAGAGTGCCTAGTCATGTGACTGACTTCAACACTCGAAATAAATTGTTAACTGCTAAACGTCATAATCAGGGTTATCGGTATCACAAACTACGCAAAGTCTTTTCAAAATTTTATATACGTCATACCGATTTTATTTCAAAATTCAATGTTGGACTCTGGATGGTGATGTTCCTCGTGCGCCATCCTATGGCGTTTATGTTTCGCAATTAATTCGATTTGCCAGAGTGTGTAGTCATGTAACTGACTTCAACACTCGTAATAAATTGTTAACTGCTAAACTTCTTAATCAGGGTTATCGGTACCATAAACTACGCAAAGCCTTTTCAAAATTTAATAGACGTCATTCTGATTTAATTTCAAAATCCAATATTGAACTTAAATCTCTTCTGCAACAAGGTCTATCGGAACCCAAATTTTATGGTGACTTAGTATATAAATTCAGAAAAATATTTAACCGCAATGACTTCAGCACCCAATTTCGTAAAATCATTCTTCGATATAAAAAGATTGGGTACGACATAAATGTTATACGACAGACTGCATGCATGGTAGATAACCCAATCACGGTTGACAACTTTGCTTCCCTCTTTAATTGCACGCCGGTGGGTCAAGCCTCAGATTCTATGACGGTTCCAGCGTAAAGGCTTATTGAGAATTAGAGATATCTAATTCAAGGTAATGTTGGCTGGTGCCTGATGCTCTGTCTCTGGTCGGGCCCATCGGAGTCTAACTGTTGGTTTTCTTTTCCTCCGGCATGTCAGTGGTTTCTTGCTGTCGAGTCCTCGACGTTGTTTCACCTCTGTGGCTGTTTGATCATTTGTATTCACGGAGTTGTTGCACTGATAAGTTAGGAGGCCTTAATGCGGACTGCACAAATTATTTGTCTAAATCGCGACGGAAGTAAGGGCGAGGATTGTGGCAACGTAAAATCGATTTAAACCCCCCCCCACTCCCCCCCCCCCCCACCCCCCACTGGAATTCGTTTCCGCTGACCGTTCCAAGGCGGTTCTTCTGTCGCGGTTTATTTTTGTTACGGTTTGTCTTTGTGTGTTTATGTCGCTTTTATTTTTTTATTTTGGATAGCCTATTGGCCATTTTGTGGGAAAGTAACTGTCCTTTTGACTTTCCGCTATTTTTATTTATTCAAAATTTCATGACATGAATACATATATGTGTACAACAAATATACATACAAATGTCAAAGGATTGGATGTAGGCTGAGCCTATATTTATCCTCTCCTTTAAGATGTTGTAAGCATAAACATATTTGTTGCCTATGTACATTTACCATCTTTATCAGTTGTCAAATTATGTAGCATATATATAACACTAAGTGTTGTTGAAGAAGAAGAAGAAGATAAGAGGTAGAAGTCTGTTACTCCGACGTACACCAGTATTCATGTCATGAAATTTTGAATAAATAAAACAAAAAATAAAAAAAGCTTTCCGCATTAGGGAATGTTGTTTCATGTTTGTATTTCTTTACCTTTGGTGTCTCTGATGGGAGCTGTGAGTTGATTGTATCGATTTCTGATCATTGCCTCTACTTCTATTTTAAAAGGTCTATCGGAACCCGAATTGTATGGTGACTTAATATATAAATTCCGAAAAATATATAATTGCAATGACTTTAGCACCCAATGTCGTAAACATTTTCTTCGATATAAAACTTTTCTCTGGAGCAAAGTCTTTCCTTTAAGAGTAGACCCCTTTTCAGTGGGACAGGGTCTTTAGAAAGGCGAACAGGAAGTCCCGAAAGTTGTCCCCCTTTGAGAAATGGCGGAAAGATCTGCCAGGTGTTCACATGCCCCTTAAGTTTTTTATTGTTTTTTTTTTTTTTTTTTTTTTTTTTTTTTCAAAAGTTAATCAGGTCATCTACTCCATATCGCCTATCAAGTTTCAACGCAATATCTCAAACGTGACGAAATGTTCAAAGGGTCATTACTCAAGCTGAAAATTTTGGATCGTTTTTTCAGAAGTTAATCTTGTCATCTACTCTTCAGCTTATCAGCCTGTCAGGTTTCAAGACAAAAGCTCAAATAGTTTGAGTTTTAGAGACATTTTGCTTACAAACTTAAAATGCTCAAGTTTTCAAAGGGCAATGACTCAAGAAGATAATTTCGGATTTTTTTTCAAAGGTTGATCCAAACACCTACTCATCATCCCCCAACAATCTGTATAGTTTCGAGGCAATATCTCAAATGCTTTTTTTTTTTAGATATTTTGCTTACAAGCTTAAAATGTCCAAAGTTTCAAAGGTCCATAACTGAAGACATTTTTGGAATTTTTACAGAAGTTAAACAGTTCATCTACGTACTATCCTCTATTGAGTTTCAACATAATACATCCAATATGTTTGAGATGTCTCTCTTACAAGATGTCATTGCTATTTTCTGCTAAGGGACATAACTCAAGAAAGGGACATAACTCTGATAAGTAAACAAAAAACACAAGGGTCAACTTTTTCTCCAAAAGGAATACATAAATGAAATTACAAAAACCTAGCATGCGTGGTTCAAACGTTATACTATGCAGAAAAAACGGACGGACGAACAAAGCAAAGCAATATGCCCCTCGCAACTTCTTCGGCGTATGTGGCATAAAAATACAAAGTTTAATATTGTAAATAGGGCATAAAAATACAAAGTTTAATATTGTAGATAGGGTTATGGCCCTTGTGCATTGCTCTTTCGCACAGTACCCTTTACAGGTGTGTGCAGTTCATTTGATTACTTCGAGCGGTTTTCGAGTTATCTCCGGGACAAAGTTCTAAACCAAAAAAAAAAAGAAAAGAAAACTCCAATAACTCTTTTTATAAGATAGAGTTATGGCCCTTGTGCACTGCACTTCTGCCCTTGTCCTTTACAAGTGTTTCAAGTTTTATTTTGGAAACCTCGAGCGGTTTTCAAAATATTATTCGGAAAAAAATAAAAAAGTACAAAGTACAAAAACACCGTTGATACCGCAGGCATGAGTTATGGCCCTTGTGCACTGCACTTCTGCACAACGCCCTTTACAAATATGTGAACTTTCATTTTGGATATCCGAAGCGGTTTTAGAGTAATTCTTAACAAAAATATGAAGTCCAATAGCTCCCACTTAGTTATAACCCTTGTGCACTGTACTTCTGCTTCGTGTCCTTAACAGGTGTTTGAAGTTTCATTTGTATACCTCAAGTGCGGACAAAATTCTGAACTAAAAGTACAAAATCCAATAACTCCATTAGTAATGCAGGTAAGAGTTATGGCCCGTGTGCACTGCACTTCTGCACAGAGCCCTTTATAAGTGTGCAAAGTTTCATTTGGATTCCACTAGCGTTTTTATGCTCCCCCATCCGTCCCGCATGACCACGCGAATTCTCAGAAACTACTTGTCGGATGTCAATGAAACTTCATGGGATCTCGTACACAGAGGCAATCCTCATAGGACTGTCTCCAGGTAAGGTTCCATATTGGGTGCCTTTACATGCATATAAAATATCAGACGGGTTCGAAAATTATATGAAAATCCATCAGCAAATGCATATGCTAGAGCGATTACAAAGTTTTTCTAAAAATAGCCGCAGTGACCTTGAGCCCAGGACCCTGAAAGTCAAACTTGCTTGAGATATTATCATACCCAACATTTGTGTGAAAGTATTTTAAAATCCATCAGCAAATGACGACGCTAAAGCGATGACAAAGTTTTTTCTAAAATTAGCCGCAGTTACCTTGATCCTGAAAGTCAAACTTGCTCGAGATATTATCATACCCAACATTTGTGTGAAATTATATTAAAATCCATCAATAAATGTTGGCACTAGAGCGATGACAAAGTTTTTTTTTCTAAAAATAACCACAGTGACCTTGACCTTGACCACAGGATCCTGAAAGTTGAACTTGCTCGAGATATTATTATACCCAACATTTGAGTGAAGTTATATTAAAATCCATCAGCAAATGACGACGCTGGAGTGATGACAAAGTTTTTTTTCTCTAAAAATAGCCACAGTGACCTTGACCGTGTGCCCAGGACCCTGAAAGTTGAACTTGCTCAAGATATTATCATACTCAACGTTTGTGCGAAATTATATTAAACTAGAGCGATGACAAAGTTTTTTTACTAAAAATAACCGCAGTGACCTTCACCCCAGGATCCTGAAAGTTGAACTTGCTCGAGATATTATTATACCCAACATTTGTGTGAAGTTATATTAAAATCCATCAGCAAATGACGACGCTAGAGCGATGACAAAGTTTTTTTTTTCTAAAATTAACCACAGTGACCTTGACCTTGACCACAGGATCCTGAAAGTTGAACTTGCTCGAGATATTATCATACCCAACATTTGAGTGAAGTTATATTAAAATCCATCAGCAAATGACGACGCTGGAGTGATGACAAAGTTTTTTTTTCTCTCAAAATAGCCACAGTGACCTTGACCTTGTGCCCAGGACCCTGAAAGTTGAACTTGCTCAAGATATTATCATACTCAACGTTTGTGCGAAATTATATTAAACTAGAGCGATGACAAAGTTTTTTTTACTAAAAATAACGGCAGTGACCTTCACCCCAGGATCCTGAAAGTTGAACTTGCTCGAGATATTATTATACCCAACATTTGTGTGAAGTTATATTAAAATCCATCAGCAAATGACGACGCTAGAGCGATGACAAAGTTTTTTTTCTCTAAAATTAGCCACAGTGATCTTGACCTTGAGCCCAGGACCCTGAAAGTTGAACTTGATCGAGATATTATAACCATCAATAAATGTAGGCACTAGAGCGAAAACAAAGTTTTTCTAAAAATAGCCACCTTGACCTTGAGCCCAGGACCCTGAAAGTTGAACTTGCTCGAGATATTATCATACTCAACGTTTGTGCGAAATTATATTAAACTAGAGCGATGACAAAGTTTTTTCCTAAAAATAACCGTAGTGACCTTCACCACAGGATCCTGAAAGTTGAACTTGCTCGAAGTATTATTATACCCAACATTTGTGTGAAGTTATATTAAAATCCATCAGCAAATGACGACACTAGAGCGACGACAAAGTTTTTTTTTTCTAAAAATTGCCACAGTGATCCTGACCTTTAGCCCAGGACCCTGAAAGTTGAACTTGCTCGAGATATTATAACCATCAATAAATGTAGGCACTAGAGCGAAAACAAAGTTTTTCTAAAAATAGCCACCTTGACCTTGAGCCCAGGACCCTGAAAGTCGAACATGATCAAGATTATCATACCCAACATTTGAGTGAAGTTATATTAAAATCCATCAATAACTGTAGGCACCAGAGTGATGACAAAGTTTTTTCTAAAAATAGTCACAGTGACCTTACACTGCAGCTTTAAATAAGGTACCACAACCCTTTGACGAATCATCCAACCAGATAGCACGGATAATATGCGCATCCCCTATTGCTGCTTAAGGTTCCATTAAAGTTTCATTGAATTTCTGCAAGTAGTTGCTGAGAATTGGCGTGGACACGAACAGTACCCTATATATTCATGAAGAATTCATCAAAGGGCCATACCTTTTGGAAAAATCATCGATATGCGCATCCACCTTCGATACTTAATATTCCCATGAAGTTTCATTGAAATCCGCCCAGTAGTTTTTGAGAATTCGCGTAGACAAGAGCGGGACGGACACACGGATGAAGCGGCGACTAAAAACAGAGCTCGGGGTGGGGGGGGGGGGGGCACGCCCACTGGCAGCCATGTATTTTAATAAACCAAGGGAGGCGATGAAATTTGGACCCAATCAGCCCAGTGGCTTCAGAGGACTGATGTGCTGTTGCAAGAAAACAGACAACAATTGACAACTGCCCATACGGAGCAACCAATAGGCCTAAAATTATATGGCAGATAGACCATCGATAAAGGAATATTTCCATAAAAGTTTTACAAAATATCTTGAAATGCGTAAATGTCTTTTTTCGCCATTTTTCAACATTCTAAGGAAACGCTTAACTTGCCATAGTAACCAAACTAATGAGCCAAATTTCATTAAAACACAAAACCCGCAATGGCAAATATGGTGAATATTTGCATAAATTCCCAGCCTCATAGAGCATTATGGTTTATGAGGAGATGATATTTTAAATATTTTTATACCCGCTTTTTCGAAGAAAAATCGGGTATATTGGTTTCGTACCACAGTTCACTCCGGCGTCAGTCCGTCCGTCTGTCTGTCCGTCCGTCACGTTTCTTGTGATTGGATCTCCTCTGCAACCACTGAAGTACACTTTTGAAACTTTGCATGTGGATAGTACATGAAATGTAGATGGCAGTGGGAGGTCAAAGGTAAAAAATTATGATTTGCCATATCTCCTAAACTATTGGAGTTACACTTCTGAAACTTTGCTTATTGGATGGTCCTTGGAATATAGAATATGTTGGGCTACTTTTGGTGTGACCTCGACCCCAAGGTCAAAGGTAAAAAATTATGACTTTGCCATATCTTCTAAACTATTGGAGTTACACTTCTGAAACTTGGTTATTGGATTGCTGTTGGAATATAGAATAAATTGGGATACCTCAGGTGGACCTCAACATAACCCCAAGGTCAAAGGTCAAAAAGTATGACTTTGCCATATCTTCTAAACTATAAGAGTTACACTTCTGAAACTTTGCTTATCAGTTAGAATGTTGTCTGCAACTTTTTTTAACTTACATGTAGTTTTGGCTTGCTAATACATAGTCATTAGTGTTATTAATAGAAAAAGCGAGTATTTGCGATGGTATACCATCGACTGCAGATCTAGTTTTATGTTTGGAAACCAATAAAATTGAGGAGTATCCCTTAAATCATAACGCAGATAGAAGATTGCTTAAAGAATATTTCTATGAAAGTTTTTGCCAAAATATCTTGGCAGTATCTTGGCAGTAAATGCAAATTTTCACCCGTTGTAAGTCTGTGGGAACGCTAGTTTGCTATAGCAACCAAACTAAAGAACGGAATTTCATAAAAAAAAAAACACAATACCTATTCAGGCAAATATGGTGAATAGTTCATTATAGTCTCAATCTCATAGAGTGTATGGTATCTGAGGAGATGATTTTAATTTTTCTGTTGTTGTTTTTTTCTGTGTTTTTGTTTTTGTTTTTTGGGTTTTTTTTTCTTGTTTTTTTTTTGTTGTTGTTGTTGTTTTTTTTTTTTTGTTTTTGTTTTTTTTTTGGGGGGGGGGGGTGCATTTTGGTTTCCATGGCAATCAGTAAAAGGAAGCTTGTAGCCTAAAATCATATGGCAGATAGATGATAACTTAAAGAATATTTACTATGAAAGTTTTGTCAAAATATCTGCAAAGGCTCGGTGGTAAATACCATTTTCCAACTTTCCCCATTATACCTCAATGGAAACTCTAGTTTGCCATAGCAACCAAACTAAAGAGCCGGATTACAATAAAGAAAAACAAAACATGTTGGTTTTGGAGTGGGGATCTGTAAGGTTTCCGAGATATTGGGCCTTTTATGAAGTGGAGGGGTGGGGCATGGCCCAGGGGACCCCCTTGTTGGTGTCACTGAATGTGTCTTATCATAGGGAACAAGAATATATATGGTTTCGGGGTCCTTTATGAAGTGGAGGGGGTGGGGCCAGGCCCCGGCGAATCAAGGGGGTCCCCAGGTTGGCGTCACTGAACGCGTCTTATCATAAGGAACAAGAATATATGTGGTTTAGGGGTGGAGATCTGTAAGGTTTCCGAGATATTGGGCCTTTTATGAAGTGGAGGGGGTTGGGCAAGGTCCCGGCGCATCCCGTAGGCCCCCGGGTTGGTGTCACTGAATGTGTCATATCGTAAAGAACAAGAATATACATGTACATATATGGTTTAGGGGTGGGAATCTGAATGGTTTCTGAGATACATGTATTTGGCCTTTTATGAATTGGAGGGGGTGGGGCAGGGCCCCAGCACAACCCCGGTACCCTCAGGTTGGCATAGAAGCATATGGCATAGAGGAGTTTACTCAAGAAACATTTCTGTAAAAGTTTTGTCAAAATATCTGCAAAGTATGTTTGTTTTATTTGAGGTTTAACGTCCCCGTCAACACTGTATGTGTCATTTTGGAGACAATTTTGTGGGGCATTGAGATGAAATGACATTTCAAGCCCTGACGCCCAATGAAACCAATAGGGTTTATATGCATGGACGGTCTAACTTGTGCCAGTTTTCCTGGGCATGCTTAGAACCTCTAAGCAGTTTACCATTACTCACGTTTCACGGTTGGTTTCAGCTCTGCGTGGAAGCATCTAATCTTGCAGCCCATCCATTTCTTCAAGCCCCGATGGCGGGGGCGGTGATATATCTGCAAAGGCTTGGCATGCAGTAAATGACATTTTCCAATTTTCCCCATTATAAGTCTATGGAAACGCTAAGTTGCCATAGCAACCAAACTAATGAGCCGATTTTCATAAAAAAAAAAAAAAAACACAAAATTTCAACCCCCAACGCTGGGATGCTACAGATGAAATTTAGGCCCAAAAGGCCCACCGGCTTCAGAGGAGATGTCGTTTGAAAGTGTTGACGACGCAGACGACGACGGACAATGTCCATCCTATAAGCTGCCCCGGAGCGTTCGGCTCTGGTAAGCTAATATAGTATCTGTGAAAACCAACTTATCACTATATAACGTGGGGTTTAGGAGTTGGGGGATCTTCATTACATAGACTTGTTAACATGATGTTTCATTTACTTAATATCTGTCCTTTCTGCACAAATAGTGACGTATGTCCGCGTGTATCGATACGGAAATTGAGTACTGGCACTTCGATTCCATATCACGGGTTATATTGCACGACCCGCAGAAAAAGCGACCGACTTAAGTCGGTTGATTTTCTAAGAGTGCCCTAAAATCATCGTGTCATTCGGTCATTCTGTCAGTCTGTCTGTCCGTCCGTAACCCGTTTGTGAAAATTGGTGATAGTGACTTAACCGCCTGGAATATTTAAACAAGTTTTGGCATACTGATAGATATCAATGAGATCTAACCAATGAACTTGCGAAATATTACATTCCATTTAGTTTAGCCTCGCCGAGGCGAAAAATGTGAAAATTTTCGAACTGTTTCTCGTCGGAAACCGTCGGGCCGATTGAAGTTAAATTTCATATGGGGCCTCTATGGGATGGGGGAAACCAAAATTTGCTCATGGGGTCCAGGTCACATGAACAAAATGGCCGCCAGGCCATATATGGTCTGTCTGTCTCCGTAACCCGTTTGTGAAAATTGGTGATAGTGACTTAACCGCTTGGAATATTTAAACAATTTTTGGCATACTGATAGATTTCGATGAGATCTAACCAATGAGTTTGCAAAATATTACATTCCATTTAGTATAGCCTCACCGAGGCGAATAATCCGTAACCCGTTTGTGAAAATTGGTGATAGTGACTTAACCGCTTGGAATATTTAAACAATTTTTGGCATACTGATAGATATCAATGAGATCTAACCAATGAACTTGCGAAAGATAACATTCCATTTAGTATAGCCTCGCCGAGGCGAAACATGTGAAAATTTTCGAACTGCTTCTCCTTGGAAACCGTTGGGCCGATTGAAGTCAAATTTCATATGGAGCCTCTATGGGATGGGGGAAACCAAACTTTGCTCCTGGGGTCCAGGTCGCATGACCAAAATGGCCGCCAAGCCATATATGGTCTGTCTGTCTGTCTGTCTGTCCGTCCGTAACCCGTTTGTGAAAATTGGTGATAGTGACTTAACCGCTTGAAATATTTAAACAATGTTTTGCATACTGATAGATATCAATGAGATCTAACCAATGAACTTGCGAAATATTATATTCCATTTAGTATAGCCTCGCAGAGGCGAAAAATGTGAAAATTTTCGAACCGTTGGGCCGATGAAATCAAATTTCATATGGAGCTTCCATTGGATAGGGGAAACCAAAATTTGCTCATGGGGTCCAAGTCACATGACCAAAATGGCCGCCAAGCCATATATGGTAAAAACCCTTCAAAAATAGTCTTCTCCAGAACCACTGGGCAGATTTCCACGAAACTTAATAAATGGCATCTGGGACGTAGGCCCATCATAAATTGCTAAAATGGTGACCCTGGGTTGACCTTGACCTTCTTTGTGCCTAGGTCAAACTTTGACACATATTGGAAAATGTGAGAATGCATTTTATCCTGCAAACGATTCAGAATACAGTACTAAAGTATAAGATATATTTTTGCTCCTTACGATAAGGCGCATTTATTGGGGGAACCGTTTTAGGTCCAGGTCACATGACCAAAATGGCCGCCATACCCATATATGGTTACACTTAAAAAGCTAAAAGCATCCGGCGGGTCGTGCACTTCAGCTGAAGCACTGGTTTTTACCTAAATTGTGTTAAATCTCGATTCAAACAAACAAACAAAATATTTTATACACATTGTCTGAACTACAATTTATAAAAAAAATGTCACTTTAAGTGTTATCTTCAATATTAGGCCTAAAAATAGCCGAAAACGGGTATGGGTCGGCAGGTTACAGAACCCGGGAAGGGACATGATTTTTTTTTAATATGTTGTGCGAACAAGATATTAAGTTGTGCAAACAAGATATTACACTGTATCTTGTGCAGACAAGAAAATATGTTGTTCGCACAAGATATTATCTTGTGCGGACAACATAATTTATATTGTGTGGACAACATATTATCTTGTGCGCACAAGATAATATCTTGTTCGCACAACTCAATATCTTGTGCGCACAAGATTTTATCTTGTTCGCACAACATATTATCTTGTTTGCACAACATAGATCTTGGGAAGTTGTGCGAACAAGATATTATCTTGTGCGGACAAGATAATATCTTGTGCGCACAAGATATTGAGTTGTGCGAACAAGATAATATCTTGTCCGCTCCGCACAACATAATATCTTGTGCGCACAAATTATTATCTTGTCTGCACAAGATCTATGTTGTCCGCACAAGATCTATGTTGTGCGGACAAGCGGATCTTAGCCTGTCCGGGAACCGCGGTGCGTGGCGGACCGTCCATGCTTGTAAACCATATTGGTTTAATTGGGCGACAGGGCTTGAGATGTCAATTCATCTCAATGTCGGGTAATAGTCGCACAAAATTTGAAGCAACGTCGCCAAAATGACCTTTACTGTGTTTATTTATAGAAAATAACACATTTAGTTTTAAAGGGTCTAAGTGATGCGTCAGAGGAAAGGCCAGGAGTCGGAAACCATTTTGTATGCGTGTGTGTGGTTGGTTGAGTTGAGGTTTAATGTCCCCGTTAACACAGTATAGGTCATTTTGAAGACGTCGCTTCCAATTTTGTGGGTTTTTACCCGATATTGAGATGAAATGACATCTCGAGCCCCGTCGCCCAATGAAACCAATAGGATTTTTAAGCCTGGACGGTCCGACTAGCTCCTCTACTCGGTTTACCAGTACTCATGGCGATCGGTTTCAGCTCTGCGTGGAAGCATCATGCAGCCCATCTATTTCTCCAAGCCCCGATGGGCGGGGGCCGAAGGGTGTGTGTGTGTATTTTGTGTCTGAGTGATTGCCGTTCGCATATTTGATACATATCTTTAGTTATGGTCTGGTTCATTTTCGTGTGTGTATAAAACACATTCGTTTTTCAGCCATTTTCAGCAGTGGCTACCTGTCAGATATCTGTCACCTTTTGAACCCTGGGGAGAGAAAGAAAGCAATTAAGATATTCACTGAAATTTGCTCCAGCTTGACAAATGGTATTGTCACGTCATATATCGGACCTCTTAGAAATTGTCACGTTGTATCACAAAATAACGAAAAGAACAAAAAATATATACACGAAGGCAAAGATGGCCCTTGATCGCTCACCTGATTTCAAGATGTCACATAGCTTCGCCAAGTCATGTGGATAACTAATAGCCATTTCTTCATTGGAGCAGAACTGTTTTATGTCTTTTGATAGAGTGTCATCTCAGCAACATTCCTATGAAGTTTGAATGAAATTGGCTCAGGGCTATATAGGTAGAGTTGTTGTTTAAACATTCTACTAGTTTAAGCTCTGGAGGCCATCTTATAATTGTGATTCAATCAAATTTAGCTATTCTGGAAGGATTTGTTTTGTTTTGTATTGGAGTTTAACGGCCCAGTCAACACTATTTAAGTCATTCTTGAGCCGGTCAGTTTACCTTTCCCAACTTTCCTGGGCAGGTTTATACGTAAGCGGTATACAGTGCACGTTCTTTCGCCAGAAACTGACAACTGTCCTTCTTGAATCAGCGGAAGGGAGAGAATGACCGTAGAAAAGGTTTCATGATCATTCTTCGCGAAAGAATGTTGCCGACCCCTATTCTGGAAGGAAGCCAACTTGGCAACATTCCTGTGATGTTTCAATAAAAATCACTCGAGGTTTTAGGAGAAGTTTGCGTTAAAAGCAAACTGCTGATCCTTTTCTATTTCTAGCTCTGCCGGCTATTTTCTTCCTCGGAGCAGAACTGCTTTAGCTATTTTGGTAGAGGGTCACCCAAGCAACATTCATATGAAGTTACAATTAAATTGTCTCAGGGGTATAGGAGGAGTTGTTTGTTAAATTCTTTTCTATTTTTAGATCTGACCGCCATCTCGTTCATCGCAGCAGAACCTTTTAGCTATTTTGGTGGGTAATAACCTGGGCAATATTTATGTGAAATTTAAGCTTAAGGCCCCCGCCCATCGGGTCTTGAAGAAGTAGATGAGCTGCACGATGCTTCCACGCAGAGCTGAAACCGACCCACACGTGTACAGGTAAATCGTTTACAGGATCTATGTCTGCACAGGCAAAGCGGTACGAGTTGGTCCCTATTGGTTTCATTGGGCGACAGGGCTTGAGATGTCATTTCATCCCAACGTCGGGTCCCACAAAATTGGAAGCAACGACTCCAGAACTGTGTTGACAGGGACGTTAAACCTCAAATCAAACAAACAAACAAAAGTTTAAGCTTAATTTTCCAAAGGGTTTAGGAGGGGTTAGCATTGTAAGCAAATTGTTGACGGTTTTCTGTTTTTAGCTCTGGTGGCCATTTTGTTCGTTGGAGCGAAATAGTTTTAGCTTGTTTGTAAAGGTGACCTAAGCAAAATTCTTATGAAGTTCAAATGAAATTGGTCCAGGGGTTTAGGTGAAGTAGTCGTTTAAAGAGTCTATTTTTAGTTCTCGGGTGCATCATGTGCATCGTAGTGCAATGGTTTTAGCTCTTTTGACACAGGGTCACCTTAACAATATTAGTTTAAATCTAATTGGCCCAGCAACACGGGAGATTTTTTTTCTGTTTTAAGCTCTGGCGGCCATTTTGATCATCGGAGCGAACGATTTTAGCTTCTTTGGTAAAGAGCCACCTAGGCAACAGTCCTATGAAGTTTAACTTAAATTGACAGACGGATTTAGGAGGAGTTAGCATTTTTAGCAAATTGTTGACATTTTTTCTATATTTAGCTCTGGCGGCCAACTTGTAGATAGGAGCGCAACAATTTTAACAATTTTGATAGAGGGAAAGTTAAGCAACATTCATGTGAAGTCTGAATGAAATTGGCCAATGGGTATTGGGGCGTAGTAATTTAAAAATGTATCTATTTTAGCTCAGGTGGCCAGCTTGTTCATCAGAGCGGAACGATTTAAGCTATTTTGGTAAAAATGTCACCTAGTGATTTTCTATTTTTAACTGTGATGGCCATCTTGTCCATCAGAGCGGGAACGATTTTAGCTATTTTGGTAGAGGGTCACCTAAGCAACATTCCTAAAAGGCCGCGATGTCTTCGTTGTTTGACGGCTCTACTTTGTTAACACTCTTCAGCAAGAGCTTGGTGGTACTAAGGCCTATTAATTGCAGCCTTTGAGAGGGCTGTAGTTGATGGCCACATTTGACATTCAGCCACCGAGTTGCTGTACGTGTTACAGAAGTCCAACACAGGCTACCTACGTTATATTGGTTACCTTAACTTTATTAAAGCTGCATTATTGAGCTACCGGGTCTCAAATTATTTTTTTTCTGGCTTTTATCTTCAATGCATACTCCTTTGTCATGTGTACACTTTTGGAGCCAAATACACCTTCAGAACTTTGTGAAAATGGTCGTTTTCATTCGTGTTTACCCTTCGCTCTGAACATGTGTTCGGAATTTCTGTTCTAAAAATAAATCTGTCATTTTACACATACATGGCGACAGTATCGTTTCTGAGTGTCAATACTTATGTCATGGTATTCAGCGTCATATTTTTTTCCGATTCAGACATGGCCTAAGCAAACAAGGCTAAAAATGAACGTCGCATAACGTATTATATGGGGATTCTGTTTTTGTCACGAACTAAAAATAGATCTAACTAGTGTTCGAAACCTAGTTAGGGAATCCCTCTCAAATTCGTTTACCTGTCATCATAATTGTTCGCATGTTTGCATAAAATGCATTCATTTGTATTGTTTTAAAGAAAAATACCGGCTATATGTATTTTATTTTGGAAGCATTTTTCCGAATAGCTCAATAATGCACCTTTAAAAACCATACAAGGCGCGGTTTGTTGCAAATTTAAGCTCTTATACCGCCGCTGAGCTTTCCATGTTTTGCCATCAAGGACGTGTGGTTGGATATTGCGACAAGGTCTTTGAAAGATCACGAAGAAATCTTTTTTGGTCCATAAAAATTCTAATGAAGTTTTTAATAAATTGAAATGCAAACGTTTTCGTGCTTCAAGTCTATTTGCTTGTGATTTTTTCATCCTTTGCGCTGCGCTTCATCGTGCCACCTGGTACCTATAGCACTCTAACCATAGCATGATGCAGAAAACACTTCAAAAGCTTCATATGTGTCTCTTACATTATAAATTTACGTCTTTTTCAAGCAAAGACTTTGTGTTCCCATTACCGGTGTAGCGTGAGATTATTAATCCCGTGAGATTCTTCAGTCGCACCAGAAGCGACTGAAACCCCTCACGGAGGGGTGTGAGAGAATTTAGCCGTGAGAAGTGTAATACGATAACTCTATAAAAGAAAGGATTATCAAACCCTCTTAGTATATTTAATGAAAAATTATGCTGGCACATTAATTAAACTTTAATTTTATGCTGGAGAATAAAAATAAAAAATAAGCCTATTTAACGAAATTAGAAGCTGTGCTACTAGTAATTTTATCATATGATTATCATCACTAATATATTTATTTATTTATTTATTATCTTGATTAAAGACAAATCTGTCAAGCTGAACTTATATTGGGGTCCGACTTGACCAAAGCCAAACTGCAACGCCCGAGATCACCCATGGCTACTGAACTTAGGGTCGAGATGGTCCATATTCACAATGGTATTGATTATCAAATTACGAAAAGAAAAAAAAACAAAAAAAAAACGGTAGGGACATTTCTAATTTCTAACTTCTAACTTCTTACTTGAAACTTCTTACTTCTAACTCGTGGGACCCGACTTTGAGATGTAAAGACATCTCAAGACCTTGATTTGTTTGATTTGAGGTTTAACGTCCCCGTCAACACTGTAAAGGTCATATTGGAGACGTTGCTTCCAATTTGTGACCTGCCGCCCAATTAAACCAATAGGGTTTATATGAATGGACAGTCCAACTCGCATCACTTTGCCTGGGCAGGCTTAAGCGGTTTACCAGTACTCATGAGCGGTCGGGCATCATGTGCGGGGTAGATGAAAGAATGTAGATAGGTAGGTAGACAGGGAAGGAGGGAGGTAGGGTGGGAGGGAGGAGTAGGATTTGTGTGGATGGACGGGAGTATTGGGAGGGTGTTGTTGATAGGTAGGTAGGTATGTAGGTGTGTGTGTGTTTGTTTGACTTGGGATTTAAAGTCCCCGTCAACACAGTGAAAGTCATTTTTGGAGACACTGCGACCAATTTTGTCGGACTTTTACACAACATTGAGATGAAATGACATCTCAAGTCCTACCGCCTAATGAAAACAATACGATACTTAGGTAGGTAGGTAGGTAGTTTTTTTTGTTAAATTTAAGGTTTAACGTCCCCGTCAACACTGTAAAGGTAATTTTGGAGACGTTGCTTCCAATTTTGTAGGACTTTTACCCGACATTGAGATGAAATGGCATCTCAAGCCCTTCCGCCCAATGGAACCCAAAGGTTTTATAAACATGGACGGGCCTACTCGCACCGCTTTGCCTGGGCAGGCTTAGATCCTCTAAGCGGTTTACCGGTACTCGCGTACGGGTCGGTTTCAGCTCTGCGTGGAAGCATCATGCAGCTAGGTAGGTAGAAATAAGTAAATATATGTCTGGCAGCCACACACACCCAAACCTACCTTCCTACATGAAAGGGGCAGGGGTTAACAGGAAATGACATTTCTTACGACCTTCTTGCGCATGCGCAGGTAGATTTTGGTATTAACACGGGTTCAAAGATGCATTATTCTTATAAATGCGTTGTTTTTGTTTGTTATTGTACCTCTTTTCTCTTTTCGCCCCAGCCCATCATGGCTTGACGAAATGGGGTCGCATGATGCTTCCACGCAGAGCTGAAACTGGCCGCACATGATTACTGGTAAATCGCTTGGGGGTTTAAGCCTGCCCAGGCAAAGTGGTGCGAGTTGGACCGCCCTTTTGGTTTGTATGGGCGGCAGGAATGTCATTTCATCTCGGTGTCGGGGAAAAAATGGAAGCAACGTCTCTAAAATGACCTTTAGAAATAGTGTTGACGGGGATGTCAAACCTCAATTCAATTAAAACCTCTTTTCCCTTCAGAAACGAATCGAAAGAAACGAGTGAATATAAAGAGCAAACTTGGAACAGAAGCGAGAATTGTTTCAAATAAAGTGCTCTTTACCCGCACACTAGTACTGGTAAACAGCTTAGAGGATCTAAGCCTGTCCAGGAACCGCGGTGCGAGGCGGACCGTCCATGCTAATAAACCCTATTGGTTTCATTGGGCGACAGGGCTTGAGATGTCATTTCATCTCAATGTCGGGTAAAAGTCCCACAAAATTGGAAGCAACGTCTCCAAAATGACCTTTACAGTGTTGACGGGGACGTTAAACCTCAAATCAAACAAACAAACAAACTTATATCAATATACACCTGTGTCAAACATTGATGAGCTTCATTTCATTTTGACTTGAAACATCATTCAATATATCCTTACATCCTATCGCGGAAATAAATTCAAAACACAAGGTGGTTTACATTTCATTGCTGACTCCTGCACTGTCCAATCAAAATACATCTCAAATGTCAATCAGAATGTGTTTGCCTAAATGAGACCAATCAATTGCTTGATCTAATTTCAGAATTCTTTGACGAATGATATTTGCTTGTCAAACTAACTTGATGCAAAGTTATTTCATAGAAGTTACGGTTTTGTGTCCACAGGTTTGCCAGGATTGTTACTAGTAAGTTGGACGAAATATTGCTACATCAAAGCACACCTAGATACATTATTGATCAATCCACTCAATGTTACTAAGCATAGAAACTCTACAGCGCTATTAACGTACTATCACAAACTCAACAACGCTATTAATGTACTATCACAAACTCTACAGTGCTATTAATGTACTATCACAAACTCTACAGCGCTATTAATGTACTATCACAAACTCTACAGCGCTATTAATGTACTATCACAAACTCTACAGCGCTATTAATGTACTATCACAAACTCTACAGCGCTATTAATGTACTATCACAAACTCTACAGCGCTATTAATGTACTCTCACAAAATCTACAGCGCTATTAATGTACTCTCACAAACTCTACAGCGCTATTAATGTACTCTCACAAACTCTACAGCGCTATTAATGTACTCTCACAAACTCTACAGCGCTATTAATGTACTCTCACAAACTCTACAGCGCTATTAATGTACTCTCACAAACTCTACAGCGCTATTAATGTACTCTCACAAACTCTACAGCGCTATTAATGTACTATCACAAACTCTACAGCGCTATTAATGTACTATCACAAACTCTACAGCGCTATTAATGTACTATCACAAACTCTACAGCGCTATTAATGTACTATCACAAACTCTACAGCGCTAATAATGTACTATCACAAACTCTACAGCGCTAATAATGTACTATCACAAACTCTACAGCGCTATTAATGTACTATCACAAACTCTACAGCGCTATTAATGTACTATCACAAACTCTACAGCGCTAATAATGTACTATCACAAACTCTACAGCGCTAATAATGTACTCTCACAAACTCTTCAGCGCTAATAATGTACTATCACAAACTCTACAGCGCTAATAATGTACTATCACAAACTCTACAGCGCTAATAATGTACTATCACAAACTCTACAGCGCTATTAACGTTCTATCACAAACTCTACAGCGCTATTAACGTACTCTCACAAACTCTACAGCGCTATTAACGTACTATCACAAACTCGACAGCGCTATTAACGTACTATCACAAACTCGACAGCGCTATAAACGTACTATCACAAACTCTACAGCGCTATTAATGTACTATCACAAACTCGACAGCGCTATTAACGTACTATCACAAACTCTACAACGCTATTAACGTGCTATCACAAACTCGACAGCGCTATTAACGTACTATCACAAACTCTACAGCGCTATAAACGTACTATCACAAACCCGACAGCGCTATTAACGTACTATTACAAACTCTACAGCGCTATTAACGTACTATCACAAACTCGACAGCGCTATTAATGTACTATCACAAACTCGAAAGCGCTATTAACGTACTATCACAAACTCTACAGCGCTATTAACGTACTATCACAAACTCGACAGCGCTATTAACGTACTATCACAAACTCGACAGCGCTATTAACGTACTATCACAAACTCGACAGCGCTATTAACGTACTATCACAAACTCGACAGCGCTATGAACGTACTATCACAAACTCGGCAGCGCTATTAACGTACTATCACAAACTCGACAGCGCTATTAATGTACTATCACAAACTCGACAGCGCTATTAACGTACTATCACAATCTCTACAGCGCTATTAACGTACTATCACAAACTCGACAGCGCTATTAATGTACTATCACAAACTCGACAGCGCTATTAACGTACTATCACAAACGCGACAGCGCTATTAATTAGGTATCTTATAGAAAATAGCAACGTTTATTTTATCGCCGTTAGGAAAGGCGTTTTCTGTAGTTAACAAATTGTAGAGAACCAGAACGTGGCGTCTGATCAGGGTCTACACTGTTTGCTTACAGTACAGAAATTTAATGGGACAAAACACAGCGTCTGATATAGTCTACGCTTTTTGCCTAAAAAACTGGAATTTAACCCATTTAGTACCAGATACCCCAGAACGGATACCCTGGCAAACAGTGCAGGCCCAGATCAGACGCCGCAGAACGCGTCTGTTTGCAAAAAGGTCAGGCATTTTCCAAATAATTTTTAATGAAAACACAACCTGACACCCCTTTATTTTGAAATGAACTCCTGCTATATATAAGGAGGACGATTCCATTTGGTACAAAAAGGGTTAAGGGTGAAACGAAACAGTTCAAGTCTTAGTTCAAACCTACACTCCACTGCTACTCTTTAGAAGCCTCCGTGGTGTAGTGGTTACGCTACTCGCCTTGTAAACCAGGGGTCGCAAGATCGATGCCGGGCTTCTCCAGTCTTTCGGATGAGTCTTTAAACCGAGGTCCCGTCTCCGTATGACCTTAGCTGTTGGCGGGACGTAAAACTCAAACACTCACTCACTCCACTGCTTCTCTCAGTGCTTTGATTACTTTATCCGCAATGAATTCACTTAACTATGAGATATTTGTCATAAATAGCTGCTTACCAGTCAGTCTCATAATCCATTTCATATCTGTGTAGTGTCCTAAATATTTACAACGTCATATATCTGTAGTTCTGGCTAGTCACGTGGCTGTAATGGCTGTCACGTAAAACGCGCCCGCGGGAACGTCTTGATGAAAATAAGATAACAAGTCTTCAATAACAGCGTGGTAATGACAGTATGGGACAAACAACAAGATTTCACTTAAGTCTTTTTGACAGACAAAATATTCAAATTCCCTTCATTGTGACATGACTCAAAGAATTGCACCATTAATGCAGCAATGGGTGATTATCTGGACACATACTCGGACACCACTTAGTAAAAATTGAAGAATTATATATACTCGGTCAAAAAAGTAACTATACCAACTTCCAGGTAAATTTAGGTAGCTATCCGGTAGCAATGCGGCTAAAGTTGGATACAGACATGCGAAACGGACGTCAAGCAACAAAATGCATAAACTTGCATTTGCCCATACTATTCTGCTCAAGAGTTGTCTTGCAATATGTTCCTAAAAAGGCTTTGCAAGCAGTGTGGCTTTGCGCATGCGCAGATGATCATTTTGTATCGAGATGAAAGATCATGTCCATTGAACATTGAATCTCACTTTATCTCTACAATTTCTCATGATCTCGCACTACAATCAAGGCTTTAATTTATGTGAAATTCTTAGATTATCTCCCTTTCAATTAAAAATATAGCGATTTTCAAAGTGTTTTTTTATTTCTATACCTGTCATTCAATTTTTGCGTTTTCTTTAAAAAGTGCTTTGTTTACTTCATAGCTGTTAACAAAGGTGAAAAAAAATTGTAGAAAATTCATGCGGCATGTAACATTAACAATTGCGATTTTCTATGGAGTTTCAATTGAAAGCAACATTTTGTACACAATTTATAAGAATCGGAGGCCTATACTTGATCGCCTGTTTCTCATAGCGAATGGAACTAGAGTTCCAAATCTTTTGTGAACAAACACAGAAGGTATCAAATAAAAGGTTACATGTATCAAAAGTTTAGAAATCGTGTACTAAGTGTAATTTTTTATGGTGTTAAAACTTGGCCGTTAATTATTTACTCTGCGAAATCGCCATAGTGACCCCTTGGGTATTTAAAACAATAGCCCAAAGTGGCGAGTTTACACAAACAAAAACAGTGTGAGCTTTTCCATGGGAAAATGGGTCCTCTCACCAAAACAAAAACAAATTTAGTGTATTTTTCATTGGTAGTAACTATGGTAATACAAGCAATTTTATGTATAGGAACTTTTCTGACAGAGTATATTTACAGATAAAACAATGACACCATAAATGTGTTTTACGTCAGTGATATAGATACTATTAACACTATAGGCACACGACTAACGTTTCAATTGCAAAAAAAAGGGATTAATGTCCCGCCGCCAATCAAGGGCAGGTAAGTGTTCAACTCATAGTCCAATCATACCCAACATATGTACTACCTATAAGGCAAGTTTCAAATAAGGATCTTGAAAAGTGCAGGACAGCAGCAGTACTATTAAGTATGCTGGATATACCTACGTACAGGCCTACGTAAAGACCTGGGCCCAGGATTACAATGCGTACTTAAATTTTAAGTACCTACTTAAACTAAGTATTTACTTAACTGTCGTATAAAGTGAACTTCAAAGAATTTCTTTCGTTTAAGTCGATACTTAAACAAAGGAAATACTTAAATATTTAAGGTAACCGGCCCCGATAGCTCAGTTGGTAGAGTGTCCGCTCCGGGGAACGGGAGGTCTCGGGTTCGATCCCGGGCCGCGACATACCAACGTCGTTAAAAATGGTACTAGCTGCTCCTCGCTTGGCACTCAGATTTACGGGATAGAGCTAGGACTGGTCGATCCAGTGTCAGGATAATGTGACTGGGTGTGGTATCATGTAATGTGTCTGGGACATGATACTTCTGTGAGGCAGCACTATAAACGTGAGCAGCGAGCTCCCTGTCGCAACCAGACACCGTCGTGATATGACTGAAAAATTGTTGAAAGCGACGTTAAACCCGAATTCACACACACACACACAAATATTTAAGGCAAACCACGTTGGTACCTTAACTTTTAAGATCTGACCTTGACACATGAATGAATATATCAACAACGGCAAACATGAGAGCTTTTATTTGCTAATAATCACCAGGCATGCTCGATAGCTCAGACGGTAGAGTGTTTGCGTCACATGCGAGAGGCCCTGGGTTCGGGTCCCGGGCGAAATACTTGTTTTCTCCCTGCGGTGCAAGTCGACATTATACTAGTGGGTGTGTCAAAGTTTTCGACGAATAGAGCTGAATACATACTACTGTATAATACATGGGACAGGGCAACAATTTATTGTTTGGTGTAGGAAGGTTCTTACAAGCGAAAGACAGTCTTAAACGACTTGTTTTTTTTTTGTAAAGGTAGGTGTGTGTATGTTTGATTGATTGATTTGGTGTTTAACGTCCCCGTCAACTCTATGCAGGTCATCTTGGAGACGTTGCTCCTATTTTGTGGGACTTTTACCCGACATTGAGATGAAATGACATCTCAAGCCCGTCGCGCAATGAAACCAATAGGGTTTATAAGCATGGGCGGTCCGACTCGCTCAGCTTTTCCTGGGCAGGGTTGGATCCTGTAAGTGGGTAACCAGTACTCGTGTGCTCGTAATGCAGCCCATTTATTTCTTCAAGCCCCGATGGGTTGGCGGGGGCGACAGGTTAGTGTGTGGGGTAGAGGGAGGCTGGCGCATATCACTTTTGTCTGTTATTTAAAAACTGATCCTGTGGCACATCGGGTCCATGTTCCTACGCTTATGCATGTCCTGCTACTTTTACGCATACAATATACACAACGTTCATATGCCGTCTTTATATTCAGTGTCATATAATAGTGTGTGTGTGTGTGTGTGTGTGTGTGTGTGTGTGTGTGTGTGTGTGTGTGTGTGTGTGTGTGTGTGTGTGTGTGTGTGTGTGTGTGTGTGAATTCGGGTTAAACGTCGCTTTCAACAATTTTTCAGTCATATCACGACGGTGTCTGGTTGCGACAGGGAGCTCAATGCTCACTTTTATAGTGCTGCCTCACTGAAGTATCATGTCCCAGACACAGTACATGATACCACACCCAGTCACATTATCCTGACACTGGGTCGACCAGTCCTAGCTCTACCCCGTAAATCTGAGTGCCAAGCGAGGAGCAGCTAGTACCATGTTAACGACTTTGGTATGTCGCTGCCCGGGATCGAACCCGTGACCTTCCGTTCCCCGGAGCGGACACTCTAATCATGAAATAGTATGGCGCCACTTGCATTTAAGAAATGACTTTTATTTTTCTGCTGTTCATGAAAGTATGAACGAACAGGGTCGCCTCAAAGTAAATGAACTCCGAAGGGGTTCATATAAACTTTGCTAGCGACCCGCTGTCGTTCATACCTTCATGAACATCGAAAGAAATATTTCTTATATTTACATTCTTTTGTCCTCATCACTGGGCGAAAAAATGCTTATAAGGCAAACTGTTAAAGCTGAAAAACATTTACACGCTGTTTTTCTATAAAGAACGGAACAGCACTGTCGTCGTCATCGCCCAATTAGATCATAGAAAACTATGTTTTAGACTGACGTCACTTGATATCATTGAAAATCATGTGGCTCGATGCGTTCATGGAAGTATACTTAGTCAAAAAAGTAACTATACCAACTTTCGGGTGAAACTCATTAAATATCTGGCAGCTATTTGGCTGTGGACATTTAAATCGCAAGTTTAGCTAGAGAATGCTCAAACTTGCATTTGTCCATACCTTTCTGCTGCAGAGTTGTCTTCCAATATGTGCCTAGAAAGATTTTGGTAGAAAATCGACATTGCGCATGCGCAGAAAGTTCTTTTTTGTCTAAGATTGAAGACAATATTGTCTGAACATCGGATAACACTTTACTTTTACAATAGCTCATGATCTCGCATTATAAGCGAGGTTTTAATTTGTGAAATTCTCAAATTATCTCTCTTGCAATTAAAATATAGCAATTTTCGAACTGCTGAAATTTTTATTCCTGTCAATCAATTTTTTCCATTTTTTCAAATAAAGCTTTGTGTCCAGCATTGCTTTTCATCATGACGATAAAAATACAGAAAATTCATGTAGCATGTATCACTATCGATTGCGATTTTCTATGGAGTTCCCATTGAAAGCAGCATTTGCACACAACTTCTGAGAATTGGAGGTCAATATGTCATAGCCTGTTTCTCGTAGCTGATGCAACTAAAGTTCCAAATCTTTTGTGAATAGACGCAAATGGTGTCTTAAGAAATGTCACATGTATCAAATTTTAGAAATGTAGGGTACAGGGAAAATTTGTGATGTTAAATCATAGCATGTTTTAATGATTTTCTCTGCGAAAATGACACAGTGACCCCTTGGGTGTTTATAGCAATAGTCTACGATGATGTGTTTACGAAAACAAAAACGAATGGTAGTTTTGCACGGACAAATGAGTCTTCTTATCAAAACATTACAAACTTTGTGTAGTTTTTATCTGTAGTAGCTATAGTAACAGAAGCAATTTTAGGTATAGGAACTTTTTTGACTGAGTATATTAACAGCATTGTTTTCTATAGGTTTACATCAGGCTTTACACTTGAAATGTAAATAATTACTATTTTGGCGTGAACAACTGTAACGTATGTCAACGGTGTACTTTTGCTGGGCAAATGGTCATGGTAAAGGCAATAAAATCAAATTTAAAATCCAATTCGATGGCCCGTTTCGTAACTTTCATATGAGAGGACCATTTGTGTAAGAATCTCGATATCAAAATTTATTAAATACAAAGAATTGATTTGAGATTTAACGTCCTCGCAACACTATTTAGGTTTGATTTTGGAAGTGTAGACTTGCCCAAGTCTGTTAATTAGGTGTCCATTGTAGAAATAATTGTTTACAAAAAATAAATAAATAAATAAATACATTGTAAATGAAATAGCAATACTGTCTTTTATGAATATTGTGAAATTAACAGACTTGTAAATATTGAAAAAAACTCATTCACCTTTCCTGTAGATGATTGTCAGATATGGGTGAGAAGTTTGTTTGACTGACAGGCTCCAGAGCTTGTTATAATGATTTATTTACATTAGTGGGGGGAAAACCACATGAAGGCAAAGGGTTTTGAAAAAAAAAAGAAGTTTCAATTTTAATCTTTTATTCTTAAACCATTACGATAACATGCCTATGCTATATTAGAAGGCTCCAACAATGGCGTTAATCAGAATTTTTCTTACTTCTGCTCAAAACATAGAGGTGGCCACTATGACCGGTTTGACTGTATAATGATACCTCAATGGCTCGAACACCAATAGCTTGTTTTCTATGACTGTTTTCGAAATTCTTCACACATATCCATATGACAAATATTTAGGGATAGTAATGGGGATTTGGCGTATTTTATCTGAAAAAAAAAATATATTGTGTGTACTCACGAGTTGATTCTAATGTGCACACACAAAATATATTAATTAAATAGAGGACTGAAAGTAATGCCGAAATTATCCTCATTAAATTCAACCCTCGATGGCAGGAACTACCACTGTCTCGAACAAGTTTTAGGTCTCAGCACAAAGAAAAGCAACATCCCCAAAATGACCTATACAGTGTTGACAGGAGCATTAAACCTCAAATCAAACAAAACAAAACAAAAATCTCCAAAATACTAGAATTTTCCTCCTTTTCACTGACAGACGCAGGTGGGTGTTATTTATTAAGTAAACATTAACTGCAGAGGCTAATGCTCTTATCACCAAGTGGGAGATACTGTTACATCAAGCTGGAAGCTGGTCGGATAATTTTCAGAGTATACAAGTCCCTACATTCAGCGATGAAGACTAAAGAGACTTTAACATATTTTTTGTTTAAAGGGACTTTCATCTAAAAATAAAAAATGTAAATGTAGGGACTTGGGCAAGTCTATTGGAAGTGTTGCTTCCAATTTTGTCCTACTTTTACCCGACATTGAGATGAAATTACATCTCAAGCTCTGTCGCCTAATGAAACCAACAAGAGTTATTTTCATGGTCGGCCCGACTTGCACCACTTTGCCTGGACAGGCTTAGACCTTCTAAGTGGTTTACTGGAGGCCGCGTGTGGTCGGCTTGTGCTGGTTGGTTGAGGCAAGGTGACCTGTATCTTGCGTCGCTGGGGCATCCAACTGATATTGGCCACAACCAATCATATGCTTCTTCTCCCTGCCTTGAAATGCTTGATAAAAATAAGTTTGAGGCGTACCACCTCCCTTGTAAGCTCGGGCATGTGAGTGATTGAGCGTGTTTATGAGGTGAGTGAGTGAGCGCTTTATGTCTCACCAACTGTAAGGTTATACGCAGATAAGGACCTCACTCATAAAAAAGACGGGGATATCCAAGATTTTTAAATCCCATTTTTTTTACTCCGACTGGAGCTACGGTTTTCTCCGTGTTTGTCTGCACGATGTTTGATGAAGTCCTTAATGACTATGTAAACAACATACATGTATAATAATGGCATCCGAAAACAATATTGTAGCTGGGATTAAGTGTGGGGTGGTTTCTGCGGGGTCTTCCCTGATCTTCACCATAACGCAGAATATATTTATTTTCTTAATTATCGACTTGGATATTATGCAATAAGCCTAACGGCATGAGAAGGGTTGAATCATGGACAGACTCCATAAAACCGATTCAGCCCCCGCCCCTCGGGGCTTGAAGAAACAGATTTGGCTGCATGGTGCTTCCATGCAGAGCTGAAACTGACCACAGTGACACGAGTACTGGTAAACAGCTTAAAAGGACTAAGCCTGCCCAGGCAAAGTGGTGTGAGTCAGACCGTCCACTCCATACAAGCCTTTTGGTTTCAATGGGCGACAGGGCTTGAGACGTCATTTCATCTCAGTGTTTGGTAAAAGTACCACAAAATACAAAGCAACGTCTCCAAAATGACCTACATAGTGTTGACGGGGACGTTAAACCTCAATTCAAAAAAGACTCCATAAAACCGAGTTTTGCATTGAAATATTGTATGATTTCTTGTTTCTAAAGGGACCCCGTAGAAACAGCGTTTTAAATATGTCGTGGTGCTACATTGTGACCAATGTTTGTCCGCACAAATCGAGATCGAGTGTGATCCTTCAATGAAACACGTTTTATAGCGTATAAAACATTTTTCATGGTTTATGTAGTGAAATGGCAACTGAACCATCATATTTCCTATTGTCTCCATTCAGTCAAGCAGAAGAAGGGATTTTTGACAGATCGAGGGAAATTTGTGGGCCGCCTACATCAATGAGTAATTGAAACTTACGTGCTAATCTTCGTGAAACTTTCCGTCAAAATTACGACTTCATCCGAAGTTAAATACTTAGCTAAGTAAATGAAACACGTGGCTTTCGAATGCACTTTTTAAGGACATTCTTTACTAAGATAAGAATTCCTCCTTAAATCGTTAATTCGACCTTAACTTAAGTAACGATTGTAATCCTGGGCCCTGGGTAATAGAATATGCGATACTTCGTGGCAAATCATACACTAAGTTTGAATAAACAATAGACGTTCCTCCGTTTGAGATCAACTGTCTCGTTTGTCTATGCCCCAGAGATCATCACAGCAGGGTATATCGCGTCTGTTTGTGCTCTAAAACCCAAACCGTGAACTGTAGGTCAAGGTCAAACATGAATGATTGTGTAAAAGTTGCAACCCATTGAGGCAAGTTTCAACCAAGTATAATTAACGAAGCTCTTTAATTCTTGAGAAATTGACTTGAACATTAGGGTAAACACTAGGGTTGGCGTTGCATTTAACAAATCAGTGAACCATGACATATATGTCAAGGCGAATTACGGATGCTTGAATTAAAGTTGACATCCCTAGATACAAGTTTGAATCAAGTGTCATTCATGGAACTCTTATGGTTCTTGAGAAATGGACTTTTACACTACGTAGAACGCTAGGGTTAACGTAATAGTTCACAAAGCCCATGAACCGTAATAATTAGGTCAAGATCAGATATGGATTCTTGTATAAAATGGCAAGTTCGTACCAGGTATCATTAATGAAGTTCTTATAGTTCTTGGGAAAGAGAATTGAACATTAGGTTGAACACTAGGGCTGACGCAGTATTTTGCAAAGTCAGTGAACCATGAAGTGTAGATCAAGGTCAAATATGGACGCTTGCATTAAAGATGCCACCACTAGATGCAAGTTTGCAACATGTATCATAAATGAGAAATGGACTCTTACACAAGAGTGAACGCTAGGGTTGATGCAAGTGAACTATCAAATATAAGTCAGTGCAAATATGGACGCTTGCATTATTAAAGCTGCCATCCATAAATGCAAGTTTGTGCCAGGTATCTTGCAGTTCTTGAGAATTGAACTGAACACAAGGGTGAAGGCAAATGGTTGATGAACGGACGACTAGACGGTGAACCGCGACATGCTTAAAGCAGGCACAAATAAAAGCAACTAAGAATTGTTATCAGCAGGAAACAACATTTAAACGAATCTATTTTTCCAAGGGTTACTAACGGTGTCCTCTTTGAAATATCACTTCAAAGGACATGGTCTCAGCGGAAATAATTTTCTCCTCAGCAGTAAATATTTTTCGCCAGAATCATGGTCGTGTCGAGTTACCACCACTTGTTAAACAGCGGACAGTATTCGAGGCATATCCGTTCCTCTAAAACGTGTACAAAAAGTCACGAGTCATCACCCCTTTTAAAATGGTGGACAGTCTAACGTCTTCAATTGTTCAAGTAGCCTAAACATAAAACCTAAGAGTGGATTCTACAAGCAGTCTAAAGAATAAACTTCATGCCAATGGGATAAATTGTACACGTAGTTTTAAGATGAAACGTCGGACCAAAGGATTTAATTGCACATGTAGTCTAAACATGAACCATCAGACCAAGGGATTCAATTGTACATGTACATGTAGTCTAAACATGACCCTTCAGACCAAGGGATCCGATTGTGCATGTAGTTTAAACACGAAACTTCAGACCCAGGGGATCCATTAATAGACTAAACATGAAACTTGAAACCAAAGGGGAATTATTTGTCCAAGTAGACTAAAGATGAAACTTCAAACCAAAGGGGAATTATTTGTACAAGTAGACTAAAGATGGGACCAAAGGGGAATTATTTGTACAAGTAGACTAAAGATGGGACCAAAGGGGAATTATTTGTACAAGTAGACTAAAGATGGAACCAAAGGGGAATTATTTGTCCAAGTAGACTAAAGATGAAAATTCAAACCAAAGGGGAATTATTTGTACAAGTAGACTAAAGATGGGACCAAAGCGGAATTATTTGTACAAGTAGACTAAAGATGGAACCAAAGGGGAATTATTTGTACAAGTAAACTAAAGATGGAACCAAAGGGGAATTATTTGTACAAGTAAACTAAAGATGGGACCAAAGGGGAATTATTTGTACAAGTAGACTAAAGATGGGACCAAAGGGGAATTATTTGTACAAGTAGACTAAAGACTGAACCAAAGGGGGATTATTTGTACAAGTAAACTAAAGATGAAACTTCAAACCAAAGGGGAATTATTTGTACAAGTAGACTAAAGATGGGACCAAAGGGGAATTATTTGTACAAGTAGACTAAAGATGGAACCAAAGGGGAATTATTTGTACAAGTAAACAAAAGATGAAACTTCAAACCAAAGGGGAATTATTTGTACAAGTAGTCTAAACCAAAGGCAAATTATTTGTATAAGTAGTCTAAAGATGAAACTTACCTATTAGTGGTCTTTAGATGATATTTCAGACCAAGGGCTTCAACTGTTTCAGTAGTCTAAGATAACACTTCAGACCAAAGGGTTCATTTATTACCGTAGCATAAAGATACATCTTCAGTCCAACGGGATCATTTGCACAAGTAGTCTAACTAGAATTGTCAGAGTTCTGACTGCTATATCCCCGCTTTAACGCATTTGACTGAATTCGGATACCTAAAGCGGGCTTCGAGTTAATATCTGAATAAAATTCTAACCAAACTAGAACTAGTGACTACGATCTTGATCTGAATCATATGAAATTTATGTTACACAAATATAGACTTCATTTATAAGAATGCTTATTCAAAACTTGAACTCAAAAGGTGAATATGTGGGAGTAGTTTGCATCACAAAATTCTCATTTTAGCAACAGTGACCTTGACCTTGACTTGACCCATATGAAACCTATGTCACGCACACCTGCATCTCAGTATTAATGCATATGCAAATTTTGAACCCAATCGGTGAAGACGTGTGGAAGATATTTGCATCACAAGATTATTCTATGTTTTAGCAACAATGACCTTGACCATGATCTGACCCATATGCATATTTATCATAATCAGCAAGTTTGTAATTCCAACTTTTTCTTTGAAAAGAGAGAGTATGTGGACGAGTGAATTTTAATAAAGCGATAACAGGACATTAGCGTCCAGCGTAATCAGCTAAGAAGGGGTCGGTTACACCACTGGTAAGAATCATTACGAAAACACGCCTATTCAAATGCATTGCAAATTTTACAACCGAAAAATGGAAAATTTCAGATGAAATATTGCGATACTTTTCTTATTTCTGCTCAAAATATAGATTGTTGGTACTCGTTAGAACCGCCTCATCGAGGCGGTTCTAACGAGTACCCACAACCTATACTTTTGAGCAGAAATAACAAAAATAAGGTTTACCCCTGTAAACCCCAGTTTTGCTGTATACAAGTGGGGTTCAAGGGGGTCAAATTATATAGGCGTGTTTTTGTAATGGTTATTGTTATTCTGTACTAGAATCAGATCAATAAGAGACGAGGAGTGTTCAGTAAAGTGTGTTGGTTCGGATATAAGCTGGGTGAGGTTATATATGCAGATTTAGTCCCACATCATTAATGTTATTTTTATTCTACATTTAGCGAACTACATTGTTCATACAAAATGTTTCAGGAAAAAGGTGACATATTCTTTCATAGCCATATATTATACGTATATATTGACAGCCAAGTATTCAGATTAATAAAACATGAGCATCAAATGCTATGCGGGCCGTTTCAGCTTTTTTAAAAGCTACCCCCGTACCCGTTAATAAGGGCTCAAGTTCGTATAATGGTATAATGTTACTGGGTAATGGAATTTGTACCCGCATGGAGTTGCTTTGAGGACTGCTTCGTAATATAACCATGCTAACTTTGATCCGCGTCAGCTGCTCCTTATCATATTTCAGATCGCTTTCGATACGCCTGTATAGCATTACATCTTGCGTGCGCAAGATCTGACGAGGGTGTACGAGTTTGTGCACTCTGGCCTGAACCTGCGCTGTTCATGTATTCGATTTGAACTCCCTTGTGTGCTGCTTGTCAAGTGATCCGTCCTGTATTATTTCTTTTATGTCATGCGTTTGAAACTAACACTGTCATCCGAAACATGCAATGACATCTGGACGACATTTAAACAGACGTCTAAGTTTGAACAAAACTGTTCAGAGGTTCGAAGTCCTTAACATAGTATTGAAACTGGCCTTCAAAAGATGATCTAATTATGCATCCATGCCATTTTAGTAAGAAGCAGCTACAGGTTCTTAAAGAAACTGCACTCACTGATTAGAAGGTGATGACCTTTCAGGTCTCACCTTCTTATGGCAACACTCCAAAGAATTCCCTTGATACCGCATCACTACTCTGTTTCAAGAAAATAGATCCTCATAAATCAGTGAAGAGACGCGCCTGTATCATTTGATATGTGAAAATATTATGCAGACTGAAAAAAACTGTGGATGCAAAATACACAAACAATGAACTTCAGCGTTAAAAGCCATAAAATGGATCTAGATTTGAAATTGGTCTCGTTTCGCAGCTGACCTGGCCTAGTTATTAAGAGCGAGTTCGGTTGACTTTCTAGAGTTAACTATAGTTACACCAAAACACGCGGGTTATGGCTCGTGCCGCGCTATTAGAGTTACAATCAAGCTTGCTTTGGGAGTTTGGAGTTCTGTCTAGCAAGAACAAAAAACCAGACGGCAGGGGAATAAACGTAGGTTAATAAAGAAATGAAATTAAACTTATCATAAGGTGATGACGAATCACTCCTATGCTTCAAGAAATATAAGCCTCCATATATTTATCGATAGGCGCGCATCTATCATTTGATAAATGCAGATTGTCAAACTGAGGAAGCCAATTACACAAACAACTAACTTCAGCGTAAAATGCCATAAAATTAACCCTATGGTTCAAATTGGTCTCGATTCGCAGCAGTTTGCTTTGAGCGAGTTCAGTTGACCAACTAAAGTTTTGGTGCAAGTCAACTCTTGTTAACTCTAGTATGTCAACTGAACTCGCCCAAAATCTAGATCGCGGATTAATAATTCAATGAATGAGTTGACAGTATGAATGGAATACTACGACTTGCTACACTGCAGATAGAGGGAAAGTTTGTTTGTTTGATTTGAGGTTTAACGTCCTCGTCAACACTGTAAAGGTCATTTTGGAGACGTTGCTTCCAATTTTGTGGGACTTTTACCCGACATTGAGATGAAATGACATCTCCAGCCCTGTCGCCCAATGAAACCAATAAGGTTTATTAGCATGGACGGTCCGCCTCGCATCGCAGTTTCGGGACAGGCTTAGATCCTCTAAGCGGTTTACCAGTACTAGTGTGCGGGCCGGATTCAGCTCTGCGTGGAAGCATCATGCAGCCCATATATTTCTACAAGCCCCTATGGGCGGGGGCGGATAGAGCGAAGTTACCTTCACTGTTGCAGTTGTTTGATCTGAGGTTTAACGTTCCCGTCAACACTGCAAAGGTCATTTTGGAGACGTTGCTTCCAATTTTGTGGGACTTTTACCCGATATTGAGATGAAATGACATCTCCAGCCCTTTCGCCCAATGAAACCAATAGGGTTTTTAGCATGGACGGTCCGACTCGTGCGCACCGCTTTGCTTGGGCAAGCTTAGATCCTCTAAGCGGTTTACCAGTACTAGTGTGCGGGTCGGATTCAGCTCTGCATAGAAGCATCATGCAGCCCATATATGTCTTCAAGCCCCGATGGGCGGAGGCCGATTCACTGTTGCATGGATATATTTCTGTGAAGCATCAGGAAAATACATGCATGACTTTCTGGTCCTTTGGGATCATTGAGTTCATTTGGTATCATTTTGAAAATAGAGTTCTGCTTAAGCCGGTGCTAGAGGGCGTGGCAGGTGTTGCACATTTCAGTACTTGTCATGAACAGACTCAATAAAACCGAGTCTGCTATTTTCGTTTATTTGGTGTACTCCTTGCTTCCAAAGGATCTTACTTCAGAACTTATTTATTTTCACTGTAGCTGGTGTTGTGCCGTGTGGCGGCCGTAAAACGTTTCCCGTACATCATGCTAGTGCAGATTATATTTTCTGGTCCTTTGGGATCATTGAGTTCATTTGGTATCATTTTGAAAATAGAGTTCTGCTTAAGCCGGTGCTAGAGGGCGTGGCCGGTGTTGCACATTTCAGTACTGGTCATGAACAGACTCAATAAAACCGAGTCTGCTATTTTCGTTTATTTGGTGTATTCCTTGCTTCCAAAGAATCTTACTTCATATTTTATATATAACTTAAACTTCTTAATCTTAACGTTTACAGTACGGGGTAATACATATTTATTTCCGGGCGGTGGGTGCTTGTTTTTTTGTATTTTTAGCCGAGGTCAGAAAATATCAGATTTTGTTTCCTCTTCTTCTGTATCTGAATATTTCCCTTTTTTTACTGAGGTGTATTGATTTATTTGATTTGAGGTTTAACGTCCCCGTCAAGACTGTATAACGGCCCCGCCCCCGTCAAGACGGTATAACAGCCCCGCCCACTAGGGCTTGAAGAAACAGATTAGGCTGCATGATGCTTCCACGCAGAGCTGAAATCGATCGAACATGAGTACTGGTAGACAGTTTAAAGGTTCCGATTCTAAGCCTGCCCAGGAAAAGTGGTGCGAGTTGGACCATCCATGCATATAAACTCTATTGGTTGCATTGTGCGGCAGAGGATGAGTTGCCATTTCATCTCAATGTCGGGTAAAAGTCCGACAAAATTGGAAGCGACGTCTCCAAAATGACCAATAAAGTGTTGACGGGACGTTAAACCTCAAATCAAACAAATAAACATAACTGTATAGACGTGCTTCGAATTTCGTTGGACTCTTACCTAAAATTGTGATGAAATGGCATTTAAAGCCTTGCCATACTATGAGACCAATGGACTTTCCGACTTCAAAGTATAGCCATGGGGACAAAAATGCCCCCGCCCCGGGGCCCTATGGTTTTACTTTGACTTATATAGGGAAACCCTTCGAAAACCTTCTTGTCAGAAACCAGGAGGCTGAGGTGTTTGATATTTGATATGAAGCTGCGTCTAGTGGACCTATATCAAGATTGTTAAGGTTATAGGCCCTGTTACCAAAAATGCCCCCGCCCTGTAGCCCACTGGTTTTACATAGACATCTCGTGGGAAAATCTTCAAAAATCTTCTTGTCTGAAACCATATGCCTCAGATCTCAGATATCTGATATTTGGTATGTAGCTTCGTCTTGTGGGCCTATATCAAATTATCGTCCTTGTGCCAAAATTGCCCCCCCACCCCCCCACACACACACCACGTGCCCTTTGGTCTTACATTAGGATATATAGAGAAAATCAAAAATCTTAAAAATTTTCTCTAAAAACGCAAGGCCCAGGGCTTTGATATTTGGTGTGAAGATTCATCTAGCAGACCTCTACCAAGATTGTTCAAATTATAGCCCTTGGGTCAAAAATGGCCCTGCCCTGGGCCCACTGGTTTTGTTTTGACTTATATATGGAAAACCTTTAAAAAGCTTCTTGTCTGAAACCAGAAGGCCCAGGTCTTTGATATTGTGTATGGTGCTTCACCTTGTTGCCCTCTACTATGCTGTGTAAATTATAGCCCTGGGGCCAAAGGTTGCCCCGCCTCAGGCCCCACCGGTTTTACATAGCACGGAAAACCTTTAAAATGTTCTTCTAAAAAACCCAAGGCCCAGGTCTTTGATATTTTGCTAGAAGTTTCATACGGGTGACCTCTACCAAGATTATTCAAATCAAAGCGCTTGAGTCAAAAATGGCCCCGCTTCAGGGCCCACCGGTTTCACATAGACTTACGTACTGAAAACCTTTAAATACCTTCTCGTCTGAAACCAGAAGGTCCAAGTCTTTGATATTTGGAATGAAACTTCCTCTAGTTGCCCTTTACCAAGATTGTCCAAATTATAACCCCATCGGGTCGAAACTGGACCTGCCCGGAGCCCACTGGTTTTAAATAGGGTTAAGGCTGAGTCGGTTCATCTCCTTCTGCTGCACTAAGACCTGACCCTCAATGTCCACAAGGTGCCTAGACAGTGACATACAAGTCAGTTCTGTATTGTCAAAGGGAACCACTGGCACATAACCGCCCTCCCTTTGTCACCATGTGACATTATTAGTTAAACTGAGTCTCTTCAATTCCCACTGTTGCACTAGGACCTGACTCTCAATGTCCACAATATGTCCAGATAGTGACATACAAGTTAGCTCTGTATTGTCAAAGGGAACCAATGACTCATATGTCTAGCATTTTACGACAATTTAATAAGGCGGTTCTAACGAGTACCCACAACCCATGTCTTTGAGTAGAAATATGAAAAATAATGTATACCCCACACCCGTAACTCCAGTGTTCTCTATATGAAGTGGGGTTTAGAGGGGTCTTCATTTCACGGGCTTGTTCACGTGATGTACTACTAAATAGGTAGACTGAATTTGAAATAATTACACAGGAATGTTCCTTTGGTCACTCTCAACCAAAATGGCTAAAACCACCCACTCCACCTTATATTACTTACCACTTTATCTGTACAATTCGGATAAGGTGAGTGTTCCGGGGCCATTATGGCCCTCTTGTTTAATCCAGGTTTCACTGGGTCTTTCAAACACTTGACAAAACATAGCAACCAACAAACTTTTAAACTTGTGATCGAAGCCTCAGATAAAACCAGCCAGTGTCCCGGAATATTGGTGTAAGAATTTTTTGTTTGCTTGATTTGAGGTTTAACGTCCCCGTCAACACTGTAAAGGTCTTTTGGAGACGTTGCATCCAGTTTTGTGGGACTTTTACCCGACATTGAGATGGAATGATATCTCCAGCCCTTTCGCCCAATGAAACAAATAGGGTTTATAAGCATGGACGGTCCGCCTCGCACCGCGGTTCCTGGACAGGCTTAGATCCTCTGAGCAGTTTACCAGTACTAGTGTGCGGGCCGGATTCAGCTCTGCGTGGAAGCATCATGCAGCCCATATATTTCTTCAAGCCCCTATGGGCGGGGGCCGTTGATGTAAGAAAGCCATTTGCTAGCACGTATAGAGTGTTTAGTAAATTATCTTGTTTGCAAGAGTCTATGTATGTACGATTGTCTCCAGAATTAATCTTATTGACACAAGAAGGGATTCACAACATGTACCGTTCAATCCTCAATTTTCTTTTTGACATTTCATTTGTCTGCTCCTCGAGTTACTACAATCATACATAACCATTGACTGTTTTAATATTTAAAAAAAACATAATGAAATGAAATGGCCCTGTGTAAAAACTAACAGTTTCTACCATCACCTTCTATTAGTACTTTCAGTACTTTGATTTTGTTTGGCAACAGTACGATATATTTATCGATATATTTATTTTTTAATAGCGTTAGGGGATATTGTGACCGTTCCGTCCGTCCGTCTGTCCGTCTGTCTGTCTGTCTGTCTGTCCGTCCGTCACCCTCATTCTTAACCACTGGACGGATTGCGACCAAATTTGGTACATGGCTTCCATATGTTATGCGGACGTGCGAGAGAAGCGTTATATTTGGGAATGCCGCCCTCGAGCCATGCCCGATCCCCTCCACTTCATAAAGGCCTACTATTTCTCAAACCTTTCTGACCCCCCTCTAAACTAAATATATTCTTGTTCCTTATGATTAGTCGAATTTAGAGACGCCGACCAGAGTGTCCCCTTAGTTGCGCCCGGGACATGCCCCACCCCTCAACTTCATCAAAGGACATATATTTCAAAAAACATTTAAATCCACACCCCTTAAACCATATATACTCTTGTTCCTAATGAAAAGACGCTTTCAGTGACACCAACCTGGAGGTCCCTTGGGGTGGGACGGGGCCATGAATCAATCATCCCCTACCACTTCATTAAATAAGTTCTGAAGTTAGATCCTTTGGAAGCAAGGAATGCAACAAATAAACGAAAATAGCAGACTCTCTAGAAAAGACCTAATATCTAAGCAACCTTTTCAGATCCCCGCCCCTAAACCATATATAGTCTTGTTCCTTATGATAAGACGCATTCAGTGACACCAACCTTGGGTGTCCCCCGGATGCACCGGCCCATGTACCGCCCCATTCACTTCATAAACTGCCTAATATCTGGGAAACTGTTCAGATCCCTACCCCTTAACCATATATATTCTTGTTCCTTACGATAAGACGCGTTCATTGACACCAACCTTGGGATCCCCCGGGTGCGCAGGGACCATGCCCCACACCCACCTCCTCCACTTCATAAAAGACCTGAATTTTGTGAATGTCTCTATTCATCTGTCTGTCCATCCGCTCATCCATCACGCTATATCGTCCTTAACCACCAGCCGAAATGCAACCAAATTTGGTACAAGGCTTCCTTATGCTCAAGTTTGTCCTATGTTTACCTTGAAGTTGCGGCCAAACTTTAACAAAAGACAATACATAAATATATCCATGATGAAAATCCGCCAGCCCATTCAAGAGATACAATACAGTCAAGCCTAATCTGGCCGAAATTTGACAGACTTCGTCCTGTGCTGGTCAAGATCACTAAAATGTAATGAACTGCTCATGTAAAACTTGGAAACCATGACAAATTCACTCAAGATTTCCGGTATTCCATTCGACCTGGACGGAATTGGAGAAAAATCGCTCGCCAAAAGAGAAGTGTTTTTCCTGAACATATGTTTGATTTCTTGTCTGATTCATAGCAGACAGACACAAACCAACAGTATATTATTGCTGGTTACCGTAGATTGTTGTTTTTGTTTATCTGTAGATTGAAAAAAAAAATGTTGACATTCTTTCCCGCCATTAACGCACTAGCGGATGGGGTAACGCAAACTGAAATTCTTAGGATCAAAATTAGGTAGCTTGTAATATTCATTCTTCTGAAGAGCCGGTGAGTTATCAGATATTTGAGTGTGCTGAGCTATACTATAATCTGACCAGTGTACTGAATAGCCATTTGTAGTTGTCAGTGCACTGGCTGTGATAAACTCAAAATCAGGATTGTTACTAATTCATTATGATTAAAAATCATTAAATCACAACTCTGTATATTAAAATGAACATCCCGTGGGTTTAATTCTTGGGTTCACTTTTTTGTATAATAACTTATAGAATGCATCAGACGATGGATACCAGGAGTGCAGGATTACAAATAAGGAAAGCTGTAATAGGGTTTCCCAGTACTTGGCAATTACAAGGAAGAATTGGAACAGAAGGTGTTCGGAGGGCTGACGAAATTTCAAGTCCTCTCGCGGTACAAACTTGGCTATACTCATTATCTTGACCGGAGACATTGAAACGAACCCCGGCCCAATATTGCAAAGGTTCCGAGAAATGGATAGAATGTGAGGAATGTAACAAACGTTTTCAACTCTCATGTTCTGATTTGGTTAACAGTCAATGGTGAAGAAAGTGAATCTGGAGTTGGAACTTGGTATTGCAAACACTGCCAAGCTGACTGTGGTCTTTGCAATGATGCTGTCCTTAATGGCCACAAAGCAGGTCAATGTGATCAGTGTGAAATGTAATTACACACAGAATGTTCTTTCATTTCAGATGCTGAATATGGCACTGTGGTAAACTCAAACTGCCACTGGATGTGTCCAAAATGTGAGGTGTGCAACTTTTCAGACTCCTTCTTCAGCGAATATATAGAACTCAGTAAGCCAATCAGACTAGAACCTCTGTCAAAGGATAAGAGAGAGAAATCTTAGACTGCTGGCGAAAATAAGCCGAATTTTGTAAAATGGTTGAAGCTTTGCGGTATAAACATCAAATGAATGAAACAAGAACTTTTAGCTTTCCCCGATACGATTCAACCACATATTGTGGCGATTTAGGAAACAACGACTGAAGTTCAATTACTTCACATGAGCTTTTCCCTGAAACGTGTCAGTACAGTGTCTATAGAAAAGATAGGAACTCTCATGGCGGTAAGGTGATGTTGCTTATTCGTAGAGACATCCCTCACACGCCTTTCATGGAACAATTTCTCAGATATATGAGCTTTTGTGAAGTTGAGGGGTGGGACATGGCCCCGGTGCACCCAAGCAGACCCCGAGGTTGGTGTCACTGAATGTGTCTTATCATGAGGAACAGAAGTATATATGGTTTAGGGGTGGGAATCTGTAAGGTTTCCGAGATATTGGACCTTTTTTGAAGTGGAGGGTGTGAGGCAATGCCCCGGCGAATCCCGGGGACCCCTAGGTTGGTTTCACTGAACGCGTCTTATCATAAGGAACAAGAAAATATATGGTTAAGGGGTGGGGATCTTAATGGTTTCTGAGATATGTGGTCTTTTATGAAGTGGATGGGCTGGGGCAGGGCTCCGGCACATCCCAGGGGGGTCCCCAGGTTAGTGTCACTGAATGTCATATCATAAGGAACAAGAATATATATGGTTAAGGGGTGGGGATGTTAATGGTTTCTGATATATATGGCCTTTTATGAAGTGCCGGGGGTGGGGCAGGGCCCCGGCGCGTCCCAGGGGTGCCTCAAGTTGGTGCCACTGAATGCGTCGTATCATAATGAGCAAGAATAGATATGGTTTAGGGGTGGTAATCTCTAAGGTTTCCGAGATATTGGACCATTTATGAAGTGGAGGTGGTGGGGCAAGACCCCGGCGCATCCCGGGGCCCCAGGTTGGTGCCACTGAATGTGTCTCATCATAAGGAACAAGAATATATATAGTTTAGGGGTGGAGATCTGTTAAGTTTCAGAGATGCTGGGCTTTATATGAAGTGGAGGGGATGGGCAAGGCCCCGGCGCATACCGGTGGCCCCCAGGTGGGTGTCAATATATGCCTCTTATCATAAGGAACAAGAATATATATTGTTTTTGGGTGGGGAACTGAATGGTTTCCTAGATATATGGCCTTTTATGAAGTCGAGGGTTGGAGCAGGGCCCCAGCACAACCCCGGGACCCTCAGGTTGGCATAAAAGCATAAGGCTGAGAGAAGTTTACTCAAGAATTATTTCTATAAAATTTTTGTCAAAATATCTGCAAAGGCTTGGGAGTAAATGCGATTTTCCAATTTTCCCCATTATAAGTCTATGGAAACTCTACGTTGCCAAAGCAACCAAACTAATGAGCCGATTTTCATTAAAAACACAAACTTTCAACCCCCAGCCCAAGGATGCTACAGATTAAATTTGGGCAGAATCGGCTCAGTGATTTCAGAGGAGATGTCGTTTGAAAGTGTTGACGACAGACGACGTCAGACGACGACGACGTCGACGAACGACGACGGACAACTGCCTATCTTATAAGCTCCCCCGGAGCCTTCGGCTCTGGTGAGCTAAAAACTAGGACGTCTGTATCTTCGATTCCCTTGAAAGAAAAAAATCGCAGAAGGAATAAAATTCATGCAAAGGCAAAAAAAGACTGAAAGTGGTAAACCGGACAAAATTTGAAAACTTGAGACGTGAAATCAAGACTGATAAAAACATCAGCACGATTTTTATGTGAATAATTTGGTAGGTGGTATAAAGCCAAATACCAGACCATTCTACCATTCTACAGATATATCAATTTCCAGAAGAAAGACAGGCAAGGTATGCCACCCCTTAATAAAAGAGCAGGGAACAGGGTTGCTGAATCAAACTCTGAAAGGGCAGAGGAACTAGTTGGTCAATGCAATGATACGCTTAACAAAAATGAGTTCATGGAGGTTCCATTGACTTGAAGATCGGCCCATTCATGGATAATATTGTTGTGTCAGCTGCAGAAGTGATCACATTACTTCAATGCTTAAACCCCAGTAAAGCCTTAGGACCTGAGAGTCCTGAAGGAAATAGTAAATGAGTAAGGTCCAGTTTTTGCACACCTGTTTCAACAGTCTGTTCATACGGATGAAACCTCAAAGAATGGTTCCTAGCGAACATTTGTCCAATCTTCAAAAAAGGAGATTGGGCTCTTGCCCGTAGTTATCACCCTGTATCTCTGACATGTGTTCTTTGTTAATTGTTTGAGAATATAGTCTGCCCAAACATCATGGCTTACTTGGAAGAACATAAACTTTCGTCTGACAGACAACACGCATTTAGGAAAAGGCATAGTTGTGAAACTCAGCTGACTCGGCAAAAGTCTATGACAAAAAGGGAGACAAGTGGACACATTTATTCTGGATTTCGAGGAGGCTTTTGGCACCCCACCACATGAACTACTTAAATCTAAGTTATTTGGTTATGGAATCGGGTGGGGTGGTCCTAAATGAGTAGATTCCTCTCTTTGCTACAGAAAACAGCGCTCGTTGTTGTTAATGGTGAATCTTCGGAGTGGGCTCCAGTTTTGTTTGGAGTCTCATGAGGGACTGTTCGTCCTTGTACATCAATGATATTTCCACTGACACTGACTCAGAAACAAGACTGTTCGCAGACGACTGTGTTTGCTAAAATCCATCCAACGGCTTTGAAACAGAAGTTGTACATGTATAAACTTGCATGGTGATGATGACAAGGTCCAAAGTAGGCACTTTCAGCAAAAAAGGGACATAGCTTTATGAGAAATAGGCCAATAGCGCCGGTTACAGAATACATCTCAGTTTTTATCCCTGACTAACATAGATATAAGTTTCAGGAAGATTTTATCAAAACTGAACAGGCTATGATGATGACAAGGTCTAAACTAGGCATTTACAACAATCAAGAGGACATTAACTCTATGATGAAAAGGCCGACATTGCTAGTTTTTGAACTCATCGAATATTTTACCCCCAGCCTACTTATCTGTAAGTTTCATTAAAATTCAATCAAACCTTAAGGTGCTACGGTGGTAACAATGTCAAAAAAGGCATTGTCAGCAATCACAGGGCATGTAACTCTATGATAAATAGCCTGACTAAGCCAGTTTTCTACTCGTCAGAGCTTTTATCCCTCAAGAAGATACGATCAAAACTGAAGGTGCAATGGTGATGACAAGGTAAACAAGAGGACCATGATGGTCCTATTACGCTCATCTGAGCTAACAGATTCAAAGTTTCAGGAAGCGCCAACCTTTACTGAAGGATTTATGCGAGGACGAAGTGATGACCCCGTAAGCATTTTCTGCAATCAAGTAAAATGTTACTCTTTATGATAAATAGGCTGACCTCACCTGTTTTCAGACTCATTCAAGCTTTTATCCCTGACTTTCTTATATGTAACTTTCAAGAAGATCCGATACAAATTGAAGGGGCTATGGTGATGACATGGTCAAAAATAAGCAATTAATTGCTGCAATCAAAGGGATTTAACTCTATCATAAAAAAGCAAACCTGACCAGTTTTCAAACTCCTCCGAGCTTTTCTGCCTGACTTACTTCTTTGTAAGTTTCATGAAGATCCGATCAAAACTGAAGGGGCAGCAATGATGACAAGGTCGAAAATAAGCATTTTCAGCCAAGCAGGAGACATTAGTCCATGATTAATTGACTGGCATTGCTAGTTTTCAAACTTGTCTGTGCTTTTATCCCTAACTTACTGACATATAAATTTCAAGAAGATCCGATGAAAACTGAAGGAGTTACGGTCAAAAAAGGGCATTTTATGCAATTTAAGGTATGTAACTCTATGATAAATGGGCTGACCTCATCAGTTCATGAGCTCACCCATTTCATCCCTGGCTTACTTACATTTAAGTTTCAAGAAGAGCAAATACAACTGAAGGAGCTACGGTGATGACTAGGTAACAAATAGGCATTTTCTGTAATCGAGGGGGACATAACTGTCTGAAATATAGGCTGACCTCAACATTTTTTTTAACTCAGCCGAGGTTCTATCATTTACTTACATGTAAATTTCAAGACGATCCGATGAAAACTGAAGCTATGAAGATGACAAGGTCAAAAATAGACATTCCCAGCAGTAAAGGGGACGCAATTCTACGATAGATAAGCCAACCTCGTCAATTTTCGAACTCACACGAGCTGTAAATCGCTGACTTACTTGTTTGTAAGTTTCAAGTAGATCCAATCAAAACTGAAGGGGCTACGGTGATGACAAGGTCAAAACTAAGCATTTTCAGCAAAATAGGGGACATAACTCCATGAGTACTCGACATGCATCGCTAATGTTTGGCACAAATCCAAGCTCTTAACCCCAACTTATTTGCATGTAAGTTTCAGGAATATCCGATCAAAACTGCAGTGGCTACGGTGATGACAAGGTCAACAAATAGTCATAATCTATAATCAAGGGGGACATAACTCTCCAAAATATAGGCTGACCTCACCAATTTTTGAAATTAGCCAAGGCTTTATCCCTTACTTACTAATATACAAAAAGATCCGATGAAAACTGAAGGGGCTATGGTGATGACAAGGTCTAAAAAAGGAATTTAAAGTAGTAAAGGGGACGTAACTCTGCAATTTATGAGTCAACCTCGTCAGTTTTCTAACTCATCCGAGCTTTTATCCCTGACTCACTTTTTTTGTAAGTTTCAAGAAGATCTGATCAAAACTGAAGGGGCTACGGTGATGGCAAGGTCAAAAATAAGCATTTTCAGCAAAGGAGGGGACATAACTCCGTCAGTAATCGACCCACATCGCAATTTTTCAAACTCACCCGAGCTTTTAACCCTGGCTTACCTGTACGTAAGTTCCAGGAAGATCCAATCAAAACTGAAGGGGCTACGGTGATGGCAAGGTAAATCAAAGGCTTGAGAAGCCTCAAAGTCGGTGAATTACAGGGTATCTGATCTGGATCTACACTATTTGCCTGTGTCCAACATTTGTATGTAAAGAAACACCACTATAGCACTTATTATATAGCATTTAAAATTATTATCTGATTTTCGTCTAAGATGTCTCTCTGACAAAACGGTTCTGGATTTATGCTTCTAACATACATAGTAGATGCATTCTTTTACAGCTCAAACACTCAGTTTGCCTGGTGATGTTTTATATCTGCTTCAAACATCGATTGTAGGTGCTCATTAGAACTACGTCAATGAAGAGGTTCTAACAAGTACCCACAATCCTTGTTTTAGAAGAGAAATATGAAGAATAATGTATGCCCTGCACATCCTATTTTTCTCTGAAAAAAGTGGGTATATGGGGGTGTCATTACGATAACACACCCGTGCGAAGTATATAGTGCATTTTTTCAGATCTCCAAAATGGCTACTTTTCTGCTGAAAATCCGTGATATTTTTCTGATTTATACTGCAAACATAGGTTTTGGTCGCTCATTAGAACCGCCTCATTGAGGTGGTTCTAACGAGTACCCACAACCTATGTCTTGGAGTAGAAATAAGAAAAAATAATGTATACCCCAGTAAACCCCAGTTTTCTACATATAAAGAGGGGTTTAGGGGATGATCATTTCAAGTACTTGTTCATGTGGTGTTAATTACATAGGCTTATTGACACTGTGGGTCTCTTGTTATGAGCTGCCACATTTAATCAGATTATCAGGTCATTCGTGCAGAGGATTGTATATTCTGTTATCAACACATCTGTGTTATGTCTGCTGAAAGAAAAAGTAATGTATACTTTTTATCCTACAATTTTCAATTAGGCAGGAACTACATTTTGAGCGGAATATTTCAATAATTCTTAGGCATATCCAAAAGCGATAGCTATAATGCTTCTAAAAACCACTCAATAGATGGTGGATAAGAAGGGTCATCGAGCGACGACTACAGTCTGGAACCCTCACTTCGTATTGTCACCGACTGGAAATCGGTATTTTTAGCAATCAAAGGGATGTAACTCTATGATAAATTGGCCGACTTGGTCGGTTTTCTAACTCATTCGAGTTTTTTTTCCCAGCCACATTACATATAAGTTTCAGAAAGATCCGATCAAAAACTGAAGGAGCTACGGCGATGACAAGGTCAAAAATAGGCATTTGCAGCAATCAAAGGGACTTAACTCTATGATAAATGGGTTGACTAGGCCAGTTTTCGAACTCATCCGAGTTTCAATCTCCAGCCTCCTTACATATAAGTCTCACAAAGATCCGATCAAAACTGAAGGGGCTACGGTGATGACAAGGTCAAAAATCGGCATTTTCAGCAATCAAAGGGACGCCGTTAACTATATGATAAAAGGGCGGACTTGGCCGGTATTCGAACTCATCCTAGGTTTATCCCCAGCCACCTTACATATAAGTTTTAGAAAGATCCGATCAAAACTGAAGGGTTTACGGTGATGACAAGTTCAAAAATCGGCATTTTCAGCAATCAAAGGGACGTAACTCTATGATAAATGGCCCACTTGGCCGGTTTTCGAACTCATCCGAGTTTTTATCTCCAGCCACCTTACAAATAAGTTTCCGAAAGATTCGATCAATTCTGAAGGGTCTACGGTTATGACAAGGTCACAAATAGGCATTTTCAGAAATCAAAGGGACGTAACTCTATGAGAAATGGGCCCACTTGGCCGGTTTTCGAACTCTTCCGAGTTTTTATCCCCAACCACCTTACATATAAGTTTCAGAGATCTGATCAAAACTGAAGGGGCTACGGCGATGATAAGGTCAAAAATAGGCATTTTCAGCAATCAAAAGGACTTAACTCTATGATAAATGGGCCGACTTGGCCAGTTTTCGAACTCATCCGAGTTTCTATCTCCAGCCACCTTCTATATAAGTTTCAGAAAGATCCGTTCACATTTGGTATGATGATAGATATAAGTTCAAAGTTACTTTCAGAAATACCTTCGCCCATACCAATGCCCTCAAGGTCAAGGTCACGCACTTAGACTTTTTATGTTAAAGTTTTTTAAGGGCTCATATTTCCCAACAATATAATGGATGTGGTTCAAATTTGGTATGATCATATAGTTCCGCAGCTTTATTTAAAAATACCCCAACCCATACACATGACCTCAAGGTCAAGGACACGAACTTAGAAAGTTTAATGTGATATTTTTAAGAGATCATATATTCCAAGCCATACAATGGATTTCGTTCATGTGTGGTATTATTATATATATATAGGTCCAAACTTTTAATCAGCCCTTGCCCATGACCTTACTGTCAAGATCACGAACTTAGAAAAAAAAATTATTTTTAAGTTTTCTAGAGCTCATGTTTTCCAAACCATATGATCGACTTTGTTCATATACATATAAGTCCAAGAGCAATACCACAACCTCTGCATATGACATCTAAGCCACTTTTCCAGGCAAGCAATGCTGTCTAATGACAGCTCTTGTTTCATGAAAGTGTAAGCCGGAAGTGGCTTGAAATCGTGTGCCATCATGATTGTGTCTACTATGCAATTCCATAGTAGTTTCACGTGGACTTTAAAGCGAGATGCCTTAGAAGCAATGACAAAAAAATAATAACATGTCCCAAATTTATTCGTACACCCTTATTTGTTTGGGTGCATCCGTAAAATGTGTATGAACCGCTATTTTACGGGTTCAACCGCATATAGAGGTCGCTCCGCATATTTAAAGGTGATTTGCATATCACTTTAAGATGTGGGTGGACCGATAATTTGTAGGTGGACCACTATATGTGACAGTCAGCTGAAGTCGAAAGATATTGATTTACAGGAAAAAAACAACAACAAACTAACATACTAACTAACTAACTAACTAACTAACTAACTAACTGACTGACTGACTTACTAACTAACTAACTAACTAACTAACTAACTAACTAACTTATTAACTAACTTGACTGACTAACTTGACTGACTAACTAACTAACTAACTAACTAACTTTATCATATGACGTCGCGTCCGAGAGTGTAATAACGCCATGTAATAAATTCGATAATGCACTAGTGGATTAAGGAGGGTCGCGCATAACCGATTCTGCCGTAATCAAGTTCGAATTTTTACCTCAAAATAATTATGCCCCCGGAATCTAAGAGATTCGGGGGCATATAGTTTTTGGTCTGTCCGTCTGTTTGTCTGTTTGTCCGTTTGTCCGTCTGCAAAAACTTTAACATTGGGCATAACTTTTGAATGGTAATAGATAGAGCATTCATATTTCACATGTGTATACCTTATCACAAGACCTTTCCAGTGGTACCATAATTTTTGATCTCGTGACCTTGAACTTGACCTTTGACCTATTTTTTTCACAATTTTTAAAAACATTAACATTGGCGCTGTCCGGGGGCATCAGTGTTTCACAAACACATCTTGTTTTAGTTTGTATTTTGTTTTTAAAGTGTTTTCTGAGGTTTTTGTAACATTTAATTACCATTACAATGTGTTTTTTGTTGTAAAATATTTTGCAACTTCATAGACTACTTTCCGGTATAGTTCGCATGGCTGTAAGCACATGAAAACTAAGTGATAAACAGACTAACCCTGTATTTTTCCAGCTACTGATTTGTTTCCTCCGATTGCAGCCCATCAGTTTTCCACGGCAAATCTAAACTCTCTTTAACGCAAGACGTTTACTTTATTTTTCCATTGGTGTCGCATTTTATCCCTTTACCTCAACTCGTTTAATAAATTCAATAATACATGAACACTCATGTAAGATCCTCTATAACTAAATAACTTACTAACTAACCGATTAACTAACTAACTAGATAAAGAAAAATAAATATTACGTCTTCCAGCTAGAAAAAAAGAGACAACTTCTTGCATCCACCACGTGGACTTTTATTAAAACTAGCCCGCTCAACAGCAGTCATTATCGCGTAATAAGCATTTTGGCAGATAATGTCATGTGTACATTTTAATATACAAAAAAAGGAATAAAAAGTTTCAAGCCGTTTGCACCTTTTGAAGAGTGCTGTTAAGCAAAAAGACAGCGCCTGTCCTTCAGTACTTTTAGTACTTTGATTTTGAAGAGCATGTTGCATATCACTTTATAACGACAGCTACATCAATTATGACAGCCGAGTCTATACTCAGCATACATTTAAACATGTAATTTGACAACTGGCAATATTTGTTATGTCAAAATGACGTATAACAGGACTTTCATTACAGAAAATTGGTTCTTTATTCGCACCCATAAATCTTCTTAACCGACCGTGACTGGACATGTGTTATAGGTTTCAGGAAACGCGTCATATGGATAATAAACACACACATGTATGTTTACATCAGAACAACATCACTAATATATAGTTATAGGACTGGGCTCTCGTAGCCTCCATTGAGTAAACCTCCTCTCTGAACGTGCGATGTTGAGACGAAGGCGCCCTCACAACAACGTCGTTGCGACGTCATGGTGCGCACATCTTGGCGTGCAAGTCTTCACATCAAATCGACTCGCTCGACTTAAAATTATTTGCAAATCATATGGCATTTGACAGTGCATACATGAAATGCGCCCATAAAAGGCAGAAAAAAATCCGAGGACACTATTACTGACGTCGCTGAGCCTGTGTCGACGTTTTGATACCTTTGGTATGTTGCTAGACCTATAACTTACCCACACCGTTCTATGTATTTAGAAGTTATTTATGTCCCTCTATTTTGTAAGCCTTGTGTGTAAATAAAGTTTACATTTTATTCTTACACCCGAAACAAAGTGGATCAGATAGACGGATGTTTGTTTGTTTGTTCAAACGTTTTTTTATATAGTTTATCGGCTAGTGAACACTATTTAGGTCATACAAAATTGGTATTCTTTGTTTGTGTCGGACTTCTACATAAGCAGGTTACCCAGTAGTGCACATTCTTTCGTCAGGAACTGATAACTTCCATTCAAGCACTATTAAACTACCCTGAAAGAAGATTGCCGACCGAGCAGGTATTAAACGTAATATCTTCTGATCATCAGTCACACGGGCATCTGAGCGAGCTACCGAGGCCGGTACTTTGAGGACATATTTGATGCACAATTTACTCACTTTTCATTAACATATTGCATAAGTTATACAATGTATGATAGACTTGACACAGATTTTTAAGCCCCCGCCAATAGGGGTTTGAAGAAATATATTGGCTGCATGATGCTTCCACGCAGAGCTGAATCTGGCCCGCACACTAGTACTGGTAAACCGCTTAGAGGATCTAAGCCTGTCCAGGAACCGCGGTGCGAGGCGGACAGTCCATGCTAATAAACCCTATTGGTTTCATTGGGCGACAGGGCTTTAGATGTCATTTCATCTCAATGTCGGGTAAAAGTCCCACAAAATTGGAAGCAACGTCTCCAAAATGACCTTTACAGTGTTGACGGGGACGTTAAACATCAAATCAAACAAACAAACAAAGACACAGATTTTCAACACTATACGGGCCCCGTCAAGCGATTTTGGTACTTATCGCCTATGCGAGCAGCGAAGGTTCAGGCGAGCCTGCGCAGTTAAAATTTGTCATGACGGAATGCTCGAAGACAAATTCGCTTGGCGGGGCTCATACTATATGGAATCTGGAGAAGAAAACAGCAAGATTGTCACGATGATATCATAATAAAATCCAAATTGAATAGAATTCGATAGTATTGATACAACAGCAATCATGACACACCTTTAGGTCACCATACACATTTATATACAAGTCACTTAATGGGCCAGATAGACGGACAGACAGACGGATAGACAGGCAGACGGACTTGGCGTTTCCTACATACTCACCCTGACTTTATTCGAGACACCTTTTAGATATGAATGTTGAATAAATAAATTCCATACGGTTTAGGAGTTGTGTCCTGGACACGAATTTTCATTTTTCCCCTGACTGTTCGAAAATCGAAACAACAAGATTTGTCTTTCACTAAGGAGGCTCTGTTCACGAGCAGTGAAATAAATGACCCACCCGACATCACCTCACCTCTTGATCGGGTCGTAAAACACAAGGCAAAAGACCAAGATAGATACAGAAATAAACATATCGATTTTACGAACAATCCCTGCATTGTTGACTCAAAATCCTAGTACAGTTTCTTAAATGCAAGAACATCATTAATCTAACCTTTCATAAAATGAGTTCAACCAACATGAATTGCTTAAGGTGCTAGTATATGGTTTTGTGTATTTTGTGTGATAGTATCAAATTTATGTACATTTTTGACGCAAGGTTAAACATTTTCGGTTTATATTCAAATATATCACATTAACACAGGTACAAGCAGAAAAAAGTAAAGCAAAAATTAAAGTGTATGAAGTTGGCTTTGAGTCTGGAGTATGGAGTTTGGAATTCGATTTATTCCGTAGTAGTAAAGTAAAGTAATATATTAGCGAATGTTAGACAAAATTGATTTTCCAAGCCGTGAATCCCAAGCCAAGTTCACACACTCCAAAAATTAACGCTGAAAACGAAACGTCGTTTAATTAAAACAGAAAATGTCATTTCTTAATCGCATATAAGTGTTGTATTTTTATGGAAGAATGACGCAACTTTGGTTACATGTAAGCATGTCATGATGACACTGCATGTATATGTTCTGCTAAGTAGAACATTTTTGCAAGGCATGTGCGTTGTAGTCAAACACCCATGTAATAACAACGCATATCCCACAAGCAATCTATGACATAAATAGTGTTGACGGGACATTAAACCCCTCAAATTAAACACAAGCAATGTATTACTCAATATTTGTACATGTACATGATGTAGGCAAAATTTGCCATTTGCGTTCACAGGCATTTTATTTCCAGGTGTATTTTCACTTTTACATTATTAAGTCTTTTCTTTGATTCTGTGTTACAGTTGAAACAAACCACTTTAACAACGCTTCATGAATTATCCTTTCCATTCAAAAAGCACCTCTTTTGCATGTATAAACATCAAGTAAGTGATATTCGAGATAACTGCTTCAGCCATCAACTGGTGTTTGTTTAACGAATTCTTTCACTGTTAAGAGGCTAATAAATTGAATTCTCTGATACAAATAGGATCCTTCTGAGAAGGGGGTTCTAGTACTTTGTTCCCTATAGTATGTTGTGACAACGTGTGGTTTATTTGACAACAAAATATGCCTCGCTGGGAAAAAAAGAGCTCTTCTCAGTGGTGGGACGGACTTGTGATACCTTTCGTATGAAACGGTTGGACAGAATTGTGAACACCCCCTCCCACCATTTATTGCAGTAAACCTATCTTAGGGAGGCTATCTTCCTCTGCCATACCCTGCCCTGCACTTCAGTTGACGCTAAAACTCCATCCCAAACCTAAGCCTACCATATAACTTAAATGCTCAAGTTAACTTTTAAAGCCCCACCGAAGAAATGAAATAGAATCGAATAGGCAGTTGAGGCGTACACAGAAGGTCCTCAGTACCACATACATGTACCCTGTGTCGTGAAGCATGAATTCCACAGGCAACAGATGAGCTTGACATGACTGTAACAATGTTGTTTGGGATGCAACAGCATCCAGTCACCATGGAATGCATGTTAGTATCATGTTAGTACCATACCCAAAAGAAATAATGCATGTGTAACTTTACTTTGCATACGCGACGTACGGGAAGCAGATTTTGTACGCATATATTTGTATTCACGGCCACACTTTTGCATACGTGTGTACTTTTGCATGTTTGCAAATTTTATCAGGTATGCAAATGTGGGCGCGTCAACGACGAGGCTATAATAACAAGTACGAACTGCCGTGCCTCTATACGGAGTAACGATAGTCTTAAACTTTTCTAATCAAAGCACTCAAAGCATTTGTGGGTCGATTGTCTCTGAACTAGGAAAAAGTTAGACGGTTTCGTTTTACCCATAAATTCCTGTATTTTATGGCAACAGTGTAGAACGAACTGAGTTGTACTGTTTGCCCCCTGCACATGAGCCGAGTCAATGTTATACACGTATGTTTCTATTCACAGCACTCTGGCCTCACAGCGATAAGAATAGCGGCAATATATGGGCCCCGGCAAGCGATGTTGGTACTTATCGCCTATGCGAGCAGCGAAGGTTCAGGCGAGCCTGCGCATCCGCGCAGTCTCGCCAGAACCTTCGCTGCTCGCTCATACAAGCAGTGAATCAAGAGGAACCTTCAGACAGAAAGCCATATCCCTAGCCCCTCTGAATGGCTGGGCTTGCGCAGTTAAAATTTGTCATGACGGAATGCTCGAAGACACAAATTCGCTTGGCGGGGCTCATATAACCGCTACCTGGATTTCGTACAAATAAGTGATAGACACGAAGACAGCAGCAACGTCAAGTTACTGCGCTTAATAACTTAGTTTAAACGTTTATTTAAGAAATAGATCAGCTCTAACTGTGATTTGTTGAGTAATAAATCACAGTTTGGAGGCCAGTTGTAAAGTAGATCAAATCGCGTGATTTGTTACATTCATGTCAAGCTATCTTAGCGTCTAGTTGTATTGGCTCCACGGGGGCGCAGAAATATAAAGTACAATTACTAAATGAAGGTGGTGCAATGTCATATGTATGTCCGACTAAGTTAGGCTAGAGGTATAGTATAATATAAATCCTTTAGTAAGGAATATTAGCTGTGTAACTTGACAGACAATCGACCCCAAATGACCGTTTTCATCATATCAAAATAGTCGGTTCTTAAGTCCGTGCAACGAACATCCCTGCAGACTCCAATTTACTTAAGAAAAACGAACAAACAAGAAATATCTTTAAAATAGATATGCGGCGTAGATTTAATTGTAAGTTTATTTTGAAATATAATAGCAACAATTGTCTAGCTATGGATTGGTTTACTGTATTCAAACAATTCAGCTGTCACGCGAGAAAAAATAGCTTTGCAGAGGGCGGTGTCCCGCCTGTCTGAGCTAAGGTCAAGGTGAAAGGTTAAGGTAAAAAACATGACCTCATTTCAAGAGCATATGATCTCAAGTATATTCATAACAAATATGAAAACTTTATATTACAGTGTTTTTGAACACAAATTTTTGGGTCAACATTTAGGGTTGTCGCTATGGGGAACGTAAATGCACAGACAGACGAACAAACGGACGAACAGACAAAGGGACGGAAACTTGAATTTATGAGGACCTAACTAAAACTCAAATTACCCTTATTCCTTTTCAGTAATGATATTCGAAATGTCCATTTTGTATTAAAATGGACATAATGAAAAATGAAGACAAATGATACACTGCAACTTTTATTGGGCATACATTGTAAATTAAACATCTGTCAATTTGTAATGCGATTATTACATGTTTTTGTTATGCAATATCAATTTATTATGAGAAAAAAATAACTTTCGTAGATAAATCTTCCTTTCGCGAAATGGTTCCTTTCGCTATATAGACCAACCACGTGAAATGATGTCAAAATAGCTATTCACCGCAGCAATTACAGAATTCACTAGAAACACAATTATATATATGACGTATGGTCATCAAAGGACAAGAATATTTAAGACCAAAGGTGAGCCAGCCGAAACTGTATATATTTTTCATTTATGTCTCACATAACAACATGAAAACACTTCGGTAAACTGTCGTATTTGTTGAATGTTTTTTTTTTAATGCAAATCTTTGACCAATGAAATGGTCATCTTCTCGAACATGTGGTTTACTTGGGCAATGGAATAACGAAAATGTAGGACAAAAACATTACGGCTACGCCGAAAAAAGTAAGGTTTACAAGCTAATACACGAATTTTCTTATCATAACTTGTGGGTATTGCCGCAGTGAGGTAGTTTCAACTGGTATAGGCGTAAGGTAGCAGAACACAGAAATTTCTTCATAAGTAAGGGTAGGGATCAAATTCAGTATCTAAACAATGTTTGGCAATTATGAAAGCAATATCTTTAATTCAGTGTATTGTTTTTGTGTCATTGTGGAGAAATATTATTTAATTCATGGTCACATGACCTGGATATTATGGAATGTAACTGAAATACGAAACTACTGCTGTGGGATATTTATCGTAACACTTCCTGTTTCATACAGTGTGTTCATTGCATTTGGTTATTGGTAAAAAAGTAAACGGCTGGCAGGGGGGCAATTTCTAGTCCTCTTTAATTTTTGGTAGGTGTACAATAGAGCTGAATTCTGACAATTGACCTTGCAAATGCAGTGTGCTGCCAGGGGTCCCTTGAAAACAGCAGAAAATGGTAAAAATTAGCAGCAGAAGTGGGTTTGTTTACATAGCCACTACATTGGCTGTACAGTGTACACGCAGTAGAAAACAGCTTCAAATTACACTTTTAATTTAAAATGCAGAATTAAAAGAGTCTGACAAAGAAAAGGCAGGTTTGTGTCTTTTTATGTCCCCACTTCCGGTGTCACCTTTTAACAGACCAGGCAGTTACATGTACTGAGCGTAAAAAGACTGTAATCATTGCTTTTTTGTAAGTTTTATTTAGATAAATCTGATATAAAGTTTCAAACGTTCGATTCTATTCAAGAGCGTTGCAAAGCAGTGGCATAACTCGTCCGCCTCTCAGTACTTTCAGTACTTTGATTTGTGTGTAAGATGGTGGACCATATCCACTGAATATCGGATAATACTTTATCTTTGCAACATCTCATGGGCTTGCATCATGAGCAGGTTTTTAATTTGTGAAATTCTCAGATTATCCCCACTTTCAAATGAAATTATAGCAATTTTCTCTATACCTGATCTGTCAATCTTTTTTTTATATTTGCAATTTTTTAAGCCACCGTTGCTGTTAACCGTGGTGGTACATGTAAATAATGCAGAAAATGCAGGTAGCATGTAGTACTACAGGTTGCGATTTTCTATGGACTTTCCAGTGAAAGTGCATTTGCAGGTAACTTCTATGAATCGGAGGACCACACGTGATCGCCTGTTTTTCGTAGCCGACGACAGAGTATCTAAGGAAATATTAGATGTATCATATTTTAGGAATAATTTTTATGATGTTCAATCTAAGCATTTTAATGATTAGTCTGCAAAAATGACAGAGTGACCTGTTGGGTGTTTAAAGCAATAGCATATGATGATTGGTTGAAGTAAACAAAACGAATGTGGCTTTCGTATTCACCATATTTGCATTATTTGCTGGCTCCCAGCTTGCACATTGTCAATATCGGAAAAACAGGTAACCAAACCCCCCTGACCTTTTAAGGTCAGGGGGGTCTGGTTACCTGTTTTTCCAACACTGATAACCTTCAGACTAGGAACCAGCAGATAATGCAAATAAGGTGAATAGTAATATGAGTCATCTAGCCTAATGAGAGGTCCAATTTGCGTAACAGTAACAATTTTATGTATACATCAGGCAAACACGTCTATACAATTTCGAGCCCCTTAAACCCCACATTAATATAGCTAAAAAGGGATTCACAGGGGTATACACTATTTTTAACCAAGTTTTGCAACGGAAAACTGGTTGTTAAAATGATGTACAAGTGAAAAGGTCCTTAAAATGAACACAAACCCTAAACCCCACTTTATATAGAGAAAACTGGGGTTTACCAGGGTATTCACTGTTTTTCTTATTTCTGCTCCAAGTCATAGGTTGTGGGTACTCGTTAGAACTGCATCAACGAGGCGATTTTAATGAGCAGTCACTCCCTATGTTTGCAGTCAAAAATCAGAAAAAAATATGACGGATTTTCATGAGAAAAGTAGTCATTTTGGCGATGTGAGAAACACACAATGTCGTACTTGTGACAGGCGGGCGAACGTCGTTATTTCGTTTCCGGACCATACCTCCACGACCGTTTGAAGTATTTTAATGATTTTCGTTTCTTGGGTATAGCCCGCCAACCGTTTGAAATATTTCAATAATACTTGGTAAGATTACAGAACAGATCATTGTGCAATGCCGAGTGCAAAAATTACAACTCTGTTTTTCTTCATTTTCGAATTATCTGCCCGATCCATATTTTGTTCAACATTTCGTTTCCGGAGCATAAATCTGCAACCCGGCCCCCGACCAAAGGGGGTTGAAGAAATATATGGGCTACATGATGCTTCCACGCAGAGCTGAATCCGGCCCGCACACTAGTACCGGTAAACCGCTTAGAGGAGCTAAGCCTGTCCAGGAACCGCGGTGCGAGGCGGACCGTCCATGCTAATAAACCCCATCGGTTTCATTGGGCGACAGGGCTTGAGATGTCATTTCATCTCAATGTCGGGTAAAAGTCCCACAAAATTGGAAGCAACGTCTCCAAAATGACCTTCACAGTGTTGACGGGGACGTTAAACCTCAAATCAAACAAACAAATCTGCAACCGTATGAAATATTTTAATAACACCTGGTAGGAATATAGAACAGGTCAGTGCGGAGTTTCGTGTGCAAGAATGACAACTCTGTTTGTCTTCATTTTTGAATTATCTCCCCTGATATACATTTTTCAACATTTCGTTTCCGCAGCATAACTCCGCAACCGTTTGTAATATTTAAATGATACTTGGTAGGATTGAACGGGTCAGCGCAGAGAGTCGCTAGCAAGAATGACAACTCTGCTTCTCTTCATTATATAATTAAATCTCCTGATCGATATTTGTACTTCATTTTCGTTTCCGGAGCATAATTCCGCAACTGTGGGAATAATAATAATAATAATCGACCTTATTTATAGAGGGTAACACGTTTAGTACCAGTACTAATCTTCCACGTGGCCCTCTTTTCCTGGGTAGGAACCAGTACTAAGCAATGTGGATAAAGTTTTTTGCTCAAGGAAACAACACGTGGCGCTTGCGAGGATCGAACCGGCTACCTCTCGATCTCAAATCCGATGCTTTACCACTGCACCACAGCGATCAACCGGGTTCGTGGAATTTCCACGTTCCTTGTTCTTATTCCTGCTCAGAAACACAGATTCTGGGTACTCGTTAGAACCGCCTCGTCGAGTGCCCATAGTCTACGAGGGATGTTCGAAACTCGCCTTGTAAGCCAGGGATCGCAAGATCGATCCCGGGCTTCTCCAGACTTTCGGATGAGTCTTTAAACCGAGGTCCCGTCTCCGTATGACCTTAGGTGGGACGTAAAACTCAAACACTCACTCACTCGAGAAGAATTGCCTATTTCTATCTGGAGACTTCAAATTTTAAGTAAGCCCACAAAGTGCTCATTCCATGCCCTCGAAGTACTCCCCGTGGCTAGAAATGCAAAGTTTCAGCCGATGTATCCACTTCTTGAAGGTGTCCCCGTACGCTGATTTGGGCACAGTAATAAGGTCCTAATGAATGGCAGTTCCAAGTGCCTGTCAGGACTGGTATTTCCGCCCAGCAAGGAATAATTTCAATTTCGGAAACAAAAAGAAATCACGTGGGGCAAGGTCTGGGAAATACGGGGGTGAGGCAAAATAGTTACTTTTTCTTTCTTCAAAAATACCGTACTATTGTGGAGGTATGAGCGGTTGCATTGTCATGTAGAAGACGGACTTGTTTAAAACCAGTAGCAGGGCGTCGTTTCTGATAATAGTTTTACAATTTCTTCAGTACTACGTCTTTATGGTACTTTCCGTTGATGCATTTGCCCTTTTTCATCGGCACTTTTATTGTGACTCCTTCACCAGAGAAGAAGATTGCATACAAAACCTTCTTTGTACTCAAAGAACGTTTGACAAACTATTAGGCGTTTGCTGTGTTTAGTGGCCCAGATCTTATTGCCAACCTTTCTGACGGACTCAAAATAATGGACCTAGGTTTCATCACCTGTGACAACATTGGCAAACTGCTTTTTGTCATATTTTTGAAACATTTGAAGCAGCTTTTTGGCCACTTTAACCCGTTGCCTTTTTTGCTCGTCAGTCAAAAGATGTGGCGCCCATATAGCAGAAATCTTTCTGACTTTCAAATGCTTCTTCAAAATAAGGGGAACCGTTGATTGTGATATGCCTACCTTTCGTGCAATATCACGAACTGTAAATCTGACATCTCCTTCAATGATTTCCTTTATTTTGGAAACGATTTCTTAACGAGATGCAGATTTTGGACTACCTGATTTCGGTGCATTATTGATGGACTCTACACCAGACTCAAATTTCTTTTTCCACCGCCGAACTGTGTCATAAGAGTCACAAGAAGGTACAAAAGCAGTAGAAATTTCAGTCATAACCTTTTTCAAAGAACAACCAAGTTTTGAGCAAGTTTTGATGTAAGCCTGTATTTCATCTTTTCAGTCGACGATTCTGCTAACTATTTTTGGGTCGATCGTTTACGATCGATCCTAATTTACTAAATGGCAAAACGGAATTCATGCAGTTGTCTACGTGACCATCACTGATTTGGGAAAACCAATATTAATAGAACTTGAAACGTTGCGCTATTTTTATCGATGCTACATTAAGGTCAGAGCAGTCTGAGCCATCAATAGAGTCTTGAACACTGAATACACAGATCAGACGTCGCGGAATGTGCACAGGGACTTCACTGTTTGCTTAAATAGTGGCATTTGAGGGTTAAACGGAATAGTATAAGAACGCCAGGTTGCTCACGCAATGGAAAAAAATACACACTGTCACGTGACGTCTTCAGAACAATCCATTCATAAAACTATGCCAAGTCGAGTAAAAATAGACTTTTCGCACTTCTGTTTAGAACCTTGAAATGTTTAAGAGCAAACATTGAGCAGCCCAGTCTTTATAGGTGGTACTGTTATTAGGCATAGAGCGTAGACCCAGGTCGGATAGACACTGCATGCCTTCTGATCAGGGTCGGCACTGTTCGCCATATGTATGCAGCAACAGTTTTGAACATGATTCAGGTCCGCAAGCAGACTGTGAAAAGGGGCGAGTTAAAGGTGCGAATTTCGGGTGAAAAACTGCATGAATCTGAGATAATTTCCAAAAGTGGGGAGGGGCTCCGTTTGCACCCTCCCAACTGTGTGCGGGCCTGCATCAACAGGTAAAAAATAACTTTTTTGTTTGAGCATATCGCTGAAGGGGCTCTTTTACAGATCACTGTTATTCAGGAGCTGGGATGCAGTGGTTGGACTGAGCGAGGAGAGAAGAGAGAGGAGAAATAACGACAAACATTGTAGATGCTGATCAGAAGCCATCGATGGATCTACACTGTTTGCAGCTGGCTAAAATGTTAAACGTGTAATATTTTTTCAGCACAGATTGTTTTGCATAATCAATGAAATACTCTAAATTCAGAAAGATGAATCAGTATACTCGTATACAGAAGAGAAACAATTAAACACATTAACAAATGACAAGTACATGTAAATAATTTGTCGGAAATGCTACTATATGTTGTTTCAGACAAAAAAAAATGACGGAACACTTTTCTTACAATGAAGAGTTTTAACGGGTACCCACAGTCTATGTTATAAAGCAGAGAATCTTTTGCTTGCTATTGTCCGCGTTACTATCAACGGGTACCCACAGTCTATGTTATAAAGCAGAGAATCTTTTGCTTGCTATTGTCCGCGTTACTATCACTGACCGTCTGACCTTGAACAAAATCCAAGTACTGGTTGTTTATAGTATCCCTAAGACGTCAGAGCGAAGCGTAAAAAGGAAATTCTAGGCTGTGCTCGTTTGTTTGTTTGATTTGAGGTTTAACGTCCACGTCAACACTGTATAGGTTATTTGGAGACGTTACTTCCAATATTATGGGACTTTTACCCGACACTGAGATGAAATGTCATCTCAAGCCCTGTCGCGCATTGAAACCAATAGGGTTTATGAGCATTGACGGTCCGACGCGCACCGCTTTGTCTGGGCAGGCTTAGATCCTCTAAGCGGTTTACCAGTACTCGTGTGCGGTCGGTTTCAGCTCTGCGTGGAAGCATCATGCAGCCCATCTATTATTCAAGCTCCGACTGTGCTCGTGCACTTTGGCATTTGCAAACCGAATCTACATAATCAGACGCCACATAACGCGATATCTGATCAGATCTACTGTGCTTGCTTAAATGTAAATGATCAGTTCGATTCTCAGTTCATGACTATTTCCCCAACCTTCACTCAGAGACCACCAGTACTTTCAGTGCTTTATGTCTTACACTTAGTCTAACATGTACATCTATACACCACCGGCGCCGATAGCTCAGTTGGTAGAGTGTCCGCTCCGGGGAACGGGAGGTCACGGGTTCGATCCCGGGCCGCGACATACCAAAGTCATTAAAAACGGTACTAGCTGCTCCTCGCTTGGCACTCAGATTTACGGGGTAGAGCTAGGACTGGTCGACCCAGTGTCAGGATAATGTGACTGGGTGTGGTATCATGTAATGTGTCTGGGACATGATACTTCAGTGAGGCAGCACTATAAAAGTGAGCATTGAGCTCCCTGTCGCAACCAGACACCGTCGTGATATGATTGAAAATTGTTAAAAGCGACGTTAAACCCGAATTCATACACACACACACAACACACACACACACACATTTATACACCATTGTGTAGATATTGAATAGCCCTATACAAGCATGTACTGGTTTTGATCGTGCCCAACGTGGATATCGAACTAGAGGACAATAAGCAATTCTTTTCGAACATCCCTCGTATGTTTTGAGCAGAATTGTGATAATAATCAGAATTGTTCACCACAAAATCTACCTCATGGTGGTAAAATTTTCAGTATACTTAAATAGGCGTGTTTTCGTAATTGGAACTTTTTAACCGAGTATATATTACAAATTCCTCCCCCCACACAAACGTCATTCACTCTGCTACGAAAGACAGTGGTAGTAGTTGTAGTAGTAGTAGTAGTAGTGTGCGTCTATGTTAATACAAATAATGAAATATGACTGTATACGTACTTCAGTTATCCTGCTTGCTACGCAAGACGCGAAACGCGACACCAATTCCGGGCGCGATATTTAAAATTTCAAAAACCCTTATAGCAGATTTACAAAATCAAAGGCTTGAGAAGCCTCAAAGTCGGTGAATCACACAACTTGCATTTGCAGCACTGACATGTTTGATCCGGATATAAACTGTTTATCAGTACCCGACAGGCATAAATTAACGTTTTTTTTTTTTGTTGTTGTTTTTTTTTTTGGAAAAAAGGAACACTCTTATAGGGATACACACATAACATGTGAAATTATTATAGTCTCATTGACAAATCATGATCGCTTCAGAAGCACAAACAACTTGCATGAATGATTCTGGGCTGTTATTTCTGCTTCTAACATCCATAGCAGGCGCATTCTTTTTTATTGCTAAAAATCTGAAGTTTTTCTCATATTTTGTTTTCATATCTGCTTCATGCCTCGATTGATTGTTTGTTTGATTTGAACTTTAACGTCCCCGTCAACACTATTTCGGTCATTTTGGAGACGTTGCTTCCAATTTTGTGGGGCTTTTACCCGATATTGAGATGAAGTAACATCTTAACCCCTGCCGCAAATTGAAACCGCCAACAGGGTTTATATGCACGGACGGTCCGACTCGCACCACTTTGCCTGGGCAGACGTATACATTCTAAGCGGTGTACGGTCCGTTTCAGCTCTGCATGGAAGAATCATGCAGCCCGATCTATTTCCCCAAGTCCCGATGGGCGGGGGTCGACATACCTCGATTGAAGGTGCCCATTAGAACTCTCAAATGAAAGGGTTCTAACGAGTACACACAATCTTTGTAAAAATATTGTATACATGTACCATGCAGATCCTATTTTTCTCTGAATTAAGTGGGGTTACAGGGACATTCATTACATTGACTTGTTGACCATATAGATCTTAAAATTTCTGCTCTATAAATTGGGATCATATTGTTTTAAGCATGGTGCTGGATAAACTTATGAGACGCCAGATTTAATCAGAGTACTGATAAAAATATCAGCGAATGCAGAGGATTATATATTTGTGCCACTTTGAGCAGACGTCTATTTTTAACCAGGAGTCAAACGGTTGACAAAAAGGTTTTGCCGATATTCCATGTTGCTAAAAATAGTTGCGCACTGAGCCCATGGTAGCCACATTCTTCCTGAATCTCGAGCAATATTTGATTACACGAGATCCGGACAAAATCAAAATCTGAGTGAACTCAGAATCCTGTGGTTGCTTATAACAGTTTGGTATTATTCCGCCAAAAAAGCAAGCGAAAATAGAGCGAGGTCGGCAACGAAAATCAAAGTACTGAAAGTACTGAGGAAAGTTGATTTATGAGGAATAATTATTATGGTAACAATGCCAGTCGTAGATCAAGCAGTTATCTAGACATTTTGTGAGGGTTAAAAAATTCGACGAAGAAAATAAAAATGATTCATCGATTGTTTTGAGTTTAACGACAGGTCAACCCTTGTGGATCATTTTGTCTTCTCCAAGAGAAAGGGGGGGGGGGAAGAGATAGAAGAGAAAGCAGAGGAGATGAAAGCGAGGGACAGAGTGAATGGAAGTGTATAAACAGAAGAAATATCAACACTCACCATCTACCGTTACCTGCTGCAAGGAGAGCAGGCTGTGCCCAAATGTAAGTCAGCATCAGCTGGACTCCCCAGTGACACAAGATACACATCACCTGTGCCTCACCCAACTACCCCCACGAAGAAAAAAGGAAGAAAGAGAGAAGGATAAACTTGTCTGCTAATTTCTTCATGGTTTCTAAATTAGCTCAGTACATTCTGTGATGGTCCATTCTGCTAATAATTTTACAGAGAAGTTCTCCTAGCGGGCACATTACGTCTTAGCAACGTCGCATCAACGTTGGGTTGATACGACCATGCACATACGTTGCGCAGCCGCTTGGAGCTATGTTCCTTCGGGCGTCGGGACATAAAAAGGAGAATAACTTGGACGAAAATAAAAAAAGATCATTTTTAAACCATTTGATTTAGACATTATAACCCTGATCAGACGCCGCGAACTTCGACTACCCAAGGCGAATTAAAACACGTTTATTCCAAATAAAAAAATAACCCATAAATGCCAATTGTTTCAATACTGGGACATTCGGAAACAGTTAAGACAGATTAGAGGCCACAGAATGTAGCGTCTGATCGGTTTCTTCACTATTTGCTAAAAGTACGGAACATGATGTAAAACTCACAGCTTTCAAAATTATTTTGTAATAAGAGCTCTCGAAAGCAGGTGAATAACTGTGTTTGATGTCGGTCAGTTATGGGTTGTTTTGTCGGTCACTGATAATTACAGAGAAGCGAGCTAACCCTTTTAACCCTGAAGACCGGTGCAGACGCCGAGGTAGAAATACACTGTATCTGTGCAAACCTTGTAGATCCTACAGCACGTAGCTAGCAGGTCGCGCCAGAATCTACATGTTCACTGTTTAATTGCCATCATGTGAGTGAACTAATCAGAAATCCCTTTCTATAAGAATATATTTAAAGCGAGAAGAGTCCTGTTCAGAAACTCAGGGATGAAAGAGTAAACATAAATATCATCGGAAAGCGCGTAGGAAAATAGTCCTAGAGTATTGTTTTCTGTTCAGAATATGTCTTTTTGAGCCAATTTATATTCAATCCGTGTAAAGTCTCGAAAAATAAAATATTTTGAAACACGTTCCGTGCCTGCAAAATTAGTTTTTAAGAGTTCCTTTGGACTATTTTATGCAGCGAACGAACAGCGGAAGTGGAGTAACGCGGTCCAGTACCGGAAGTAGAAATGTAATGACAAAGAAACTTGATGTTATAAATCAACTTTCAAAAATCGATTTCTACCGAACATTTGTTGAATAAGATCTAGATCTATGGCATTATTAAATAATGTTACTCCGGTAACACCATCTGTGTATTCACACTCTTTCAAGATCTATTTTCTGCTAGCGCAGTTATAAGCCGAATAATAATAATAATAATAATAATAATAATAATAAAACACGATTGCAATATAAGCTTCGAAAAACCTTTCAATACATGTAGATGGAGGGCAAGAGGTACCCTTGCGACGATCGCTACATGTATAGTCTGAGAATTCGCTCCGTGAATTCACCGACTAACGATGGTTGTAAGCAAGAATTTACAATATCTTACCAAACTTATAACGTATGTTTTATGAAGACCCATCACGAAAACATGCCTGTATAATTTTGACCCCACTGAACCCCACTTTTCTGTAGTAAAACTGGGGTTTACAAGGGTAAACCTTATTTTTCTTATAAGAAAAATATCACAATTTTTCAACTTAAAATTTTAGATTTTCTGCGGTAAAGTTTACAATGTATTTGAATAGGAGTGTTTTCGTCGTGCACCGGAAAAGTATTTAAAGAAATCTTGGATACCCTGTTAGAATCGTTGGTCCACTTCGGAAGCAAAGTATTAAGGCCCGTTTACACGATAAGATTAGTCTTTCATGATTTTTTCATGCATGATTTTCTCCGGAAAGATTTTTACGTTTACACATCATGACAAATCTTGCATGATTTTATTTTCCCGCCTTATATCAGGAGATAAACAACGGAGGAAGAATATCTTGCAATTCCTTTATGTATGATAATAATTGCAAGTGCAGTTTTGAGTCTGAGGAAAGAAAGAAGACCTTTATCTGGCTGAATAGCTTTATTTAGCCACACCTAATTTTAATATCCAACCATCAAATTACTTCAGGTTATGCATTCATTCAACTCACAATCTGCCTGACAGTGCAGATCCTGATCAGATGGCTACTACATGGCATATTTGCTTTATTTTTTTTTCACACCTTGATGTGCAGGGCAATTTATCAATGGAATGTTTAGCCTTGACTCTACAATTTCATGTGGAAGTAATTAACCTCAGTCACCTTTGCTCTGATTGGCTGAAATGGCATGACTAGTCTTGTCGAAATAGAACATGTTCTATTTGCCATGACTGTCATACATGACTCCCAAGACTGTGTAATAGCAGGGTTTACATGGCAAGATTTGTCTTGTAAGACTAATCATATAAGACTAATCTTGTCGTGTAAACGGGCCTTTATTGAGGCGATTCTAAGAAGTACTCACATTTCTTAAAAGCGACAGTAATAAGAAAATACAAAGCCACATTTCTTTTGTCTTGGTCTTCAGTTAACCCTTTTTGTACCAAATTGAATCTTCCTCCTTATATATAGCAGGAGTTCATTTCAAAATTTAGGGGTGTCAGGTTGTGTTTTCATCAAAATTTATTTGGAAAATGACCGAAAGTTTAGCAAACAGTGGAGGCCCTGATCAGACGCAGCGTTCTGTGGCGTCTGATCTGGGCCTGCACTGTTTGCCAAGGTACCCCTTTAGGGGTTTCTGGAACTGGATGGGTGAATGCCGTGCTACAGTATGAAGTATTGTATGCCTGTAACACCATCCTGTGTCTGTCTTATTTCAAGAAAGCTATAAAGAAAATTGCAGACTTTTGTTTTATCTATTCTGCGATAAATTTATTCGGCGTATGTCTGTTGTTTTGAGACATGACCTGATAATATGCTCTAAAACACAAACAGAGGGTTAGAGAGAGAAAAAATACTACAATATTGAAGACCCATGATTCCTCCTCACTACATGTAGTTGGGAGTCCATTTCAAATGAATTCATCTAGAAAATGGGTGAACATTTAAATGTCAAACATTTAAGGCTTTGCATATGTGGCGTCTGATCTGGGTCTGTACTGACCGGTGTTTTAGTCTCTGTCATTTTTTTTTTTCAGTTTATCTTGCTTGATATTCTGGCGATAATACTTGTTTGCCCGTGGAAACCTGTTTCAGAGTAATTAAGTATAAGTAAACTAAAGCAAGCACCTACCTTAATCCTTATACCCCTCAGTGAGGTTTGCCTTCTTTGAAACTTGGCATATCCTTTCCATTAAATAGGTGGCTTTGCCAAATAATCATTGCGGCCCCGCCCATAGGGGCTTGAAGAAATATATGGGCGGCATGATGCAGAGCACAGCTGAATCCGGCCCGCACACTAGTACTGGTAAACCGCTTAGAGGATCTGAGCCTGTCCTTGAACCGCGGTGCGAGGCGGACCGTCCATGCTAATAAACCCTATTGGTTTCATTGGGTGACAGGGCTCGAGATGTCATTTCATCTAAATGTCGGGTAAAAGTCCCACAAAATTTGAAGCAACGTCTCCAAAATGACCTTTCCAGTGTTGACGGGGACGTTAAACCTCAAATCAAACAAACAAACCAATAATCATTAACATGGAGGAAAAGATCCTGATGAAATCGCTCATTTTGAGCCGTCTGATCAGGAAGTACACTGTTTGCATAGGTATCTACCGGGACACATAGTTGAAAGGTTAAGCAAGCAAGGAGGAGGATTTTAAGGGAAGCTGGAGAAAAAGAGGACACGCCAAAAATTTTATCAAAGTCCGGAAATTTTGGTAACAAAATGTCTCTTTTGATTTAATTAAACAAGAGCTTTGCAAGCGGGGCATTATACGCCCGTAGAATGTTAATAACCTTGAAACAATAAGAACTGCTCCATATCATGGTCTAACTACATATCAAGCTTCAGCTTCATCGGATCTAAATTGTGGAAATGAAAATGTCTACAGATATTTTCGAAGTGTTATACAGTCCAACCTGTATTAAGCAAGCACATTTGGGATATTCAAAATTTGCTTGCTTAAGACAGGTGCATGCTTAACACAGATGAATTTTATTGCATTTTCCTTTTTCGGGAACAGAATCCCTGCCTGCTTAAGACAGGTTGCTTGCTTAATAGAGGCTGCCACTAAGACAGGTTTACTGTACTTGTATAAATCATATGCACTGCTAAACATCATAGTCAAACCTATTATCAAGATATTGCTGGATCGAATGTTACCTGCAGGAGAAGTTAGCCACAAACAAAATGTGTACAGAAATTTTCAAAGGGGCATAACTCGATTACTTTTTGGTGGACCGAAACCTCAAATGAACAAGCACTGCGCCACACAAAGGTCTAGCTATAAATGAAGTTTCAGTTTCATCGGATATTAATTGTAGGAGAAGTAAGCCACCAACAAAATACTTTCAGAAATCTGCAAAGGGGCATAATTTTATTAATAACATCGAAGCCGGCCTCGGTAGCTTAGTTGAATGTGCGTCTGACTGGTGATCAGGAGGATGAGGGTTCGATACCTGCCGGGTCGGCAACATGCTTTCGTGGAGATTGATCATGAAATCTTTTCTACCGTCAATCATTCAATAAGGCAGATGTCAGTTTCTGGCAAAAGAATGCGCACTGTTCTTGTTAACCGCTTACGTATAAAGCCTGCACAGAAAAAGTGTGCTTAAGTAAACTGGCTTGCTCAAAAATGACCTAATAGTGTTGACTGGGCCGTAAAACCCCAATACAAACAAACATAACTTCGAAACAATATGCGCTGCTCTACATTGTGGTCAAATTAGTATATCAGTTTTCAGCTTGATTATATGTTCACTGTAGGAAGAGTTAGCCATAAAACAAAATGTTCACAGGAATTTTCAAAGGGTCATAACTCTATAAATATTTGGTGGACTGTAACCTTAAAATAATATGCGTTGCTCCACATCTTGGTTGAACTATATATCTATATATCAAGTTTCAGCTTGAACGGTTCTTAATGCTTACAGAAACTTTCAAAGGGAAATTACATGTTTGTTATTATTATTAATTATTTGTTGAACCATAACCTAAAAACCAGAACACCGACTATGTCAGAGAGGTGTGGTACAAGTTTTTGTCAGCATGTAGGTCTTGTGATGCTTAGTATTTGTGTGAACTTTCATGAGAGAAAGGCAATTACGTTTGAAGTTATGACCAAGGTTAAGTGTTTTGGTAAAGGCAAGACAAACATACGGACAAAAGCAATATGGGTATGGTCCTTGGTCAGAATATGGGTCTTGTGATGGTGAGTATGTGTGTGAATATCCTCTTGAAGTTATGACTGATGTTACGTTTTTTGTTAATGCGTTACAAACACACGGACACAGCAATACAGTTGTAGCCAGTGTGGGCCTTGACAATATGCACTGCTCCACATCATGGTCTGACTATATATCAAGTTTCAGCTTGATGAATGTTAATTGTAGGAGGAGTTATCCGGAAACGAAACATTTACAGAACTACTCAAAGGGGCATAACTCTGTAAATATTTGGTGGACTAAAACCTCAAAATAATATACGCTACATCAGGTCATGGTCTTACTACCTACTAAGTTTTAGCTTGATCAGATGAAAACTGCAGGCGGAGTTATCTGGTAACGAAAAAGTTTACAAACATTTTCAAAGGGGCATAACGCAGTGAATATTTGGTACACCGTAACCTCGAAATGATACGTGCATCACCAGGTCATGGTCTTACTATCTACCAAATTTCAGCTTGATCGGATGAAAACTGTAGGACGAGTTATCCGGAAACGAAACGGTTACAGACGGACAGACGGACGCCGACTCCATACCATAAAACGATCGTTTTTTACAAAACGGGCGCATAAAAACGCATACCTATGCTTGAGGTTTTATTCAGAGTTAACATCGCTAATGTAGAAACCCGACGTTATCCGACGTCATATATGGCCTTCCTGATTATCGTCTAAACAGTGTTATATGTAATTCATATATTAAGAAATCTGGTAAATGTTACTCCTTTGTAATGATTGGACAACAATAATTTTAGTTAAATTTGACGTGTAGCATTACTTTTATAGTTCTTTGGCAAAACGGCTGTTTAGAAAAAAGTACTGTTAAAAAGGATGAACACTATTTTCCTTATTTATGTCAACAGATTTATACATGTATATATTCAGAGTATCGTTAGTTGCGAAATTTCCCCAGAAGGCAAAATTTATAGAAATAGCTCTACTGAGATTGTCTGTCTACGTATACGAAAACAAGCCTATACAAATATATTGTAAACTTTACCGCCGAAAACGTCGACAAGTTTCATTTGAAAAAGTATGATCTTTTTCCTATTTTTGCTGAAAATATAGATATTCTATGACAGTTATAAGAAAAAAGGTAAACCCTGTAAACCAAAGTTTTATTATATAAAGTGGGGTTCAAAGGGGTCAAAATTATATAGGCGTGTTTTCGTGAGTTTGTTGAATGTTCAATAACATGATTGTAAAGTATATAAATGCAAATAAGTTAACTATAAATGAGGTGGTCGAAAAGGTATGACATGAATTTATAAAATTTCTTGTCACTTTCTGACATTTTCATAAAGAAAATGACACAGACATGACTTAATTTCACACCTACCGTCACACCTCAAAAGAACTCCTCGCAGCTCTTCACTTAAACTAATTGTGTTTGAAATGTTACCCCTCTGCTAGAGGTGTTGCGATTTTTCCAACCACGAAAAAATCAACACCTGAGGCCAGTTGTTCAAAACTAACGACATCGATAGTTAACGATTCGTAAAACCTTTGATCATTTAATATGGCAAACATCAGGTGAACAAGTCCGTGAAATGAATACCCCACTAAATCCCACTTTATATAGAGAAAACTGGGGTTTACGGGGTATACATTATTTTTGCTCCAAGACATAGGCTGTGGGTACTCGTTAGAACCGCTTCGATGAGGCGGTTCTAACGAGCATCCACAACCTATGTTTGAAGTATGAAATAGAAAGAAAAAGTATAAATAAGTCCAAATTCTAATCATTGCCATTCCAGCATATCATATTCTATAGTTATGTCTTTCACGTTTTATAGTCTAATTTTATGTATCCGTGTTTTTTATATAAACATATTATTATTAGATTTTATAATATGCATGGCCAACTGCTTTTAAAATCGAAGGCTTATATCGCAGTTTCATAATGAAAATGACACAGACATGACTAAATTTCGCACCCACCGTCACAAATCTTCTCGAAGCTGTTATCTTTTGCAAATGTAAAAACAATACCAAATTTTCTTCTGTCTCGGTTTATTTTTTATAATGGTTTTGTCTTTGGGTGTTTGTGTCGCTTATATCATTTTATTTTGGATAGTCTATTGGCCATTTTGCGGGAAAGCAACTGTCCTTTTGCCTTTCCGCTACTGATGTTTCCATTAGAGTCTGTTGTTACACGTTTGTGTTTCTTTCCCTTTGTTGCCTCTGATGGGAGCTGTGGGTTGTTTGTATCGATTGCCTCCACTTCTACTTTTAGATATTGTTTCGTTTGTTTGATTTGAAGTTTAACGTCCCCGTCAACACTATATAGATCATTTTGGAGACGTTGCTTCCAATATTGTGGGACACTGTGATGAAATGACATCTCAAGCCCTGTCACCCAATGAAACCAATATGGTTATTAAGCATGGACGGTCCGACTCGCACCGCTTTACCTGAGGAGGCCTAGATCCTCTGAGCGGTTTACGAGTACTCGTGAGCAGTCGGTTTCAGCTCTGCGTGGAAGCATCTATTTCTTCAAGCCCCGATGGGCGCGGTCGATTCAGATATCGTACGTTATAGAGCAGTGAACAATATGACAATTAACGAGCTCGTTAAGCTAACTTAACAACTGGGCCCAGTTGGATTTAACGATACGATTATCATATATAGGGCCATAGGCAGTTTTGTCCGCGTGTGTGCGTGTGTGTGTGTGTGTTTTCATATTTGACTGATGCTTGAAGATTCGTAACAAACAGATCGTCTTTATTATTTATACATTGTCTATTTATTGATTATACATAAGAAAGAACTTTCTTTAATGGCAGTGACGTAATTTTGAGTTTAATCATTTAAAACATAGTAAATTACATTTGCAAATACTGATAATGATAATGTGGAAAAGAAGAAAAAACAACTTACTGCTTGATGAAGCTTCTTCCTCCAGCCCTATCATTAAATGACTACTACTCTACTTAAGTCGCCGTATAAAATACTCGCATCTATTTCGTTTTGACATACCAGCTCTAATTTCACCCCGTATATGGTGTCTGTTTCACAAAATAAAACACTGGCCACAAAATTACCTCTTTATCATCCATATGAGCACGTGGAAAGAAATGATTTTCACGAAAGGAAGCATTTTAATGTTAATGTCCATTTTCGCGATTCGTCCCCATATTTGGAGGGTCGCACTACATTTTAATTTACCTTTATCACACAGGTGCGCATCGTTGCTTGCTGAAACTGATATTTACAGGATTTTTTGTATTAAAATAGCCGTATTGCGCTTGAGTAACTTGAGGTCGCATACCTACGAACATATTTTCACAGAGTAAGAATGAAAATAGGTTTCATGTTAAAATGTTTTATGCGACGACAGAAAACTATTGTAGATAACAAGTCGTGGTCATGTCTCCATAACTCAGTAGTACAGTTATGCCTTTCTTAAATCACATCTGGATACCCTCCCATTTTACCCATAATCATAATTAAGGGCACGAAATAAGAAGCCGGGAACTTGCAATAAAATTTACGCAGTGTCACACACTGAAGCTAATTAAGATGCGCGGGGAGATGGACATAGATTAAAAGGGGGACAATAGCAAACCACATGTAGCAAATCGGGCTGTCAATTGATATAAAATATAGAAATCCTATTATTACAATAAATGAGGGGCAAAAGTGACATTTATCTTTCGTCACTGGGGTGTCCAGCTGATATTGGCTTCAAGTTTGACAAGGCCTGCTGTCCTTGCAGCAGGTAAGGGTAGTGTCCGGGTAGAGGGTCTGTTTCTACACTTTCATTCATTCACCTTTCTCTCCTCTGTCCCTCTGTCCCTCACTTTCATCTCCTCTACTATCTCTTCTATCTCTCCTCTACCCCTTTCTCTGGGAGACGACACAAAATGACCCACAAGGGTTGAAGTGTCGTCAAACCCAAACCACTCAATTACAATAAATGAAGCAACCATCCCTGAAACTGAAAGATATGTTTTCTTGCGGCACGCATGACTACTGTGACGGCCCACCGCCCATCGAGGCTTGAAGAAATAAATGGACTGCATGTTGTTTCCACTTAGAGCTGAAACCGACCCACACACGAGTACTGCTAAACCGCTTAGAGGATCTAAGCCTGCCCTGGCAAAGCGGTGCTTAGAAACCATATTGGTTTCATTGGGCGACAGGGCTTGAGATGTCATTTCATCTCAATGTCGGGTAAAAGTCCCACAAATTGGAAGCAACGTCTCAAAAATGACCTTTACAGTGCTGACAATCAATCAAACAAACAAATATGCTAACCGTGAACAACCTTGATACAGGAATGTTACTGCATATAAATTTATGCTCCCCGAAGGGAGAGCATATAGTCGCCGCTTTGTCCGTCCGTCCGTCCGTCCGTCTGTCCGTCCGTACGTCACATTCTATATCTCAAAAAGTATTAACAGTAATCAAGTGGATAGAGGCGAATGAGGGGAATCGCAGAAAGCAAGAACCATAACCCTGTCACCAGTTTTTTAAAATGAGTCACTTCTCTTCTTAACTGTTTCAATGAAAAGCTTGCCCGGAATAAATCTCTGAATTAAGTGAATCTTGATACATTGATAGATGGCCATCAGAGGCAATGCAGAGTGCAAGAACCGTAACTCTGTTACAGAGTTACTTCGCTTTTTAGTTTTGCTATATTAAGCTTGTCCGGAGCATATCTCTAAAAATTGTAAAGGTAATTTAGTGAAACTTGACACACTGTTAGGAGGCCATGAAAGAAATCGCCGAATGCAAGAACAATAACCCTGCAAAACAGTATTTACGGAGTTACTTCTCTTCTTAATTAGGGCCCCCACACAGTAGTTTGGGTGTCGTATAATAATCACCTTGTCAGTCAGTTTGTCACATCTAAACCCCAAAAATTTACCTCACGCATAACTTAAAAAGTATTAGTCCTACTCTCATGAATCTTCACACACATAATAACAATCACAAGACCTACATTCTATCAAAGGGCCAGAACTATATTGCTCTTGTCCGTGTGTTTGTCACGTATTAAACAAAAAAACTTAACCTTGGTCATAACTTCAAAAGAATTGAAACTTCACACACATACTTACACACAAGACCTACATTCAGACAAAGGAGAATAACTATATTGATTTTGTCCGTGTGTGTGTCAACCTTAACCGCGGTCATAACTTCAAAAGTATTTTCCCTACTCTCATGAAACATCATACACATACTTACCATCACAAGACCTACATTCTGACAGAGGGCCATAACTTTATTGCTTTTGGGTGTGTGTTTGTCACGCCATAAAAAAAATAACATCGGTCAAAATTTTAAAAGTATTTGTCCTACTCTCATGAAACTTCACACACATACTTATCATCACAAAACATACATTCTGACAACGGGCCGTAACTATATTGCTTATTTTCACTGAAATATCTCCCATTTTTTTAATATCTCCTGTTATTTCATAATCATGGGTAATAGAGCTTTCATATTTTACTTGTGTACTCCTTGTGACCTTCTTACTAGGGAACACAAAACCGCGTTTCTTAATCATATGGTTTAAGATTTACAGGCTCTTACAGGGAAGGGGTCTCACATTTCTCCTTTATTTGCATTCTTGGTTGAAAACCACTAACTAGTTTCGTTATTTGCCCTCCAAACATCGGCTGAGGGTACTCATTAGAACCTCCTCATTCAGACGGTTTGAACGAGTACCCATAACTTTTGTCTTCAAACAAATCTTATCACACTTCAAAGTTTATAGGACCATTTCACTAAAACAACCCTCCTACTACTGAGCTTCTTCGGGGAGCATCCTTAGGTTTCACCGATTCGCTTGTTGTTAAACTTGCAAATGATACCCGTAGAACTGAAAGAATAATGTGTTTTCTAATATCAATAACATGTAGTACATTGGCGTATATTGCGGGGGCCATATATCAATATAGTTTTTCATTATTTAACAATCATGCAAAGCGCTTGACAGAGCACAGCTTTGGAGTATGCTGCGAGTGGAGGGGGGGGGGGGGGGGGGGCTGCTCCTCCGGAACAATTGTAAACCTAGACGCCATTTCCTGCTTTCTGGGCAATTTTGCTGCATCTCAAACGTTATTTTTGGTGCGGAAAAATGGGTATAACAAAAGAAAAAATCATACTTGTTGAACACAAATTCATTTAAAAATGATGTTTTGGCCCATCGTGGTGTAACTAATGATTTTCTTTAGCCCTGGCCAACAGTGTAAGTGGGGTCGACTAGCAGCCCTTATCATTGCTTCATCTCAGTGTTTAAATTTGATTTATGTCTCTGTGATGATGCATTGATCGAGTTAAGAAATCATTATGCCAACCGAACGGGAAACACCCTAACCTAGGGCGAAGTTCCACCCACAGATAACGACCGAATTGCTATAAAAAGCAAAGTGCGATTTTCCGTTTTATACCGTTTTCATGATTTTTATTTGTGTCAGTCTTTAAATTTACAGAAATTTACCGGCAATTTTTTTATATTTATAGACTGTCTTTAGATGAAACAACTTTCTTAGACACGTCTCACTGCGTTTTGAAAGATTGTACCCGTGAGCTTTCAGTTTCAGTTATTATTATTATTATTATTATTATTACTATTATTATTATTATTAAGGTGTTGGTTGGGTTCATATATATATATATATATATATATATATATATATATATATATATATATATATATATATATATATATATATATATATATATATATATATATATATATATATATATTATCTAGATCTTCTCTGTGCATAAGATTAAACCCAGCCTATAAGACAATATTTAAGATGATCAATGCACCTTCTGCAACAATCAATAAGTTTTTATTTTGCCATAAACACGCTGATTAAGCCGGCCTCGGTAGCTCAGTCGGATGCGCGACTGAATGGTGATCAGGAGGACGCGGATTCGATTCCTGTCGGGGTCGGCAACATTCTTACGTGGAGATTGATCATGAAATCTTTTCTACGGTCATACTCTCCCTTCCGCAGCAGTTGTCAGTTTTTGGCGATAGAATGTGCACTGTACTAACCACTTACGTATAATCCTGCCCAGGAAAAGCGTGGATAGGTAAACTGAACGGCTAAAAATGACCTAAATAGTGTTGACTGGGTCGTTAAACTCCAATACAAACAAACAAAACACGCTGATTACACGACATTGTCGCCAGCCATCAAGCCTTTTATCTTTGTTTCGTAGGCCAACAGTGATTAAAAATTTTGCTCAGGGGCCAGTTTCATCAAAGCATTTGCGACGTAGTTTCGTCTTAGAAAGATCGGACGAAGTAATGCTCGAGATCTGCGATGTTCGCACATTTTGTCGTACTTCTGAGATGATTATTTAGACATCGCACATTGAAATGTTCGTCTTAAACTTGGGACATGTCACGGCCATAGCCGAAGAAGATAACGCGCGGCATAGATTAACGTTGTTAAGAATGTCATTACGCTTACCTTCGCAGATCAACCCCATTATGCAATGAAGGGCCCTCGAAACTGACCCCTTTGTTATAATCGTCACCTTTATCACCGAAAAATGAAAATTTTATGATGAAAAATTGTGATGTATTCTTATTTCTGCTCAAAATATAGATTGTGGGCACTCTTTAGAACCGCCTCATCGAGTTTTACTATATAAAAGTGAGGTTCGTGGGGGTCAAAATTATAAAGGCGTTTTTGCGTGATGCGACCTTGAGATGAAATGACATCCTAAACCCTACCGACCAAAGAAACCGCTAGGGTTTAAGGAGCGGTCCCACTCGCACCACTTTTTTTCGGCAGGCTTTTACACTCTAAGCGGTTAACTTTTAATCTAGTGGTCGGTTTTAGCCTATGCAGGCCAGTCTATTTCTCCAAGCCCCGATGGGCGTACGCGAGTGTCGGAATATAGACTGGTTACTCGTAACGAGGCGCTTCTAAAGAGTACCATCAATCTCTATTTTAGAAACTTCCCCACCCCAAGCGTGTTTGCGTTATTGGGTAAAAGCCCCACAAAATCAGAAGCAGCGTCTCAAAAATGACCTAAATACATGAACCAACGGTTGACGGGGACTTAAAACCTCGAAGACTGTGTGTACCTCAAATCGATACATAAAACTAGAATTTTCAATACGACACAAATGCCCCCGTCCAGGGACCATCCTTACCAAGACAAAAGCATGTTGCAAAAACAAAACAAAAAAAAAAAAAACAAAAAAAAAAAAACAATGCATTGCTCGTCTGGAAAACTGTCCTTGAGAACATAGGCGTAGGTGGGAGTAATGGCGTTTAAATCTTGGAAAAAATGTGTATCATCATACCAAATATAAACCAAATCCATAAAAATATAAATTACTAAGTCTGTGACAATGGCCTTGAGTGTATGTTTCACGGCCCTTTCATGATCATTTCTTTTATTTCGAGCCGATCATTACTGAATGAGATGTGTGGGAAATCTACACGGAGTAGCCGGAGAAACATGTATCTTTCATCACACCAAATACGAATCACGTCCATAATACTAGAAAAAAAAAACGCGCAAGCGTGGGTATACTTGATGCCAAGTTTATAGCAAACAATACTTAAGTGGTTTTAAAGTTAAGAGGTGGTGATATCAGAATATTCATTTTGATGTTTACGCACGGAGCATCAAGATAACACGCCTAAGTAATGAATACTCCTGCAATCCCCACTTCAAATAGAAAAAGTGGGGTTTGCAGGGGTATTCATTATTTTCTCATAACTGCTCTAAAACATAGATTGTGGGTATTCTAACGTGTACCCAAAAGCAATGTTTTAAGCAGAAATAATGAAAATCTCTTTTTTGTCCTCTTTTTTTAGGGGGCGAAAATTTTTAGAAGCCATGTTTTCTGACCGCGTGCTTGATTTACTTGGTTGAGTTCGACTACTTGATAAGGGTCATTCACGAAGGAACACAATTCCAGTCGTTTTATCAGTTCTGTGATTGTATAGCAGCAACAACAAATAATTTACCACTTTCAGACGCGAGCATTTACCTTTGAATTCATGTTTTGTACTGTACCTGTTTAGGCCCCCGCCCATAGGGGCTTGAAGAAATATATGGGCTGCATGATGCTTCCACACAGAGCTGAATCTGGCCCGCACACTAGTACTGGTAAACCGCTTAGAGGATCTAAGCCTGTCCAGGAACCGCTGTGCGAGGCGGACCGTCCATGCTAATAAACCCTATTGGTTTCATTGGGCGACAGGGCTTGAGATGTCATTTAAACTCAATGTCGGGTAAAAGTCCTGGGTCGACCAGTCCTAGCTCTACCCCGTAAATCTGAGTGCCAAGCGAGGAGCAGCTACTACCATTTTTAATGACTTTGGTATGTCGCGGCCCGGGATCGAACCCGTGACCTCCCGTTTCCCGGAGCGGACACTCTACCAACTGAGCTATCGGGGCCGGTGGTGTATAGATGTACATGTTAGACTAAGTGTAAGACATAAAGCACTGAAAGTACTGGTGGGCCGATCGTCTCTGAGTGAAGGTTGGGGAAATAGTCATGAACTGAGAATCGAACTGATCATTTACATTTAAGCAAGCACAGTAGATCTGATCAGATATCGCGTTATGTGGCGTCTGATTATGTAGATTCGGTTTGCCAATGCCAAAGTGCACGAGCACAGTCGGAGCTTAAATAATATATGGGCTGCATGATGCTTCCACGCAGAGCTGAAACCGACCGCACACGAGTACTGGTAAACCGCTTAGAGGATCTAAGCCTGCCCAGACAAAGCGGTGCGCGTCGGACCGTCAATGCTCATAAACCCTATTGGTTTCATTGGGCGACAGGGCTTGAGATGTCATTTCATCTCAATGTCGGGTAAAAGTCCCACAAAATTGGAAGCAACGTCTCCAAATTTACAGTGTTGACGGGGACGTTAAACCTCAATTCAAACAAACAAAATACTGTACCTGTTTTGTGAAGGTATAGTTGTCGCAGATAAGATTGACTAGGCGGAGCTATTCAGGTATTAGTTTAATCATATTTTATTGCATATAATAGCAAGCAATGGGGTTGGGCCACAAGTTCTCACAACATTAGTTACGGCCCTTCCCCTACAATTATACACACAAATTATTTATGCACATGGTAATGGCTAAATATAATACAGCATATTGAAATAAATAAATAAATAAAAATAAATAAATAAATAAATAAATATGAATGAATAAATAAATAAATAAATAAATAAATAAATAAATAAATAAATAAATAACCATGTCGGGAAATTCTGTAAGTCAAGGCAGCCACTTTTAACAAGTAAATAATAGACAGGTTCATGATCTGTCAAAAGAGATGCATGTTCATACATGTATTTTTTAAGAATTATTGAAACGTTTAGTATCTTTGATAAATTTTTGGACAGCACCGAAAATAAGTAGATTATCCTGATCAGTCAAGAAAGGATCCCCAAATAAAATCTTGTTCAAGGACAGAGGGTGAAAAGGTCTGGTAGTATGGAACAAAGTGACACGTTCTGTGAGGAAATTTGGACATCTAAAAAAGAAGTGTTCAGCGTCTTCAATAACTTCTGAACAACTGCAGTATGGCGAAAGACAAATATGATTAGAATATAAGTCTCCTTTGAGATTGCTACATTTGTTCCTAATCCTTGCATGTATAACAGAGAAGAACCTTTCTCCACTGGTATAATAAACAGGAATTTTAGGAATTCGAGGGGAACTATTTTTTAAATGTTGTTTAAAGGCTGATATACTTCCGGCTGCACGAACATCGTTATCAAGAGAGTTCCATAAGGAGATAGAAGAGGGTATACAGGACCGTTTAGAAATTTCTGTGCGAGTATATGGAACTGTGATGTTGCTGCTATTTCTCAGAGGATAGTTTGTGACTTCCCTAACTAGCGGAGGAATAAGATCGGTTATATATGAGGGAACTAAGTTGTTATTTACCTTGTACATAAAAGCCAATTTCTGATAATTTCGTCTGTCAGATAAGGGTTCCCAACCACATTCTCTATAAAGATTTTCAAGTGACACGGACCTTGTAAGACCCGTGACTAATATAGCCGCCTCGTTTTGAAGTTTTTCAAGGGCTTGCTTATCATAAGCAGAACAGCCGTCCCATACTATTGAAGAATACTCAAGGATAGGTAATACGTATGAAATATATATCTGGTTTAAAGCAGTTCTATGAAATGTAAACTTCAGTTTTCGCATTATCCCTATGACCTTGGATGCGCTGGTTATTATATTTTCTATATGTCTATGCCATTGGCCATTATTACTAAAAGTTAAACCTAGATGCTTGTGAGCCTCTACAAATTGTATCGGGGTATTATCGAAAATAATTTGAGGATAATTTTCAAAATGTTTAAGGGTGAAAAACACTGCCTCGGTTTTTATAGGATTAAAGGTAATTAACCATTGCTTAGCCCACCCAGAAAGAATATGTAAGTCATGATTTATGATTCCTTCGATATCAGCAATTGAGGACGCTGCATAATACAAAGAGCTGTCATCGGCAAAAAGTCGAGTCAAACTTAGCAGTGAGTCAGAAATGTCGTTTACATATATGAGAAATAACAGTGGTCCTAGCACAGAACCTTGAGGGACTCCAGCATGTATATCTCTAGAACTTGAAGTGCAGGACCTTATAACAACTTTTTGTCTTCTATTGCTTAAATAATCGTTTTTCCAATTAAGAAGAGAACCAGTTATACCATGCTGTTTTAATTTGAAAAGGAGCCCTTTATGCCATACTCTATCGAAAGCTTTTGACACATCACAAAATATCATACAGGAAAACTGATTATTATCAAAGGTCTGACATATATGCTGAAAGATGTCTATTAATTGGAAAGTAGTAGAATGTTGTGGTAAAAATCCAGACTGGTATCTATATAAAAGGTTATTTTCATGGAAGAAATTGTACATATTTTTATGTGCTATTCTTTCCTGGAGCTTTCCAACACCACTTAAAAGTGAAATTGGTCTATAATTGGATAAAATCGATTTGTCCCCTTTCTTATATAGAGGCAGCACATTGGATGTTTTCCATATATCCGCAAAACAACCTTCACGAAAAGATCTGTTAAAGATAATTGACAAAGGGATAGATATTTCCCTAGCAACCGCCTTAAGCATCCTATTGCTTATGGCATCAGGACCCGTAGCTTTGTTAGGATTCAGAATTAATATCAGTTCTGTTATTTCTTCCGGAGTACAAACAATATTAGAAAGAGAATTATCAGTTATAGATTGAAATGCAGGCAGTTGTGTGTTATTATCACCTAGATCACAAATTGAACTAAAATAGGAATTAAGACATTCAGCCTTTTCACTGTCAGTAAAACAATAGACATTCTGGTCTTGAAGTGAATTTAACAATGGAGGTATATTTCCAGAGTTGCTGTTATTTTTTACAAAATGCCGGATGACCTGCCAAAATTTTTTCTTGTCATTGTTTTGAAAATCAGACAAAGAAATTTCCAAACTGTTATAAAACTTTTCTTTGGCGTGTTTTTTCAGATTGTTAACTTTATTTCTCATTTGTTTAAATTTATTCCAATCATTGATACTGCCAGAATTATTTGATTTCTTTCTGAGTTTATCTCTTATACGAATAAAATGGCGAATTTCTGCATCAAACCAAGGTTTATCATTTGGACGAACTGTAACAATTTTTGAAGGTATACATAAATTTACGAATTCCAGAAATTTATCAGTGAACTTCATACAAGCTTCATTTACAGAACCCTCAGACAGGATGCTCCAATCATAGTTTGAAACTAAAGTTTTCATTTGTTGAAAATCAGCATTTCTGTATAACCATACAAGTCTCTTAAAAGTTGCCTGACAACTGTAATGGAAAGGGATTCTAATAAAGGTCGCTCTGTGATCACTTATATCTGTTGGAGTTTCTAGAACACCAGAATCTGAGTATAACATATCGTCAGGTATTAGAATAGGATCTAATATAGCTTGTAAACGAGTACCTTCATGAATAATATTCTGCAGTGAATTAATAGTAATAAGATCTTTTAAACTGTGAAAATTAGAGTTCGAAAGGTCTTCATTGAGGTCACCAAGAATTATCAAATTCTTTGAAAGATCAAGTGCTTCCTCGATGTTTAAGTTCAAATTATGAAAAAAGTCAATGTCAGCTGTTCGAGGACTGTAAAATAGACCAATGAGATAATTTACGTGATTAATCTTGACTTCCACCCAGATTGACTCATCACAGAATACTTCTAAATCAGTTCTTCTTGAGTGAATAAGATTTGAATTAAGATAAACCATCACACCCCCACCATGGTTGGATCTATCTTTTCTGTAAGGTTCATCAAAAATGTCTGATAGGAATAACATATCATTCGTGATGCTATGATCAAGATGTGTCTCAGTAAAGCAAAGTATGTCAAAATCTGAGAAATAATCCTTAACATATTCAATTTTGTTTCTTATACTCCTTATATTCAGGTGTAAAATTGAGAGATCAGTCGATGTGTTAGCTGGACCAGGGTTCGGTTCTATATCGAAAGACTGAAGCAAGAGCAAAATCATTATGAAATGAAAACTTATATTACAAGTGCTGTCCATTAGGAAAGCATTAACGGACCTAAGAAAATATTTAATATAAAGAAGAATGACATTAAGAAAGAAAAATTGCTTGTACCTAAAAAAGATACGTCTATGGCCACAGACTGCGGTGGAAGCGTGAAACAGTCCTATGGAGACTCTCCATTGATCTACAGAAATACCCATAGATCTAATAAGTTATTGTCTGAATGAGAACCTCCATATGACCGTCAGGTATTGTCAATATATGTCAAATTCGCTGAGTCCACCAGAAGATTCGGTAGAGTGCCTTTCGCACGCTTTCTGCAAGCGGACGAAATGGTCATATACGCTACAGCTCGTATGATTGTGTTACAGTTGCATTCAAACAAACGGGTGACTTGGTTTACGTGTTTGTCAATGGAATATTCCTAAGGCAGGTACAAACGATAACTCCGCCTAGTCAATCTTATCTGCGACTACTATATCAGTAGTGTATTTGGTCCAATAATCGAAACGTACTTCAAAAAATGTCTGAAACAACCCAGTGGCGAAACGACTCGACATCGCATATAAGCGCTCTAAGACCAATCGAAGTACCAATCGAAGTCGCTACGATGTAAACGCTTGTTGACAAAAAACCACCGATCGCTGCAGGTTTTCTGAGAAAATGGTTGGGGGGAATTTTAAATTCGGCAATTGTCTAAAACACAAAAATCACAAAATAAACGCAAATCATAGAGTTCATAAATCAAAATTATAAATAAAAGCAAAATTGTGACCACTCGATATAAAAAAAAAAATCACCAACTGATCGGTGTTTTTGCAGTTTATTGGATAATCTATTGAGTGTGTGAACTTGGCTTGGGATTCGCAGCTTGGAATATCGATTTTGCCTAACATTCGTTAATATTTTACTATACTTTACTACTACGGAATAACTCGAATTCCAAACTCCATACTCCAGACTCCAAGCCAACTTCATACACTTTAATCTATTAATTTAGTAGTATAGATGGGTTATTAAAAACCTTGACATTAAGAAAAATCTGAGCCCGTGATCTTGACCTTGAGGTCATGAGCAAAGGCGCGGGTATGCTGAATAAAACTTTAGATGTGTATCTATCATCGTACCAAATATGAACCAAATCCATTCAAAATATTGACTCTTAAGTAATTTCAAGTTTTCAAAGTTCATGACTTGACCAGAGGTCATAGGTATGGACCAGTGTATTGCCGAATAAATATTTTGACCTATAGCTATCATCACAATTCCATCATATGGTCTGGAATATATGAGCTCTTAAAAGTTTAGGTTCTTCCTTGTAAAGTGTTACTGGATCACGTACGTACACCCCATACGGAAGGACGTATGTACATGTGCGTACACTTGTATGTACGAAAACCTTCACGGCATCATGCCGATGGCGGGTATCATAGTCTTGCGAACATGTGAGTGTTTCATTTTGCAGGCGCTTGTATACTTGTAGCCGTAGAACTTTGTTTCAAGTCAGGTGCTTTGTAATTTAAAAATAGTCATGCTGTAGGATCTGTGTTGCAAATGAAATGAATTTATTTTTTTATTGAAAGCAAAATCCGCCAGACAGCCTGACAGACGAACAACCAATGAATAAATATTTGCTACAGACCATTGCCAACAACAAACCGGAGCAGAAAACTGACATATGTTAAATACGAACACTTACATAGGCTACGTCACGTAACCTTATATGCGGCATCGTTATTATTGACGTTTTATGTTAAAATCGTGCATAAACTGTGTTTAAGTTCGCTCCTGCATTACTGAATGTATTAAACTGAGCGAGAAAAGGTAATACAATGCTAAGCGAAGTCTCACATGTTATCCCTTTTCCTCAACTAATATTATTAGAGGACCCCCTAACTGACAAATGTGCTTGTAAAAGGTTCATTATAACAACGTTAAATCAACGCTAGTCTAACATCACGACGTCCACAAAACAGACCAACTTGCCAGTGGTAAAGTTGGAATGGGGTCCAGATAATTAATATCTGTATCTTACGATAATAAAATGGAAACACAAGCTTGAAACAACATAGAATCAACGTTGATTCGACGTTTTTTGTTTTTGTTTTGGTCGGCGCCTCCTCCCCTATCCGACCCCATCCTTTTTACATACCGTGTAATTTATGTACATTATATTCGGTCTCTGTCATTCAGTACCTGAAGAAACAGATGGACCGCTTGATGTTTCCGCGTAGGATTGAAATCCAGTCGTGTACGAGTACTGATAAACGCTTAGAGGATTTGAGCCTGTCCAGGCAAAGCCCACCTCAATGTCGGATAAAAGTCCACAAAATGGGAGCAACGTCTCCAAAATGACCTTTATTGTGTTGGGGGGGGGGGGGGGGGGGTTAAACCTCAAATCGAACAAACACAAATACATTGTATTCTTTTACTAAAATGCGTTTTTTTACGTGTGTGTGTGTGTGTGTGTGTGTGTGTGTGTGTGAGTATGTGTGTGTGTGCGCGCGCGCGCGTGTGTGTGTGTGTGTGTGTGTGTGTGTGTGTGTGTGTGTGTGTGTGTGTGTGTGTGTGTGTGTGTGTACACGCGTTTGTGTAGTTCGGTGCATCATTGATTAGCTGGCTGTATTGTATGGTGTATGAGTGTAAGAAGGTAGGTAGGTCGATCAAGGACTGGTAGGTTTGTAGCTGTAGGTTCATTACATTGCGGATACGTTAAACTACACCCCCCCCCCCCCACCACACACACACCACCACCACCAAAAAGAAAAAAAAGAAAAGTAAATGGATTAAAGTTGTTTAGATATTTGGATATGGGTAGGTTGGTCCATCTCAGCAAGCACACGCCGCAACCGCATCACCGCATCAACGCCGGCACAACGCTACGACGCCTACGCAGCGCTGTATCAGCGTCGGCGCAACGCCACCACGCCGCACCGACGCCAACGCGTTGATTCAACGTTGATTGTACTGAATATTCATCCAGGTCGACAGGAATAATAATTTTAAAACGTTTTATCTGCTTGAACGGCTATTTCAAGACAGCACGTGATCAGGCATGTGACAATTAGTGGCGCTGTTTAAGTGCATATTAAAAATTATGACTTATTTTAGTGAAACGAACACTTTGCGATGTTTTGATGAAAATGACGTACGCAGTTCTTTAAAAAGTGCGTACGAATAATTTAAGATTAATCGTACGATGTTTATTGATGAAACGAATCTCGATTATATGTTGTCTCCCTTATCAATGAGAGAAAATACCTTATCTAAAGCCGTGTTTATATGCAGCCTTTGCACCCGGGTGTAAATTTACACCCCGGCGTAAATTTGCACCCCCTTGTGTTGCGTTCATATTTCAATTAAAATCGACCAGGTGCCATTTAAGTTCAGTGAAAATTTAACACAAATCATTCAGTTTTGTCTGGACATTTGCCGAGTAAAGATGGTATAATTTGGTGCGCATACAACTAAATAGAACCCGGGTCATGCAAAGAGCAGTTGGGATGGCTGCTGCAGCAGCTGTTCTAAGCAAGGAACGGACAGTGTGGAAAAAAGCCGCGAGGTCGGGACTTGTGAATCCATATTGTGCTAGGGACATACACTGACGAACAGTGGCGGGAAGATTTCAGAATGTCCAGAGCCTCCTTTCAGATACTTGGGGTCCATAGCGCTTTCTTGCGTATCCGTAAAATATCATTATTTTCAAACGATTTTCTAGACGTGACACAACCATTTGCATATTTTAAGGTGTTGTTCAAGTACACTAAAATGCAAACATAAAGAGAAAAAAATCCAAGAGATCAGTTTTGGACCATCCGCTCTACTAACCGCAAAAAAGCTCTACTGATCCCAAGTATCTGTGATGCGACAGGCTTCGCTACCAATTTTATCCGTTGAACGGCAAGTAGCAGTGACTTTGTATTACCTTGCAGGGACCTCCGAATACAGAACGATTGGGAGCACATTAGGCACAGCAAAGTCGACTGTTTGTCAGTGTGTCAGGACAGTCTGTTCCGTGATTGTGGATAAAGTTTTGGATGATTACGTTAAATTTGTGGATAAAGTTTTTGATGATTACGTTAAATTTCCAGAAACTACGGTGGTGCGATCGATGGCACACACGTTCCAAAATCACAAAAAGAAAGCCGCTGCTTTAATTCACTGACCGTATAGTTTGTTTGCATAAGGAGTTGCGCAGTAAATAGCAGAAAATTTAACCAACTTTACTAAAAGAAAAAAAAACTTTGGGTTCTCATGTCAAAATTACACCCCTGTGCAAATTTGCACCCCCGTGTAAAAGTATTTGCACCACCTCGGAACTTGGAGCAAATTTGCTCCGGGTCGCCAATTTGCACGGGGGTGTATTTCCTTAAAACATCGTTTACATGACCAAAAAATACACCCCCTGTGTAAATTTACACTCCCGGTGTATACTTGCACCCGGGTGTAATTTGTGCATATAAACACGGCTTAAAATGTATATCGCACTGCATCACAAAAACACGCCTGTATAATTTTGACCCCATCGAACCCCACTTTTATATAGTAAAACTGGGGTTTGCAGGGGTAAACCTTATTTTTCTTATTTCTGCTCTAAAATATAGATTATGGGTACTCGTTAGAACCGCCTCATCTAACGAGTACCAACAATCTATATTTTGAGCACAAATAAAAAAAAATATCGTATTTTTCATCTTAAAATCTTCATTTTTTCTGCGATAAAGGTGGCAGTGTATGTGTATAGGCGTGTTTTCGTAATGTGAGCTCGGTTATTGACGTGTATCGGTATTTATGGGAGGTATTATAAAGTATTTAGCCATGCGTGTCATTAACTGGACCGTCTCGATAGCACAGTGACTTATGATCGAGAGGCTGTGGGTTCGAATTCGGCCACCGGAGGCGATGTGTGTCCTTGGGCAAGACACGTTATGCCACTGCCCCTCTCCACCGAGGTGTAAATGGGTAGCAGTGGTATAAAAGTGATAACATCCGGAATGAGTGTTCGAGAGCGACTTAAATAAGCTTGAAGCTTTCATGGCAATCGAACAAAAATCAATTAGTATAAACTAACTGGACAGTCTCTTTGCTCAGATAACACATCACTGATTCGGCGCTTCATTTGTTATAAAGGACAAAACAGAAAATCGTGCTGTTGTCCATGTGACCACTTCTGGGAAACCAAGATTGCGGCTATTAATAGTCCTGTACCATTTTTGGGTCCATTGTTTTACAATAGACCCTAATTCACTAAATGACAGATTCAGAAATAGTGCTGTTGTCCACGTGACTATCACTGATTTTGGGAAACCAAGGCTATGTTATTAATGGAAAATTGTTGTGCTAGGTCAGAGTGTTGCGTGATGCTGGATGCCTTCGGCAAACAGTATATACCCAGATCATACGACGCAAAATACGACATCTACTCAGCCGGCTGCTCAGGGTCTACACTATTTGCTTCAAATACTGGTATGGCTGTCAGTTTGATGATATATAATTTCTTTTCTTTGATCGAAAGGGTATACGGTTCTGAGGGTTGTTTTGATTTCAGTTTTTGTTTGATTTTGTTTGATTTGAGGTTTAACGTCCCCGTCAACACTGTAAAGGTCATTTTGGAGACGTTGCTTCCAATTTTGTGGGACTTTTACCCGACATTGAGATGAAATGACATCTCAAGCCCTGTCGCCCAATGAAACCAATAGGGTTTATTAGCATGGACGGTCCGCCTCGCACCGCGGTTCCTGGACAGGCTTAGATCCCCTAAGCTGTTTACCAGTACTTAGTGTGCAGGCCGGATTCAGCTCTGCGTGGAAGCATCATGCAGCCCATATATTTCTTCAAGCCCCTATGGGCGGGGGCTTTTTGATTTCAGTTAAAACAAGCAATGCTATTTCATTGTGGAATTGTCTCTAAATTTGAAACAGATGACGGTACACGGTATATCTGTGTATGTTTGAAAATAGATGACGGTATTCCTGCATTCACCTTATTTTCATTATCTGCTGGTTCCTAGAACGAGGGTTATCAGTGTTGGAAAAACAGGTAACCAGACCCCCCCCTGACCTTTCAAGGTCATGGGGAGGTCTGGTTACCTGTTTTTTCCAATATTGACAATGTGCAAGCTGGGAGCCAGCAAATAATGCAAATATGGTGAAAAAGTATGTTCAAGCTACGTTTCAAATTATCGCTTTCATGGTTATCCCTTACAACCCTAAAGCCCAGTACAGATACTAATGCAAGCAGTGTAGCTCCTGACATGAAGCCATGTTATCGGGATGGATGTGCTCAACTTCAGTGATGGAACAGTGCACTCCAGAAACTCAAGAGTGAGGGGGGTTGGAGAATATAAATAAATAAAAGCACTGACAGCACTGACTGGGCTATTGTCTCTGAGTTCTGGCTGGAAAAACGGAACTGTTTCAGTATATCCTTAAAAGCTTGCAAGCAGTGAAGAACCTGATCAGACACCGCGTTCTGCGGCGTTTGATCTGAGTCTACATTGTTTGACAAACCCTCCACATGATTCAAGTCCAGATTCTACAGATAACTATAACTCTATACATGTACATGTACGCAAAACTCTAACATCAGAGTGGAACAAATAACGCGGCTTTTTTGGGTAGATTGTCAATCGACCCAAAGTTACTAAGCAGAAAAGCTCAGTGCTAATCACTGACCTGTCGGAATACCTTTTATCATAGGTTGGGCTTGAAAAACAGTGTAGGTGCAGACATGCGGCCACTGAAAAATTAAAGTTTCGACTTCAAATATTCGAGTTTTTATCATGATACAGTGAAATGATGTTACTATACGTTTACATTTTATCATTCTAACCTGGCGTTCTCGTATATGTAAGACGCCAACCATTGTAATTTAACTTGATACATTGTCCTTATACGTTACTGTCACAGTTAATAGCCCCATGGATGAGGGCTGGAGGAACGTGTTCGGAATTTTGATGTGACCTCTATATGAGGCGGTGCCAGAGGTGAGCCCCATGAGTTAAACAATCTATTTTTACATAGTCATGCTGCACATGTTGCATACCATTATGAAAACATGCCTATACAAATACATTGTTACCTTTATCACCGAAAATTGGAAATTTTAAGATGAAAAATTGTGATATTTTTCTTATTTCTGCTCAAAATAAAGATTGTTGGCACTCATCGATGCGGTTCTAACGAGGGCATTTGTTAGAACCGCCTCATCGAGGCGGTTCGAACAAGAACCCACAATCTATATTTTAGAGCAGAAATAAAGAAATTGGGTATACCCCCGGAAACCCCAGTTTTACTATGTAAAAGTTGGGTTCAATGGGGTCAAAGTTATATAGGTGGGTTTTCGTGATGCCAAACCAAAGGTAATGAAGGGAAGAAAATACAGTGGTGTAAACTTCTGCCCCGTGGGCCAGTCTAGGGGTCAACAGAGATAAACAAGAATTCCGCCGATAGTTATGTCGCGCCTGTGGGGATTGGGGGAACAAAGTCACCGAACCATGAAATCTAGGCTCAGGTCAAACATTGATGCTTGCATAACAGTTGCCATTCCTAGATGCAAACTTGTACCAAGTATCATTAATGACGCTCTAATAGTTCTTGAGAAATTGTTTGTTTGTTTGGTTTGAGGTTTTACGTCCCCGTCAACACTGTAAAGGTCATTTTGGAGACGTTGCTTCCAATTTTGTGGGACTTTTATCCGACATTGAGATGAAATGACACCTCAAGCCCTTCTGTCCAACGAAACCGATAGGTTTTATAAGCATGGACTGGCCGACTCGCACAGCTTTGCCTGGGCAGACTTAGATCCTCTAAGTGGTTTACCAGTACTCGTGTGCAGGTCGGTTTCAGCTCTGCGTGGAAACATCATGCAGCCCATCTATTTATTCAAGCCCCGATGGGCGGGGGTCGAATGAACTTAACCATAAGGTTGAACATTAAGGTTGATGCAATAGTTCTCTACGCCAGTGAACCATGCAGTTTAAGTCAAGGTCAAATATGGATGCTTTCATTATAGTTGTCATCCCTAGATACAAGTTTGTACTAAGTGTTATTAATGAAGCTCTTATAGTTCTTTTGAAATGAACGCTAAGGGTGAACGCTAGGGTGGTGGCAATATTTCACGAAGTCAGTGAACCATAAAATTGTACGTCAAGATCAAATACGGATGCTTGCATTAAAATTGAGCAAGGTGAAGTTGGTTTGTTTTTCGTTTTTCGATATTCACTTTCTGGTGAAGAAAGGTGAAGTTAGTTTGTTTTTCGTTATTCGTTTTTCGTTATTCGATTTGAAGCCGCATATCGTATTTTAACATTCGAAATCCTATTTTTTGAAATTCGAATAGGGACCGAATATCGCATTTTGACATTCGAAATCCTATTTTGACATTCGGATTGGGGAAGAATATCGTATTTTGATATTCAAAATCCTATTTTGACATTCGGATTGGGGCAGGATATCGTATTTTGATACTCAAAATCCTATTTTGACATTCGAATTGGGACCGAATATCGTATTTTGATATTCAAAATCCTATTTTGACATTCGAATTGGGGCAGAATATCGTATTTTGATATTCAAAATCCTATTTTGACATTCAATTTGGGGCAGAATATCGTATTTTGATATTCAAAATCCTATTTTGACATTCGAATTGGGACCGAATATCGTATTTTGATATTCAAAATCCTATTTTGACATTCGAATTGGGGCAGAATATAGTATTTTGATATTCAAAATCCTATTTTGACATTCAGATTGGGGCAGAATATCGTATTTTGATATTCAAAATCCTATTTTGACATTCGAATTGGGACCGAATATCGTATTTTGATATTCAAAATCCTATTTTGACATTCGAATTGGGACTCAATATCGTATTTTGATATTCAAAATCCTATTTTGACAGTTGGATTGGGGCAGAATATAGTATATTGATATTCAAAATCCTATTTTTACGTTCGGATTGGGGCAGAATATAGTATTTTGATATTCAAAATCCTAATTTGACATTCGAATTGGCCCCGAATATCGTATTTCGATATTCAAAATCCTATTTTGACATTCGAATTGGGACTGAATATCGTATTTTGATATTCAAAATCCTATTTTGACATTCGGATTGGGTTAGAATATAGAATTTTGATATTCAAAATCCTATTTTGACATTCGGATTGGGGCAGAATATAGTATTTTGATATTCAAAATCCTATTTTGATATTCGGATTGGGGCAGAATATCGCATTTTGATATTCAAAATCCTATTTTGACATTCGGATTGGGGCAGGATATCGTATTTTGATATTCAAAATCCTATTTTGACATTCGAATTTCGACCGAATATCGTATTTTGATACTCAAAATCCTATTTTGACATTCGAATTGGGGCAGAATATAATATTTTGATATTCAAAATCCTATTTTGACATTCAGATTGGGGCAGAATATCGTATTTTGATATTCAAAATCCTATTTTGACATTCGAATTGGGACCGAATATCGTATTTTGATATTCAAAATCCTATTTTGACATTCGATATTCGGTCCCAATTCGAATGTCAAAATAGGATTTTGAATATCAAAATACGATATTCTGCCCCAATCCGAATGTCAAAATAGGATTTTGAATATCAAAATACTATATTCTGCCCCAATCCGAATGTCAAAATAGGATTTTGAATATCAAAATACTATATTCTGCCCCAATCCGAATGTCAAAATAGGATTTTGAATATCAAAATACGATATTCAGTCCCAATTCGAATGTCAAAATAGGATTTAGAATATCAAAATACGATATTCGGGGCCAATTCGAATGTCAAAATAGGATTTTGAATATCAAAATACTATATTCTGCCCCAATCCGAACGTCAAAATAGGATTTTGAATATCAAAATACTATATTCTGCCCCAATCCGAATGTCAAAATAGGATTTTGAATATCAAAAAAACGATATTCGGGGCCAATTCGAATGTCAAAATAGGATTTTGAATATCAAAATACGATATTCGGGGCCAATTCGAATGTCAAAATAGGATTTTGAATATAAAATACTATATTCTGCCCCAATTCGAATGTCAAAATAGGATTTTGAATATCAAAATACGTTATTCGGTCCCAATTCGAATGTCAAAATAGGATTTTGAATATCAAAATACTATATCCTGCCCCAATCCGAATGTCAAAATAGGATTTTGAATATCAAAATACGATATTCTTCCCCAATCCGAATGTCAAAATAGGATTTCGAATGTCAAAACGCGATATTCGGTCCCTATTCGAATTTCAAAAAATAGGATTTCGAATGTTAAAATATTCCCCAATCCGAATGTCAAAATAGGATTTCGAATGTCAAAACGCGATATTCGGTCCCTATTCGAATTTCAGAAAATAGGATTTCGAATGTTAAAATACGATATGCGGCTTCAAATCGAATAACGAAAAACGAATAACGAAAAACAAACTAACTTCACCTATCTTCGCCATAAAGTGAATATCGAAAAACGAAAAACGAAAAACAAACCAACTTCACCTTTTTTCACCAGAAAGTGAATATCGAAAAACGAAAAACAAACCAACTTCACTTTGCTTTTAAATTGCCACCCCTAGATACAAGTTTGTACCAAGTTCATTAATGAAGCTCTTATAGTTCTTGAGAAGTTAACTTGACAATTAGGGTGAACGCTAGGGTGGTCGCAATATTTTACAAAGTCAGTGAACCATGAAATGTAGGTCAAGGTCAAATATGGATGCTTGCATTTAAGTTGCGATCCCTAGATACAAGCTTGTACCAAGTATCATTAATGAAGCTCTTATATGTCTTGAGAAATTAACTTGACTATTAGGATAACGCTACAGTGGTCGCAAATGTTGACGCCTGACAAACGGACCGACGGACGAACGGACAGAAAACCGGACGCCTATATCGCGCCATGCTAACAGCAGGCACGACAAAAAGAAGTATTTAGGGGTCTTTTATTGTGACATGATTTTCACGGCGCGGAGATGCACTGGCACGCCATCGACTTGCTCAAGAAAGTGTTTAAAATTGATACAAATTGTCTTTGAACTTTAAATATGTATATGGACGAATATTCATTTGATTCATGGGCCAGTTTCATCAAAGTATTTACGACATATTTTCGTCTTCAAAAGATCGTACGAAGTTCTTACGACAAAAATCCTGTTTCATCAAATGCTCGAGATCTGCGATGTTCGCACATTTTGTAGTATTTCTGAGATGAATATTTAGACATCGCACATTGAAATTTTCGTCTTTGGACATGTCACGGCCATAGCGGAAGAAGATAACGCGCAGCATAGGTTATAGAAACCTACGCTCATTGCTAAAAGTGTGGTACGTTTGTTTGTTTGTTTGATTTGAGGTTTAACGTCCCCGTCAACACTGTAAAGGTCATTTTGGAGACGTTGCTTCCAATTTTGTGGGACTTTTACCCGACATTGAGATGAAATGACATCTTAAGCCCTGTCGCCCAATGAAACCAATAGGGTTTATTAGCATGGACGGTCCGCCTCGCACCGAGGTTCCTGGACAGGCTTGGGTCCTCTAAGCGGTTTACCAGTACTAGTGTGCGGGCTGGATTCAGCTCTGCGTGGAAGCATCATGCAGCCCATATATTTCTTCAAGCCCCTATGGGCGGGGGCTGAAGTGTGGTACGTAACATGCCATTTCGCTTACCTTCGCAGATCACGTCCATTACAAGCCCATGCAATGAAGATCCCTCGAAACTGACCCCTTTGTTATAATCTTGAGTTTTGGTTTGGGTTGGTGGTTTTCTTATATTTTTAAATAGAGATTGAGGGTACTCGTTAGAAGCGCCTCTTTGTGGCTGTGCTTACGAGTACCCACAATCTATATTTCACAGTGCAACCTATAGAACCGACGCTAGCTTTCGACTATCGGGGCTTGGAGACATAGTTCTTCCGCGCAGAGCAAAACCGAACTACATTTTGTAACTTGATTATTGGTTAACCGTTTAGATTGTAAAAGTCTGCCCAAGAAAAGTGGTGCGAGTGGGACCGCTCCTTAAACCCTACCGGTTTCTTTGGTCGGTAGGGGTTTTAATGTCACTTCATTTTCGGTCGGGTAAAAATCTTACAAAATCAAAAGCAGCGTCTCCAAAATGACCTAAGTACATGTACATTGTACCAACGGTTGGCGGGGACTTAACAAAAGAACAAACGATTATTCTAACGATTACCCACCATCTGCGAATAGCATTTTGATTAAAATGAAGACTCAGTGTATCCCAAATCGACACATAAAACTAGAATTGTGAATAGGACACAGATGCCCCCGCCCAGGGATCATCCTCACTAAGAAAAAAGCTTGTTGCCCTCCCCCCCCCCCCCCCCCCCCCAAAAAAAAAAAAAAAGAAAAATGGACCGCATTTTTCGGCTGGAAAACTGTCCTTGAGAACATCGGCGCGTCGGGTGTGGGTAATGTCGTTTTAATCTTGGGAAAAGTGTGCATTATCATCCAGATATGAATCAAATCCATAAAAAAATAAATTACAAAGTCTGTGACATTGACCTTGAGTTTTGGTTTAACGGCCCTTTCAAGATTATTTCTTTTATTTCGAACCGATCATTAATCAGATGTGGACGAAAACAAAACGGAGTAGCCGGAGAAACGACCTGTATCTTTCATCACACCAAATACGAACTAAATCAATTAAATTGTTTGGGAAATGTGAGCACTGATTAAAAACCGTTGGCATTAAAAAAAATATTGAGTCTGTAACCTTCAGCTTGAGGTCATGGGCATGGGCGCGATAATGTTGAAAATTATGAGTCCGTGACCTTGACCTTGAGGTCATGGGCATTGGTGTGGGAATGCTGAATAAACTTTAAATGTGTATCTATCATCGTACCAAATATGAATCAAATCCATTATATGTTTTAAAAATATGAGCTCTTAAAGAATTTCAACATTTAAAGTTTTCTTAGTCCATGACTTGACCTAGAGGTTATAAGTAAGGGCCAGTGTATTGCTGAATAAACCTTTTGACCTATATCATCACGATTCCATCATCTGGTCTTGGAAATATGAGCTCTTAAAAGTTTAGGTTCTTCCTGCCAACGGTTACAATGCCTTAACCCGAGGTTACATGATCACGTACGTACGACCCATATGCAAGGATGTAGGTACATGTGCGTACGTTCGTATGTACGAAAACCTTTAATGTCGACGGCAGGGGGAGGGGATCATGGTCTTGCGTACTGTCATTTCGTTAAAACCGTGCATAAACTGTGTTTTAAGTTCATATGATAAATTGAATCTTGTATTCATGCTCTTGTATTACTGAATTTATTGAATTCAGCGTGAAAAGGTAATAAAATGCTCAGCGAAGTCTCACATGTTACCGAATATCATAAACTCAACAATACATGTGCAATCATGCTGAAGACCCCCCCCCCCCCCCCCCCCCCCCCCCCCCCAAGGATTTAATGGAAAACACGCTTGTAAAAGGTCCATTATGATAACGTTAAATCAAGGCTAGTCTGACGTCACGACGTCCACAACACAGACCAACTCGCCAGTGGTACAGTGGGAAAGGGGTCTAAATAATTAATATCTATATCTTTCGATAATGAAATAGAAACACAAGTATGAAACAACGTAGAATCAACGTTGATTCCACGTTTTTTGTTCTGAATATACATCTAAGTCCACTGGAACAATAATTTTAAAACGTGTTTTCTACTTTACACGGCTATTTCAAGACGGCACGTGATCACGCATGTGATAAGTAGTGGCCCTGTTTAAGCGCATATTCAAAATTACGACATATTTTAGTGAAACGCAAATTTAGCTCGTACGAACACTTTGCGATGTTTTGATGAAACTGACGTACGCAGTTCTTTAAAAAGTGCGTACGAATAATTTAAGATTAATCGTACGATTTTTTATGAAACCGGCCCCATATTGCTTTTTGAGTATACCCACATTGCGAAAACAAGCTTATATTACTCTGACCCCCTTAAACGCTATACTTTTATATAGCAAAACTCGGGTTGATATGGGTAAACCTTATTTTCTTCATTCCTCATTTCTGCTGCGGGAACACGTTAGAACCGCCTCACCCAGGCGTTTCCAGTGAGTTCCCTCAATCTATGTAGAAGCATAGATTGTGCGAAATTTTCAACTCGAAGCTCGAACTTTCTAACTCGAAACTCGAGGTTTTCAACTAGAAACTCGAAATTTTAAACTCGCCGAAGTTTTCAACTCGAATCTCGAAATTTATAACTCGAAACCCGAACTTTTAAACTCGAACTCAAAACTCGAAGTTTTCAACTCGAAACACGAACATATAAACACGAAACTCGAAATCTTCAATTCGATGCTCGAAACTCGAATGAAAGTAAACCTCGTCCCGAATAGGATTTACAGTGAATGGTTGACTATATGTTCTATGTGAAAGATGATAAGATCAAGATCGCTCACCTGAGTGTTACTGTCTCTAGTACTTTCTATAGAACTATTGATTTCAGGGATTGCAGGCTGGAGGTTTAAGTACTTTGTTTATACAGGCCTTGGGAGGAATGTGATTGTGCTTGGCTTGGGCCTTTCAACCAATTAGGTGGCCCCCGCCCATAGGGACTTGAAGAAACAGATGGGCTGCATGATGCTTCCACGCAGAGCTGACTCCGGCCCGCACACTAGTACTGGTAAACCGCTTAGAGGATCTAAGCCTGTCCAGGAACCGCGGTGCGAGGTGGACCGTCCATGCTTATAAACCCTATTGGTGTCATTGGGCGACAGGGCTTGGGATGTCATTTCATCTCAATGTCGGGTAAAAGTCCCACAGAATTGGAAGCAACGTCTCCATAATGACCTTTACAGTGTTGACGGGGACGTTAAACCTCAAATCAAACAAACAAACACATCAACCAATTAGGATTATATTAGTTGAGGTCACTAACCACACTATTCCTGGGCTGGCGTAGATCTGAGTGGTTAACCAGTAATAAATACACATACTTTTGCCAGTAACTGACAACTGCCCTTCTTGAATCAGCTGAAGGGGGAGAATGGTAGTATAAAATATGAAAAAATTCCGTGAGTAATGTCCATGGCATGTAAATGTATGTAGCCGGTTTGGGTCTAAAACCCGCAACCTCTAGATTCTCAGTCAGACGTGCTTCCACCAGTAACTATGCAAAGCAGCCTGACCCCTCCATATGCCATAGGACACAGAAATGAATGTTGTGAGCCCCTAAGTTTTGAAAAATTAGACAAAGCTGTGAACCAAATATCACAGGCCTTGGTCTTCTGGTTTCAGACAAGAAGATTTTTAAAGATTTTTTCCTATATAAATTCATGTAAAATATGTGGACCCCTGGGCGGGTCATTTTGGCCTCAGGGCAATAGCTTGAACAATCTTGGCAGAGGCCCACTACTCGAAGCTACGAACTAAATATCTCAAAGACCTGGGCCTTCTGGTTTCAGACAAGAAGACTTTTAAAGGTATATTTTCCCTGTGTAAGTCTATGTAAAACAGGTGGGCCCCTGCACGGGGCTATTTTTGGCCCGGGGCTACAAGTTAAACAAAACCAGCAGAGATCCACCAGACAAAGCTGTGAACAAAATATCTAAGGCTTGGGCTATCTGGTTTCAGACATCAAACATGCCCTATATAAATCTATGTAAAACTAGAGGGTGAACAAGACTTTAAAACAATTTGACTTGTGACCTACTTTTGACCCAATATGACCCATATTCAAACTTGACCAAGATATTATCAAGAAAAACATTCTGACAAAGTGTAATAAAGACTGAAGCAAAAGTGTTGCCTCTAGAGAGTGAACAAGGTTTTAATGCAATTTGACCTAAAATCTAGTTTTTGACCCTACATGACCCATATTCGAACTCGACCCAGATATCATCAAGGCGAACATTATGGAAAAAAATCATGAAAACTGCTGCAAAACTGCAACAAAGTTTAACGCAATTTGGCCTAGTGACCTAGTTTTTGATCTGACATGACCCATATTCAAACTTGACCTTGATATCATCAAGGCAAACATACTAGTAAAGTTTCATGAAGATTAAAGCAAAATCATGGCTTCTACAAGGTGAACAAAGTTTTAAAGAAATTTGACCTATTGATCTAGTTTTTAAACTGATGTGACCCATATTAAAACTTGACCTTGATGTTATCAAGACAAACCTTCTGGTAAAGTCTCATGAAGATTGAAGCAAAAGTGTGGCCTCTTAAAGGGTGAACAAGGTTTTAACGCAATTTGACCTAGTGGTCTAGTTTTTGACCCGACATGACCCATATTCGAACTCGACCCAGATATCATCAGGGAGAACATTCTGGTAAAGTTTCATGAAGATTGAAGCAAAATTTTGGCCTCTAGAGGGTGAACAAGGTTTAAAAAAAATGACATAGTGACCTAGTTTTTGACCTGACATGATCGATATTCCAATTTGACCTAGATATCATCAAGACAAACATTCTGGCAAAGTTTTATGACAATTGAAGTAAAACTGTGGCCTCTAGAGGATGAACAAGATAAATGTTGACGGACACAGGGTGATCATAATAGCTCACCTTGAGCACTTCGTGCTCAGGTGAGCTAAAAATATAGTTTTCAATTGATTGAAAAGTGTCATTCCATATGCTTTGAAAGATAGTTTTACTGGGTCGATTGTTAATCAGTCGACCCAAATTTATAAAACGCAGTAAGCATTTCATTGCTGAAATCCATTCCAGAGAACGGTTATTTATAGAAAAATAGCCAAGCTATTTTGCGTAAGAAGGTTATCTACAGAAACTGGACTTGAATCATGGGTTGGACTTGACAAAAAGTGCAGACCCAGGTTTGACGCCGAAGAACACGGCAACTGATCAGGGTCCGCACTCTTTGTTAAAAAGACCGGAGTTTAATGGTTGAACGATCAGTATAGGGCTATTTTCCCAGCCTACACACAGAGAGAATCGACCCACAAGTACTCTCAGTGCTTTGATAAAATTATTACCACACACTTTACGCAAACGCGCCTATTCAAATACATTGCCACCTTCATCGCCGAAAAATGAAAATTTTATGATGAAAAATTGCGATATTTTTCTTATTTCTGCTCCAAATATAGATTGTGGGCACTCGTTAGAACCGCCACATTGAGGCGGTTCTAACGAGTACCCACAATCTATATCTTAGAGCAGAAATACGAAAAGTAAGGTATACCCCGGAAACCCCAGTTTTACTATATACAAGAGGGCCCAGAGGGCCCTGGTTCGCTCACCTGAGTGTCACTGCCTCGAGGACAATCTACTTTTAGCTCTGGTGGCCATCTTGGCCATCAGCAGAGTGATTTTAGCTTATTTGGTAGGGAGTAACATAGGCAACATTCCTGTGAAGTTTTAATCAAATTTGCCTAAGGTTTTAGGAGGAGTTCATGTTTGAATCATATTTACAATATTTTTCTATTTTTAGCTCCCGATATTTTGTACATCTGAGCAGGATTGTTTTAGCTTTTTTGGTAGAGGGTCATCTAAGCAACATTACTTCAAAGTTTAAATGAAATTGGTCCAATGGTACTGGAGGGATGGCGTTTGAAGATTTTTTTTTTTTAACTCTGGCTGCCATCTTGTTCATCAGAGTAGAATGAGTTTACACTATTTTGGTAGGGAGTCACCTAGGCAATATTTCTGTGAAATTTGCATCCAATTGGCCCAAGGGTTTAGAAGGAGTTCACATTCTAAGCAAATTTACCATGTTTTTCTATTTTTTAGCTCTTGTGGCCATTTGTTAATCGTGTATGCTATTTTCCTAGAGGGTCATCTACAAAACACTCCAATGAAATTTAGAGGCCGTCATGGTGAAGTGGTCATGTTTCTTGCCTTGTAAACCAGGGATCCATCCCGGACTTCTCCAGACTTTCAGATGAGTCTTTTTAAACCGAGGTCCTGTCACCGTATGACATTAGCTGTTGGTAAGACTTAAACTCAAACACTCACTCCTATGATGTTTTTTAGGAAAGGGGCCATCTTGTTCATCAGAGTGGAATGATTATAGCTATTTTGGTATAGAGTCACCTATGTAACATTCCTGTGAAGTTTGAAGTTTAAAGGTCCACTAGATGAAGCTCCACACCAAATACCAAAGATCTGGGCCTTGCGGATTCAGAGAAGAAGATTTTTAAAGATTTTCCATGTATAAGCCTACGTAAAACCAAAGGCCCCAGGGGTGGGGGCATTTTTGGCCCAAGGGCTATAATTTTAACAATCTTGGTAGAGGTCTACTAGTTGAAGCTTCATATCAAATGGCATAGAGCAGGGCCTTGTGGTATCAGAGAAGAAGAATTTAAATATTTTCCCTATAAGACTATGAAAAACCAAAGGGTCCCAGGGTGGGGGCATTTTTGGTCCTAGGGCTATAATTTGAACAATCTTGATAGAGGTCCAATAGATGAAGCTTCACACCAAATATCTAAGACCTTGGCCTTGCAGTTTCTGAGAAGAAGTTTCTTTAAAGATTTTCCCTATATAAGCCTATGTAAAACCGAAGGCCCCCGGAGCGGGGGCATTTTTGGCCCCAGGGCTATAATTTGAACAATCTTGGTTGAGGTCCATTAGATTAAGCTTCACACCAAATATCAAAGATCTGGGCCTTGCGGTGTCAGAGAAGAAAAGTTTTAAAGATTTCCCCTACATAAGCTTAGGTAAAACCAAAGGCCCCCTGGGCGGGGGCATTTTTGGCTCCAGGGCTATAATTTGAACAATCTTGGTAGAGGTCCACTAGGTGAAGCTTCATACCAAATATCAAAGACCTGGGCCTTGTGGTTTCAGAGAAGAAGATTTTTAAAGGTTTCCCTTTAAAGGGCTATGAAAAACCAAAGGGTCCAAGGGTGGGGCCATTTTCGGCCCCAGGGCTATAATTTGCACAATCTTGAAAGAGGTCCACTAGATGAAGCTTCACACCAAATATCAAAGATCTGGGCCTTGTGGTTTCAGAGAAGAAGATTTTTAAAGATTTTCCCTGTATAAGCCTATGTAAAACCAAAGCCCCCCGGGGCGGGGGCATTTTTGGCCCAAAGGCTATAATTTGAACAATCTCAGTAAAGGTCCTCCAGGTAAAGCTTCACACCAAATATTAAAGACGTGGGCCTGCTGGTTTCAGAGAAGAAGATTTTTTAATGATTTTCCCTATATAAGCCTATGTAAAACCATAGGCCCCTGGGGCGGGGGCATTTTGGCCCCCAGGGTTATAATTTGAACAATCTTGGTAGAGGTCCACTAGATGAAGCTTCACACCAAATATCAAAGATCTGGGCCGTGCGGTTTCAGAGAAGAAGATTTTTAAAGATTTTCCCTGTATAAGCCTATGTAAAACCAAAGGCCCCCTAGCGGGGGCATTTTTGGCCCTTAGGTAATAATTTGAACAATCTTAGTAGAGGTCCATCAGGTAAAGCTTCACACCAAATATTATAGACCTGGGCCTTGTGGTTTCAGAGAAGAAGATTTTTTAATGATTTTCCCTATATAAGCCTATGTAAAACCAAAGGCCCCTGTGGCGGGGGCATTTTGGCCCCCAGGGCTATAATTTGAAAAATCCTGGTAGAGGTCCACTAGATGAAGCTTCACACCAAATATCAAAGATCTGGGCCGTGCGGTTTCAGAGAAGAAGATTTTTAAAGATTTTCCCTGTATAAGCCTATGTAAAACCAAAGGCCCCCGGGGCGGGGGCATTTTTGGCCCTAAGGCTATAATTTGAACAATCTTAGTAGAGGTCCACTAGGTAAAGCTTCACACCAAATATTAAAGACCTGGGCCGTGTGGTTTCAGAGAAGAAGATTTTTTAATGATTTTCCCTATATAAGCCTATGTAAAACCATAGGCCCCGGGGCGGGGGCATTTTGGCCCCCAGGGCTATAATTTGAACAATCTTGGTAGAGGTCCACTAGATGAAGCTTCACACCAAATTTCAAAGATCTGGGCCAGGCGGTTTCAGAGAAGAAGATTTTTAAAGATTTTCCCTGTATAAGCCTATGTAAAACCAAAGGCCCCCGGGGCGGGGGCATTTTTGGCCCTAAGGCTATAATTTGAACAATCTTAGTAGAGGTCCACCAGATAAAGCTTCACACCAAATATTAAAGACCTGGGCCTTGTGGTTTCAGAGAAGAAGATTTTTTAATGATTTCCCCATATAAGCCTATGTAAAACCAAAGGCCCCTGGGGCGGGGGCATTTTGGCCCCCAGGGCTTTAATTTGAACAATCCTGGTAGAGGTCCACTAGATGAAGCTTCAAACCAAATATCAAAGATCTGGGCCGTGCGGTTTCAGAGAAGAAGATTTTTAAAGATTTTCCCTGTATAAGCCTATGTAAAACCAAAGGCCCCCGGGGCGGGGGCATTTTTAGCCCTAAGGCTATAATTTGAACAATCTTAGTGGAGGTCCACCAGGTAAAGCTTCACACCAAATATTAAAGACCTGGGCCTTGTGGTTTCAGAGAAGAAGATTTTTTAATGATTTTCCCTATATAAGCCTATGTAAAACCAAAGGCCCCCGGGGCGGGGGCATTTTGGCCCCCAGGGCTTTAATTTGAACAATCTTGGTAGAGGTCCACTAGATGAAGCTTCATACCAAATATCAAAGACCTGGGACTTGCGGTTTCAACAAGAAGATTTTTAAAGTTTTCATTTAAAAAATCTATTTTTAGCTCCTGTGACCCAGATGTGCAATGGACCGGAACCATTTGAACAATTTTGAAAGGGGACCACCTAAGGATCATTGCTGTGAAGTTTGGTCAAAATCTGATCAGTAGTAGGAGATGTCATTTGAAGAAAAAGTTTACGCACACACACACACACACACACACGCACGCACACACGCACGCACTGACGACGGACGAAAAGTGATCACAAAAGCCCACCTTGTCACTACGTGACAGGTGAGCTAATAAAAGACCTAGGACTTGTGGTTTCAGAGAAGAAGATTTTTAAAGATTTTCCCTATACAAGTCTATGTAAAACCAAAAGGCCCCGGAGCAGGGGCATTTTTGGCCCAAGGGCTATAATTTGATAATTTGAACAATCTTGGTAGGGGTCCACTCGAGGAAGCTTCATACCAAATAACAAAGTCCTTGGCCTTGTGGTTTCAGAGAAGAAGATTTTTAAAGATTTTCCCTATATAAGCCTATGTAAAACCAAAGGGCCCTGGGCGGGGGCAATTTTTGCTCCAGCACTATAATTTGAACAATCTTGGTAGGGGTCAACTAGATGAAGCTTCATACCAAATATCAAAGTCCTGGGCCTTGCGGTTTCAGAGAAGAAGATTTTTAAAGATTTTCCCTATATAAGCCTATGTAAAACCAAAGGGCCCCGGGGCGGGGACATTTTTGGCCTCAGCACTATAATTTGAATAATCTTGTTAGGGGTCCTTTAGATGAAGCTTCATACCAAATATCAAAGACCTAGGCCTTGTGGTTTCAGAGAAGAAGATTTTTAAAGATTTTCCCTATATAAGTCTATGTAAAACCAAAGGGCCCCGGGGTGGGGGCATTTTTGGCCCAAGGGCTATAATTTGAACAATCTTGGTAGAGGTCCATTAGATAAAGCTTCATACCAAATATCAAAGTCCTGGGCCTTGTGGTTTCAGAGAAGAAGATTTTTAAAGATTTTCCCTATATAAGCCTATGTAAAACCAAAGGGACCCGGGGCGGGGGAATTTGTGGCCCCAGCACTATAATTTGAACAATCTTGGTAGGGGTTTACTAGATGAAGCTTCATATCACATATCAAAGACCTGGGCCTTGTGGTTTCAGAGAAGAAGATTTTTAAAGATTTTCCCAATATAAGCCAATGTAAAACCAAAGGGCCCCATGGCGGGGGCATTTTTGGCCCCAGCACTATAATTTGAACAATCTTGGTAGGGGTCCACTAGATGAGGTTCATACCAAATATCAAAGACCTGGGCCTTGTGGTTTCAGAGAAGAAGATTTTTAAAGATTTTCCCTATATAAGCCAATGTAAAATCAAAGGGCCCCGTGGCGGGGGCATTTTTTGTCCCAGCACTATAATTTGAACAATCTTGGTAGGGGTTCACTAGATGAAGCTTCATACCAAATATCAAAGACCTGGGCCTTGTGGTTTCAGAGAAGAAGATTTTTAAAGATTTTCCCTATATAAGCCAATGTAAAACCAAAGGGCCCCGTGGCGGGGGCATTTTTTGTCCCAGTACTATAATTTGAACAATCTTGGTAGGGGTCCACTAGATGAAGCTTCATACCAAATATCAAAGTCCTGGGCCTTGTGGTTTCAGAGAAGAAGATTTTTAAAGATTTTCCCTGTATAAGCCTATGTAAAACCAAAGGCCCCCTAGCGGGGGCATTTTTGGCCCTTAGGTAATAATTTGAACAATCTTAGTAGAGGTCCATCAGGTAAAGCTTCACACCAAATATTATAGACCTGGGCCTTGTGGTTTCAGAGAAGAAGATTTTTTTAATGATTTTCCCTATATAAGCCTATGTAAAACCAAAGGCCCCTGTGGCGGGGGCATTTTGGCCCCCAGGGCTATAATTTGAAAAATCCTGGTAGAGGTCATCTAGATGAAGCTTCACACCAAATATCAAAGATCTGGGCCGTGCGGTTTCAGAGAAGAAGATTTTTAAAGATTTTCCCTGTATAAGCCTGTGTAAAACCAAAGGCCCCCGGGGCGGGGGCATTTTTGGCCCTAAGGCTATAATTTGAACAATCTTAGTAGAGGTCCACTAGGTAAAGCTTCACACCAAATATTAAAGACCTGGGCCGTGTGGTTTCAGAGAAGAAGATTTTTTAATGATTTTCCCTATATAAGCCTATGTAAAACCATAGGCCCCGGGGGCATTTTGGCCCCCAGGGCTATAATTTGAACAATCTTGGTAGAGGTCCACTAGATGAAGCTTCACACCAAATATCAAAGATCTGGGCCAGGCGGTTTCAGAGAAGAAGATTTTTAAAGATTTTCCCTGTATAAGCCTATGTAAAACCAAAGGCCCCCGGGGCGGGGGCATTTTTAGCCCTAAGGCTATAATTTGAACAATCTTAGTGGAGGTCCACCAGGTAAAGCTTCACACCAAATATTAAAGACCTGGGCCTTGTGGTTTCAGAGAAGAAGATTTTTTAATGATTTTCCCAATATAAGCCTATGTAAAACCAAAGGCCCCCGGGGCGGGGGCATTTTGGCCCCCAGGGCTTTAATTTGAACAATCTTGGTAGAGGTCCTCTAGATGAAGCTTCATACCAAATATCAAAGACCTGGGACTTGCGGTTTCAGAGAAGAAGATTTTTAAAGTTTTCATTTAAAAAATCTATTTTTAGCTCCTGTGACCCAGATGTGCAATGGACCGGAACCATTTGAACAATTTTGAAAGGGGACCACCTAAGGATCATTGCTGTGAAGTTTGGTCAAAATCTGATCAGTGGTTTAGGAGGAGATGTCATTTGAAGAAAAACTTTACGCACACACACACACACACACGCACGCACGCACTGACGACGGACGACGGACGAAAAGTGATCACAAAAGCCCACCTTTTCACTACGTGACAGGTGAGCTAAAAAGTGGGGTTCGAGGGGGTCAAACTTATATAGGCGTGTTTTCGTGATTGTAACTTGATCTGCCGCACTGTAGCACGCCGAGTGAATGTTTCCAGATCAGCGTATCACACAAGACGCCGAGTGTCAACGCTCTGTAAACATCCAAGAGACGTGTTACTGTTTGTTTGATTTGAGGTTTAACGTCCCCGTCAACACTTTAAAGGTCATTTTGGAGACGTTGCTTCCAATTCTGTGGGACTTTTACCCGACATTGAGATGAAATGACATCTCAAGCCCTGTCGCCCAATGAAACCAATAGGGTTTATAAGCATGGACGGTCCGCCTCGCACCGCGGTTCCTGGACAGGCTTAGATCCTCTAAGCGGTTTACCAGTACTAGTGTGCGGGCCAGATTCAGCTCTGCGTGGAAGCATCGTGCAGCCCATATATTTCTTCAAGCCCCTATGACGTGTTACTGTGCGGGATAATGTTTATTATATACCTTTTTCTTCCAATAATTTTATTTTCAAACGTCAATAAGCGGAAAATTTGGCGTTACGTTCTGTGTGCAAATGTGAGTCATTATTTCTCACGTCTGGCCCCGCATATTGCATGCCCATGGAATCGGAAAACGCGTGTATGGTGATACGAGAAGAATTTTGTGTTGGTATTTAATTAAAGATTAGAATGGTGTCCCCGAGACAGTGCTTGAAGGCGATGAACATCAATACTCCAAATTTAATTGCCTGTTATGACATCTTTACAACAACTCCGGTGACAACACCTGTTCCTCCGGGCTGTCTGTCACATATTAATCAAATTAGTTATTATGATAATATTTATTTAAAATCACCGTTACCTAAACAACGCAGTGTCTTCAGCCGTCAATCAGACGATTCATGGGCGAGAGTGAAATAATGTATTGAAGGCAATAGATTCAAGAGTCTGATTAACAGCCAGTAAAAAAGTATATCAGATAAAATCATATCCAATATTTTCACTCACAGCAGAATTACGGTATTTTCCGCTCAAACTCGTTGAGAAAACAACCTGTGACATCATACATGAGTATTGTAAACACCGTTGATTTAACCTATCATTTAAACCATTTTTGTGTGTTTAACACATGTCTTGCTAAACCAGGATATACTCTGCCTTTGTAAACAGTGTAAATAAGAAAGAAGCCTTCTGATCAGGATCTGCATTGTTTGTCATTCTGTTTGAAAGTTTGTATGGATACATTATATCAAATAATTTGATTGATAGATAGTCAGAAATGGGACTGTCAAAATTAATTTATTCAGCAGGACAAATGTGAACTACATTTTGTTTCACCATCCATAGTGTATTTTAGAAACTGTAAGATGTGATTGTGAGATTTATTTGGAACAACAAAATGAACTGTCTTATTTTGGTGCATATGGTTGCAAAAGGGAGTGGAATAAGTTTTCATATTCCATTACCCCTTCGAAGGAGGGTCACGAAGGCGACGATGGGTACACTACTGTACGCCCGCTGTCTTTCTTAATTAAACAACATCAAGAAAGTTGTGCTCAAAACATTTAAGCAGTGAGCAATATGACAGAATTCCTTAGTGTCTGGCTGAACATGGATATAACAATGCATTACAACTCTTGAAACGTATGCCACTGCTGCATCAGAAACTACAAAAACAGCAGCTGATCCAGTTAATACTTGTCCTGCTGAATAAATTATATTTGGCCATACCCATTTCTAACTACTAACCAATCAAAATACGTTTTAGCTAGTCTGGCCCAGAAAACATGTACACTTCATATTTTTTTTTATTTCTTTGGCGTATTCCTTGCTTCCAAAGGATAACACTTTCAAGAACATATTTATGCAGTTTATTCTTCTAAATTCATATTTGAGAAGATGAAATGACATCTCAAGACCTTCCACCCAATGAAACTAATAGGGTTTATATGCATGGACTGTCCGACTCGCATCATTTTGCCTGGGCAGAACCGTTTACAGTACTCATGTGCGTAGGGATTCAGCTTTGCGTGGAAGTATCGTGCAGCCCATCTATGTCTTCAAGCCCCGATGGGCGGGATAGGTAGGTAGGTGGGGAGGGATGGAGTTGTAGGCAAGTTGTGTTGGTGGATGAGCGGGTGTATTGGGAGGGCGTGTTGCTTGGTTGGTAGGTAGGTAGGTAAGTAGGTAGGAGGGGGTGTGTCTTGACGAGAAGGTAGGTAGGTAGGTAGGAGGGGGTGTGTCATGGTTGGAAGGTAGGTAGGTAGGTGTTTGTTTGTTTGATTTTAGATTTAACGTCCCCGACAAAACTGTGACAGTCATTTTGGAGACATTGCGACCAAGTTTGCTGGACCTTCACCCGACATTGAGATTAAATGACATCTCAAGTTCTGCCGCCCAATGAAACCAATATAGTCCAGTTCCCAATGTTCGCTATCGTGCTTAAATAAATTTTAACCATATACAGCTGAAACTTTGCATATAAGTAGGCTTAGATGTATTGCTATTTTGGTATGAAAGAATAATATAGGTAAATATCAGATAAAAACAACATTAACTTAAATTTTGTAATGTAAAACGGAATTGTTTTGTTTTTCTTTGTAAATTGTATTGATTCTATGCAGTCCTTTAAGTGTCGCAAATAACAACAAGAATGCACATTCATTGTCGCTTAGGGTCTAGTTATTACATGTTTGCCTGTGGTGTCTCTGGTAATTGCGTTGCCGTCACTTCTAGGTGATACACATTGTACATGTAACAGGACAGCGCTCAACTTACTTGTTTTATAGTCGCGGATTTGAAATTCGTAGCACCCGTATTTAAGGAGTTTAATGCACCTTACTTTCTCACACTTAACTATGATATGAATTTATTTAGAGGTCTCTCAGCATCTTGAAAATGGAGTTAGAAAATCAAAAAAGTGGGGAAAAAAGACATGAAAAGTGGAGATAAATGTCCCTACCCTTTTTACTCATTTAAGCATCCAAACAATTACAAACGGCATCTCCTCTGAAACCACAAGGCCAGTTGGAACCAAATTATATGTGAAGCCGTCATGGGGTTGAAGAACAGACATATATATATCTGGGTCATATGACCAAAATGTCCACCATGCCCTTATATGGTAAAAATCTGTAAAAATCGCCTTCTCAGGAACCAATCGACAGATGACCTTGAAATTTGATATACAATATTGGGGACCCGGGCCCTATCAGATTTGTTCAAATGATGGCATTTCGTTGACCTTGACCTTTCTTACGTCAAGGTCACATTCAGTCACTTATGAATTTGTATGGAAAAGACTGGACTTTCTGGTTCTTTTGCAGCTTATGACACCAGAGTTGATATTGGCAACCAGCTAAATGATCCTGGGGCCATAAGATTAATTATTGTTTGAATTTTTCTAAAACTATTGGGCTACTTGATACCAAATTACATATGCTGCATCAGTGTGGTCGAGAAATCAAAGTTTGTTAGAGGGATCTGTGTAAATAATTTGGCAGCAAGTTAAAATAAATGGCCACCAGGGAGGTGGGGGGAGTAGGCGATTTATGCCCACTTGACATCTGTCGAGCGTAGTTTCCCATTGATGACCAGTGGTAGTTTGGTATGAAGTTCCCATTGCAGGAATACCTCTGAAAGACGACAATGTTCAGTGAAGATAACGGCGCGGCCCTATTTCAGTCATTTTCAAAGGTGTTGGCAGATTTTGTCCCGTATTTCATAATTGAAGGAAAGACGTATTTTAATGAGTCTACGCCTCTGAACAATCCAACCTCCTTTTAACTGAATGTCTGCGAAATTTACTGCAAACAAAAAAGAAACATTATATAGCATTTTATGGAACGCTTTTACTTAAATGTTTTAGAGGCTTATTGTTTAGGTTTTTACCATTAATTTGCTGCAGAAAAAGATACTCTACTGAATTTAAATATCAGCATTTAATTCTCCAGCTGCGGATTTGATATACTCCAGCTTATTTGCTGATTGAATGACTCTGATTTTGGTCGATCTTTTGGCAAACATGCGCAAATTGAGACCACCAAGTTACATGGAGATGCAGAAAAGGTCTGTAACCCGATGTTCCCACCCTTCGTGACAAAGGTGTAGAGAAGAAGCTTGATTTACATAGGAATCGTAACATTTATTATGTCAAACATCGTCCCTGTTCACTGTTCGATATATCTGGTATATTAGGTTTCAACCTTAAGTAAATTAATCCGCCCGCCTAGTTCCTTTCATATGTACGAACGCCTGAAGGTAGGTGTCTGATGCTCTGTCTCTGGTAGGGTTAACCGGAGCCTTACTGTTTGGTTTCCTTTGCTGTAGCATTCTAGCTATTTCATGCTGTCGAGTCCTCCTCGTTGTTTCATCTCTTTATTTGTTTGATTTTCTGTTCTCGGAGATGTTGCCATGAGCTAGAACTCAATCATGCAGAGTGAACAACCTATCGGTTTTAACCCAGACAATCAAGGGCGAGTATTGTGGTCACCTAAAATCAATTTAAATGGCCACCCCACCCCAGTAAGACTTCGCACTGATCCCGTTCCAAGGCAGTCCTTTTTTGTGGTTTATTATTTTCATAGTTAGTCCTTAAGATGTATGTATTGCTAATGCTTTTTTTTATTTTGGATAGCTGTTTGGCCATGTAAGGAGATAACTATTTTTCTGGCTTTCTATTCGTAACGTTTTCATTTTGGTGTTTTGAATGGGAGGTGCGAGGTATTGTGTATAGTTTCCTGATCATTGCCTCCACTCTGTTTTTCAAACGTGATAACACCCGATGGCTTGTCATAGAAGGCCTTTTGGCCAATCTGTATGGGACAATTGGGGTGGTCGGGTAAGGCAAAGGTGAAGTGTACTTTGCGTCAATATTGCGTCCAACTGATACTGGCTTACAACTGGAAAAGAGCTGCTGTTCATGCAGAAGGTAAGGGTAGAGGAGGGGATACTGATATTTCTTCTCTTTCTGCACTTCCATTTCTCCTCTGTCCCTCACTTGCATCTGCTCTACTATCTCTTCTATCGCTTTCCTCCCTTTCTCTGGGAGAGGACACAAAATGACCAACAAGGGTTGACTTGCCTTTAAACCCAAAACAATCAATATATGGGACAAATATCAGTAACAGGAAGTAGTAAAAAAGGAGATGAAGACCAGACTATGTGGCAAGAGACACAGAATAATTAAGAGCTAATGGTGGACAGAGGGACAAGGCTATCGAAGGCAGGTTACCCAACGAAATGGTAGAAAGTAAGTGCAGGTGCACGTTTACAGGTTATACCACAACTCTGGGAAAAGGGAAGATAGAAGAATGTATAATGGGTGGCTTTACTTTACAATAAGGCTCGGGTATTTATTTTTAGTCATGCGACTTAACACAAAAATAAGGTACTCAGTAAGATTTCAGTAGGGACCTGGTAGTGGCCAGTCACATTTACGTGTTTAAAATATAATCATATCGATATTACTTAGAAAACCTTCAGCATAAACAGGAAACTTTGGATAATGATTCTTGAAATATACAATGTATTCATTAAATGTTGATTGATTCAAGTCACCAGTTTAGAGAATCACTTGATAGTTCACCCACTGACAAATATGCTTGGTGAAATATAATCCCCTCACTGAATATAAACAGGAAAGAAATGGCCATCAGTAATTTTTCAAAAATATATCTATTGGTCCCTGTTATGATACAGCTATGACTGACCAGCCAGTAAAATGATTATTTTATGCTTGTATTAATAAGGATTTTAACACGATCTGTGACACAACAGGAAAAGGCGGTAAAAGTGTCCATAGATATCGGAGTCCCTTGTTCATGCCCGGATTGAAACAGGGTCATCAAATTTCTCATGCACATGCAAAAATAACCGTCCTGCATACTGACGAAAATGCAATTGTTCCAAAAAGTACTAAAAAAGCATTTAGCGCGAAAATAGTGTAAAATTTACCATATTTGTGGGGTCAAATTTCAATGGTCAAAAATTATGGTAACACCGACTGTAGTTACGTCATACCATGCATTTTGATAACTTCGAGTATTGACAAATATTTTGGCTGATGCAATAAATTAACATTCATTTGTAAGCGCAAGCTACACATAACTAATCTTAACCCAACTATACCACACGCATGGGGTGGGTGTAAACTCATAGAATTTTCAACCTCTTTTCCCCACCAGATTTGCTAAATAATCACATGTCATATAGGTTAGGCTTATATCTCAACGAAACGGCACAAATTAAGCGTGAGAATTTTGGGTGCATTAATTTTATCGAAATCTGGTCTCAAATCCCGGACTATAAGTTTTAAGAGACCATGAAGTTGGACAGTACGAGAGCACAAGAAAGTGGTCTTATATGCGAGTAATAGAGGTGTACCTAATTTACAACAACCATGTTGGCCTTTACAAGATATCTGGCAGTTAAATGTAATGTGATACAACGTCACAGGTGGAGGTTTATTCACGCGCGCGCGCGCGCGTGCGTGCGTGCGTGTGTGTGTGTGTGTGTGTGTGTATGGGGGTTGATTTAAATTACTGTATTGTTTGAACCCTTAATGTTGTGTCGGACTATGGCTGACTGACAATTTGCAATGATAAGTAAACAAAAGGTGCGGTTGTCGTATATTATAAGCACCACGCTTTAGTTTTTGCAGACCATCTGGATAGGAAACTGGAAATTCAGATAAGTAAAACTAGCAAAGGTGAACATCTACTTATTTACTGTGTGCTAAATGCGTATATCCTCTTTATAAATAAAATATGATAAAA